>CM076578.1:275201058-275479706 GCA_034641835.2 Pinus albicaulis | reverse complement strand
CCCAACATACAAACACAAATAATTTAGATATGGAATGTACTAGGTCTTGCGGGGGTTCATGTTTCACACAGCCACAAAGGAACAAAGGATAATGACACTGCAAAGTTATAATTAACACAAGAAATAATATACAAAATTAGTTATGTTTTATGATCCATGCATGGGATAAAATTTATTAATATAACAAATAATAAAATCATGATTTTTACATTGATCATCAACCATAGGCTCCCCATTCGAATTGAAAATTTCTATGAACTCCTTCTCCTTCTTTCTCTCATATGCTCTAATCCATTCACTTGGTATCATTATTGGATGGCTTTGGGTTCTCTCTCGTTTACCATTGAAAGTGGATGTTGCTCTTCTATAAGGGTGTTCTTTTGGGAGGAATACCCTGGAGTAGTCATACACTGGATTTCGTAGGTCGTTGGACCATCTAGATTTCAGAAGTTCCACAACATTTACATCCAAAATACTCTTATTTTAGAAGAGCTGCAAAATTATTGTATACAATATATATGCATGGCATGCTATATAATATCATGGATATCATAACAATTATAATGGATTAAATAACCAATATGTGAAAGAATATTGTTACATATATAAAAAAATAAATAAACACATAGTTTACCAGAGAAAACTCCTAAGCCTCGTTAATCATGTGTTGTGTAAGCACATGTGTCATACAACGTAAAACTCTTCTCTGCTGCGATGGGTCTTGATACACCGTATACATTTATCCCATCCCATAATTCCTTCAATTCATCTACCAGTGATTGTAAGTAGAAATCCATATTCTTCACTTGTCTTCTACCAAGGACTATGAGAGCCAACATAAGATGTTCATCCTTCACGGACAACCATGGGGGGATATTTTTATTGATCACTACTAGAGGCCAAACATAATAGTTGGTGTTATGGAGGGAATATGGGTTGATGCCATCCATGGCTATGATGAGTCATAGACTTCGTACTTCATCCTTGAAGTCTTCCGGCTATGTATCCTCTATATAATTCATGGCTATTGAATCTGTTGGTATTCACATAACTCCAAACTCACTTCTGTGTGAGGCATGCCATCCTTGCAACATAGCTAATTATTTGCAACGGAAGAGCCTTTGAATCCTTGGAATTATAGGCATGTGCCTCAATATATTAAACAAAGGACCATATGATTTACCCTTCTTTTTTTATTTATCATATTTGTCATGCCCACATTTTGGATATATCTCTTTGTCTGCATATCATCCTCTATATAGAATAAAATCATTTGGACATGCATGATATGATATGTACTCAACACTCAACATTTTCAACAAATTCTTTACCTCTTCGTAGCTATCGAGCAAGACATTATCACTCGGAAGAACCTTATATTTCAATAACCTATAGTTTGTGATCATGGAAAATATTAAATTTAAATTAATTCTCATATAATTATTAATGTTCATAAAATTTACCATTTGTAATATTCATTGTGTGATTATATTTCTCAAAATATCAGGGAGGACTTGATGGTCAATTACCTCAAAATTTTCAAGAAGCATGCATTCGATAAGCCAAAATTGGCTTTGAAGTTGTACAGTAACATCATTTTCCCCAACTAGGTAGCCTTTGAATAACTGGCAGGTCCAAAGAGAGTGGTGGTGCAAGCAAATTTAAGGCTTTTGAAAAAGGTATCAACGATATGAGCATCATCCCCTAGCTAATCATCATTCTGGAATGCATCACATTGTCTCCATGGAAATCGTGTCCCTTAAGTAATAATCCATACCAAAATCTATTTGGTTGCCTCCATTGTCAGCTTTTGAAGAAATAATATTTTTGTAGTCATTCCTAATTGGTGAATTTCGATGTAGTGGGAATTGAATAACTGGTTGACTCAACCATTCTTGGTATCGTTCCTCTCCGATTTTTTCTCTTAATTAAGCCTTATCTCGATTTTACATTGTCGTCGGGTGCAATAGAAGATGGTAGGTGGGTCACTCATCATCACTAGAATCCTAATAATTTCAAAAAATAGATTTGAACATGATTAGTACAAAATATATGATATCAATTAGTAAGCACATCGACAATGCATGATTAACTGGTTTGATGTTGAAATAATTACATTAATATACCAAACAATTATTATTACCATCATTGTCCCTAGATTCTGGCTAGAAGATGCAATGTTACAATTGGCAGGGTGAAGCGGCCATCCATTTTCATCTACCAAATACGCCTTGCGGTATGCTGCTCTTGATAAGAGCTTCCTAAATTTTGGAGTTGTTTGACTATTTTGTGCATATGAACTCGATTCTGAATATGCATGAACCTACAAATTGTATACATTAATTTTATTCAGTTGATTGACATGGATGAAAAAAATAAATTCAATTAGATAATGAAAATATAAATAAAATATGAAATAGAGATGGATAGGGAGAACTCCACGTTGGACTTTGAGAAATATTATGGAACGAGCTAGATTGTGAAGAATCGCCCATTTGATATAATTATGATATTTTCTCCCTGGATTTAAGAAAAATCAACAATAAATTTTTGTGTACACACCTAAAAGTAATTTCGGGGACTTATTGTAATCAATGCTAATGTACAATTAACCACACTATTGCATTTTAGTTATTGTGCACTGGTGTTGTGTTATTAATTAACGCACTGGTGCCAAATAACCACAAATATAAAAGTGCAACTTTATTTTTTTAAAGTGATAAAAAAGAGGTAAATTAAAAAATGGGCGGAAAATTAATTTTGAAAATCTAATTTCATAAAACAATTCTTTAAATAGTAAAAAAATTTCATTATTTCATTATTTTTGCAAAAAAAATCAGGGAGAGATTTTCGCGAGAGACATAGCTGGAGCAAGAGAGCATGAGAGCACTATGGAGCAGAGAAATAATTTCAAATAGAACTATTCAGAGAATTAGAATTCCAAACATGTAGTGATTCAAACCCTGTAGCATAGAATTTCAAACCATCTGGTGATTAAATTTTACTACAATAATTGTTTTCTTTACAGTTTCGGTTTGATTTAATACATGGTAAGTAAATAATTTAAATTTTACTGTTAATTTTTAGAAAACCAAAAACAGAAACAAATCATTCTTACGCTAAACCCTTGATTCTTTTTGTTTTTTCCCTTGCTTCTTCCTGTTTCTATGACTTCAGAATTAGGGCTTTTTCATTTTAGATTTATACAGTTTGTATTGCTATATATATAGGCCTATGACATCTAACACACCCGGATCAATGGCAGATTCCGTATCCCAATCCATGTTAGTTTTTTGCGTGAATTTTTAAAATACCCGAATTTTTTAATCGGTGCACCCCCATTGGGAAAAATACTGAGAGGGGAGGGGTGAATCAGTATTTAGGGCTGAACAATTTTTCTTTCCTTTTTCTTAAAACCATATATATCCAGATATCTAATTATGTCATTACTTAAAGTATTGTATCATTGAGCATGAACAGAAATGACAGAAAAAACCATCAAACATAAACCACACATATGAACACCAAGATTTAAGGTGGAAACCCAATTTGAGAGAAAAACACCGTTGCTATAATCTTAGTCTTCAATATTTATTATAGAGAAAAAAATTCTTACAATATGTGCTGGTGCAGACTTATACCAGCACGCAGGCACCCACCTGCAAAAGGCTACAACCTTCTCTAGTTTATCAGCCTCTCCTGGAAGGGAGCTACTACCCCCTGCTCTCGTTTACCATCTACCACTGGAAGGGAGCCACAACCCCCTCTCTGAATGCTTCAATCCTCAGCACAACTGCAGACCACGTTTCATTTATTTTCACACTAGATCGAGCTGAAATCATATATGTTCTTCAGCAGACTTGCACCAGTTCTTCGTCAATTATTTTGTTGAATAGACTTAAGGCTCATCATCTTTCGATCGATGCGTTCATGGGTGCATTATCGATTTAGATTTATTAGTTAAGCACGTAGCTCGCTCATACATATATTCCTTAGAGGAATTTTTCTTTTCAACCCTCACCATGCACACCACGAATAATAATCTTTTTCCCTTTATATAGTTTTCGCCTTTATTAAAACCATGAGTCAAAAACCATTTAACCACTAATGGTATTCCTTTGAAAATATTTTCATTATTTTGGCCCACGGGGTTTTTATTTCTTTTTAATTTATTTATCAATTGATAAATAAATAAATAGTTTTAATCCCTTATGTTTAACCCTTCGGACTTTATAAAAAATATCCAACGCTTTCAAATAGTTTAATATTTCAATAAACCTTTGACCCCTGGCCCACATATGCGCCCCACCGTATCAAAATAAACTTCGTGCAAGTCCATCACCCAATCACCGTTAGATCGCGAGCCTCCAAGATCAACGACACATATGCATATCACTCAACCTCCGATGACGAACTTTAATGGGTGATGGCCTGCCGTACCTATGTTAATCTTCGTGCACCTTCAACAATCAATGACCGTCCGATGACCTCTTCCCAGATCAACGACGCTCAATGATATCGCTGGGCGTCTTGGGTCGAACTATAATGCGCGATGGCACATAGTGAAAAGTGGTTTTGTGATGTCGTGCAGGGACGCGTGTCAAGTACTCTATGGGATCGCTCCTCGACCAAGAAATATCGCTTGCTCCATGTAGGCGTTGCGGTGAAAACCACAAACCGCTTTCACTGTTCATTCCGCACGTGATTCTTTAAAGCATAAATTTTATTTAATTGATCTTCCTCCATGATTATGTTAATGTATGAAACTTAGGTTATATATATATATATATATATATATATATATATATATATATATATATATATATATATATATATATATATATATATATATAATGTGCCCTGTACACACAGAACCCGTTCGTGGCTCACTGTACCGTGGCCTTAGCAACCCGATATCGTATACAACTTCACGAATCTCCTCCTTTCACAGAATCTAGATATTCTGAGTAACACACTCACGATTTCACAATTCAAGCTGTCTATACGGGAAAAATCCCATCCGCGTAGGGTGAAAATGTGAAGTTGGGAAACACTTTTTGCCCTTTTTCGACGTTGAAAATTGTAATTTTCTATGTTTTTCAACTTCAACTCCACTAAACTCATATTTTTATCGCAAATTATGCTTTGACATAAAAACAAGAATTGTAGAGAATTGTCTTACCTCCATACCGATATTTAAAAAAAAAAATATATTGACATATAGAGGGGTAAATTTGTTGTTTACTAACTGCATATACTTGAAATTTTCAGGAAAACATAAATAGTCACTTTTTTATCCTTTACTTTTTTTAGGGAAGGTTATTCATTTTTTGGAAAAAAACCATAGCATCATAATCTGCATATATTGCACTAGTGCACAGACTATTTTTTGGTAATTTTCGGATCAAATCACTATTTTTTATTATTTTTTGAAATGGACAAAGACAAAAAAAATAGTGATGTTTCAGTACATTTTATTATCCTTTGATTTTCTTTTCAATGTGATCGCCAATAAGAAAAATGAGAGTACCCTTTTGAAGTAGACAGGGAGAGGAAGTGCACTATGATTTTTTTAAATTTTTTGGTGTCCTCGTTTGAAAGTTATTGAATTTTCATTCAGTGCAATTTTTCGAACAATGAAATTCCATAGTGACATAGTTTAGTAAAAAATTAATAAAAAATTGAAATTTTTAATGAAACTCCATAAATCTCACATCATCAAAAACTAGATTTAGAGACGAATCTAATGGTACTTGGTCCGACATATAACATTTTGTTTTTGTAGGTGTTCTGTCCCTCCAAAGTTGCAGGTTTCTCAAAACTGCAGAGTTTTCTGAGTTTTTTGTTGACTAGAAACTCTCGGCCGAGAAAAACTCTCGGCCGAGAAAATTTTAAAACTCTCGGCCGAAAGTTTTAAACCAATTTATGCGCGGGAAAACTCCCGCCCAAAAGTTTTAAAAAATCTCGGCCGAGAGTTTGCGGCCGAGAGTTTGCGCAATAAAACTCTTGGCTGAGAGTTAGAAAAACTCTCAGCCGAGAGTTTTATTGTGCAAAATCTCGGCCGCAAACTCTCGGCCGAGAGTTTTTCTAACTCTCGGCCGAGAGTTTGCGGCCGAGAGTTTTGTGACACAACTCTCGGCCGAGAGTTTTCAAAACTCTCGTCCGAGAAAATTCGAAATATTTAAAATCTCTCGGACGAGAGTTTTGAAAACTCTCGGCCGAGAAATTTAGTTGACTTTTTTTCTCGGCCGAGACATTAAAAAATCCTCCCGAATTCTATCTCATGCCAAAAAGTGTTTCCCAACTTCGCGCCCCGCAACACATGATTTCACAAATGTCCACAGGAACTGAAATACTCTGCTGAATATATAAGTCACGTAGAATATAGAACCAATCCCTCATCACCATAGAATATAGAACCAATCCCTCATCACCATATATGAATGAATAAGTGTTTCACTCTTTCTTCTCAATTTGCCAGGTTTTCTATTCCTCTTTCTCTGGGAAACTCTGCTTCAATTCACTGATTGAATCTATTCCTTGACCGATACTGCTCTCTGTAGTTGCACTCTTCCTTTGTTCTTCTCTGCTTCCTCAAATATAGTTTAAATGTTGCTCCTGTCTTTACCAATTCCTTTGACATCAATGACAACATTTCCAACGCACCTTGTTTAAAATAATGCACTGGTGCATTATTTTATCAAAACGCACCGCATACGTACTATTTTATAAAAACAATTTAAAAAAAAAGAAGATTTTTTTTAATCCATGAATCCTGTGTAAATTAGCGCACCTGTGCGCTATTTCATTATAGCGCATCGCGCATGTACTGTTTGACAAAAATATTTATTTATTTATTTTATGTCAGTGTTAATCGGTGCACCAGTTAACATATAACACACAGGGTCTCCTTGTTGACAGAGAGCAATGTACGGTGGTCCGTTATTTTCTCGATGCGTTTATAAGAACATGTTGCACCGCCCCATCCACGACATCATATGATACAAAAACTAACACTAGAGGATTTTTATTAATTTTTATGTGTTAAATGATGCACTGGTTAACAGATAATGCACTGGTTCTCCTTGTTGTCAGAGAGCACTGTAAGGTGTTTCTACTATTTTTGGCAGTGCATTTATAAGAACACACCTCACCAATGTCAATGCGTATTTCTTGAAAGGCGCAACGTTTTCTTGAATTTTTTTTTATCTGAAAAGTTTGTGATTTATTTATAAAATATATTAATGAATGGTATGGTACATATTTCATATTGATAAAGAAATGGCTCACAAGAGATCAAGTACCAAAAATACTGATAGGACATCGAGAAAAGAAAAAAAGGAAAGTTCTTTGTAAATTATTTAAAAAAAATATTAATTTTGAACTATATGTAAGTTTAACTAATATGTATTGTTTATTGTGTATCATGAAAAGCCACCAAATGATGAAGCTCGATAATATTATTTCTAATCTAGGACCAGAAGAGCGTAAAATCTTGATGGAAAAATTGCAAAAGGATGAATCAGTTGAATGCAAAAATACTATCGATCCAATATGAGTTTCTTTTCTTAATTTTCATTAATAAATACCTAAAAACATTAGATAACATGTTTCAAACAATTGATTAATTCACATGTTTTTAATGTCCTACAGGGATTAGAAACTCAGAAAAGGAATGTTGTTCTAAGAAAATAAAAAAAAATAGAATATGCAAATGAAATGAATTGCTCTTTAGCTGATCTAGAGTGGTGCTGGAGGTTAACCAAAGGGCGAAAAACTTTTACAAAACTTTGAGGGATCTAGTGGAATGAATTTATAGACGCTCTTTCCACTTACAATAAAAAAATCAATCCAATGATTCTAAGAACCAAATTTTATCTAAACTACAGGATAAGTTTACAGAGAATTGGTCAATGAGACATGCTAGAGTTTTAATAACAAAAACGTACAAAAAAGAAGAAGAATGAAAAAGTAATATTCTTTTAAATGGTTTTCTAGAATTATATGTATATATTACTAGAAAGAAAACATTTATAGATATCACTTTTGTTATATTTACTTTTCATATCTCAATATAAAAATTAAATAGTTTATTATCATGTTACATTTTTAGGAAGGTTATGAAAATATCAAAGGATGAACGCGCTGATATCAGAAATATGCTAGTAGGAATGTCCTCAAAGGTGTACAAGGATATGGTCAAAGAAATGGACATAATTGCATCGCAGGAGGAGCCATCTCAGCAACACCGTGCTTCAAATGTAATATGTAATCATTGAATTTTTTGATTAGGTACAACAAATATACAATTAGCATTAAATATTATTTTTCAAGTATTTTCTTGTAGAAAAGAAAAGAAAATGGAACCTGCTCAGCACATAAAACAAGATGACAAGGAAGAAAAGGGTTGATATCTAATTTTGTGAATAAGTGTTACTTCCTTATAACAACTTCATTAGATTTCATTTTTCTGTATTTCAAGTTTTTTTACAAAAATAGTCATTGAATGTCTTCAAACAAGTGCTAACATACAAAGAAGAACAATCAAACAAATTGATTAACATTGGGTTAAATATGGGTTGTCAGTATATGTTGGCATATCAGAAATTAATTGTGGAATTTGTAAACATCTATCGATATTTATTTACTTAGCTCCATCTATAATTAATAATAAAAAAATGTTTTATATTAAATATATGATTTGTTATGGGGTATAAAACTTGCAGGAAACAAAGTATGGAACTACGCCAACAAATTAAATGTTGAAAGTTGGCATGATATTCGGTTTTGACAGAATGTGTATAGTTCATGAGTCAATTATTGCTATAGTACGCCATTTCTTTTCGATTTACATTGATGTATATTATTTAATATTACAATTTTCATTATTCTCACCAATGTATATACACTCATCAAAATTATTTTTATGTTTGTAGATGGAAGTAAAAGAATAAGAAAACAATCAACACCGTGAACAAAACATTCCTCAAAATAACCCAAGTAAAGGAAGTAGCTTGAGCGGTGACAACAATTCAAGTGAAGAATGATGATCAATATGTTTGGATATCAAAGCAAGTCGTTAGATTTTTTTCAAATATTTTTCCGTGAAATCACACATTTTGTTTAATGTAATGGACATAGTGTCCCAATTGAAAGACATAGGGATACCACAATTGTCCCATTTTGTAGAAAAAGAGTGTCTTATATATATATATATATATATATATATATATATATATATATATATATATACATTGTTGTGAAACCAGCTCCAAAAAGAGAAGAAAAGAGATATCAACTCCTTAGAAATAAGCCACTTCGAGGGGGCAACCTCCAATACATTACATGAATGAACAATTCTTGGATGATTCAAATTACAAAACCTCCTTTCTATATATAGGAGTCCATGGGGTCACAATGTAATCCTAGTGGGGCCACAATGTAATCCTAGCCGACCTAACAATAATAATTTAAGGGCACAATAATAACAATATGGGGGTTACAAGGGTACAATAATAACAATAAGGGGGCTACACTAACAACAATAAGGGACTATACTAGTAATATAGGGACCTAACATGACCCTCTCCTTCAAAAATGTGTTGTCCTCAACGCTTGGGTAGCTCTGGGTGCTTTTGTATAAAATTCTCATCCTCCCATGTACAATCTTTAGTGGGTAAGTTCTTCCACTTGATGAGATACTCTGAACTTGATCGATTCTGTAGATGTCGAGTTCTTTTTTCCGTGACTGCTTCAGGTTCCAATATCATTTTTCCTTCCTCATCAAGTTCCAGAAATATTGTTTGAAATGGAAGATTTTTACCTATAACCTTCTTTAAGCATGAAACATGGAAAATTGGATGTACTTGTGAAGAAGTATGAAGCTCCAATTTGTATGCCATAGTACCAATATTTTTCAACACCTTGTAAGGACCATATTACTTTGGCAATAATTTATTATCCTTCTTAGCTTGTGTTAGGTCTCCGTAGTTTGCAAGATTGGAAAGAAAAAATGCTGCAGAGCCTACATCAAACCACTTTGGAATCTGAGGACCTAGACATCCTAGATTCAGAGAGGGATCTCTCTATGTATGTGTCCAAAGATATGATATTTAAGGCTTCAAGTATGATTTTAGGCTAGTTATGAAGAACAAGGTTTTTTGTTTTTGTTTGGCTGGGCAGGATAACATGAAGATGAAGGAAGTCTGTATGAAGGGTGAAGGTGTAAGTAAATGAAGGAATGTTTCAATTGATAAGACAAGCAAGGAACAACATCAATCCATTGGGCTATGGAGTCATAATAGGATCTAATTGCATAGATAGTTTCAAGATTTTTTCATGGGGCAAGTCATCCATGTCAAAGGATCTCCTTAAGTTGATTTTATGGAATGAAACAGTAACAAATTAAGTGAAAGAAGTAAAACACATGAAGAGACAAAGAATTAGTCTAAGATCAGGTAAGTACTTTTAAACTAGCCTGCTTTTGACATGCACTTAAGGGAAAAACAAAAAAGTAACCTAAGAGCAGGTAAGTACTTTTAAACTAACCTGCTTCGATATAATTTCAAGAGAAAACATTTAAAAACAGAGAACATCTTAATATCAAGTAAATACTTTTAACTGAGCCTGCTTTCAGCATATTCTCAAAAAAAAACATTCATGATAAACATAAAAAAGTAGTCTAAGATCGGTAAGTACTTTTAAACTAGTCTCACAAGTTTAGAAAAGCGTATTTCCTTCTGTCAGCTGCATGTACCACATCCGTAGCTCGAACTGAAGTGCTCCAAGAGGATAAGATACTGTTTATAGTGCAAATATTATTAAGGGCTAATAATATTTGACTGATCTATTTTTAGACTGGCAGTCTAAAAATAGACTTTGCCCAATGTCTAAAAATAGAGGTCCATCTATTTTTACCAACTTGACCAATCATCCATAAATAGCATCCTGCAACTCATAGACCATGATCCATATGTCTAAAAATAGACATAGTCTAAAAATAGACTTTGCGACAAAAATCACTTGTGTGGCCCCCACCTAGTTTTGGTGATCACTTTCCAACTAGGATCGGGAAAGATGTTTCAGGATGCCTCCTTCACTGTTTCTTCTTGCCATCTTCAACACTCCCTCTCAACAAGAAAGGATTGTCTTTGCATGTGACATGCAACTCCATGCATTTGCCCTGCAACCTTCACAAGCGCCATGCAACTCCATGCATCTGCTCTGCAACTCCTCTGAAACTGAATAGGCTCCAAACAACTCAATCAATCTGATGCATCTATCATCAAAGTCTTTGACTTCTGCTGGGCCCAATTGCACATGTCATTAGGAACCACTGCGCTGTTGAACTCTTGTACCCATGCACTCTGCACTTGATGTCAACTCTGATTCGCGCTCCAGTATCTAACACTGTCACTTTGATCGGCTTGCATCAATCCAACTGATCATGCTACTGCTGCGCTGTGGGCACCTCGTAGCCAGGTTCAATTCATGAGATCCACACCATCTCATGAATCCTGCCCAGAAATCTCCTCTTGGGATTATTCATGCATGTCGCCCCACTTCTCACCTGGTGGTATAGCTGCATGCACTCCCTCTGCCCATCTGGCACGAAATTTCTCCGCATGAGTGGTTTCTTCCACTCCATGATCCTCATCTTGTGGCTGCTCCACATCCCGAGGTTCACTATTACCTGCATGCAAAACTTGCTCCCTCTCAAGCATCAATTGCATGTCTTTCTTGCACTTCCCAACAGTAGGAAGCTCCATAGACATCCCATCTACTTCAAGTCTGTAGAGATTCTTTGCTCGAATCCCAACCTTCTTGACTTGTCTTGTTGCCTCGTGTCGAAGGAAAAACTTTTCCTTCACTAAAGACAACTTCATACCCTTTATCCTCTAACATTGCGACTGAGATCAAATTCTTCTTTAAGCCTGGAACATGCACTACATATTGTAAAAGAATGAGTTTACATGACTCCCTCTGAAAGGTTACGGTACCAATGCCGGTCACATTGTATCGTCCATTATCGCCCAACTCAACATGCAACTGGAGATCTTTCTCCACCAAGTCACTAAGAAGATTCACATCTCCCGTCATGTGAAAGGAAGTGCCACTATCAAAATACCACCCCGATCCTAATGCACTAGAAACCATGCATGCGATCAATGAGAAGTCCAGCTCAAATTGCGAGGCAAAAGCCTCACCAGCTGCAGCTCCAACAGCATGCTTGTTCTTCTTCTTCTGTGGACAATTTGTGGTGTAATGTCCGTGATTGTGACAGTGAAAACACTTCACTTTGGACATGTCATGCTCTTTACCATCCACACCGGATTGAGAAGCATTCTTCTTTCCCTTCCCCTTCCTTTCTTTGGTAGCCAAAGCGAAATCCTCTTCATCAGATGCCTTTGATGAAGATCCATCCCTAGCACTCCGCCTTATCTCCTCTTGCACAAGATCCGACCAAAGTCACTCCCATCCTGGAAATTTCTCCCAACCATTGACAGAATCCTCATAGGAATGCAAACTCTTCAGAAGACCAAGGAGAGCCAAGCTCACCAAGTCCTCATCATCCACAGTCACCCCCACACTTCCCAGCTCATCCCTGCATTGGATGAACTTCGTGAGGTACTTGGGCATACTGTCGCCTTTCTCTATCTTTATGTGTCTGAGTTTATCCTTGAGTGCCAACTTCCTCTGGTCACTCTTGCTTTGGAATAAATATGTCAACGCTTTCCACATCAAGTATGGAGAAGCTTTTCCATGCATTTTGGATACAATGTGATCCTTCATGCCCTCCAACAGAATCCTTCGACATTTTGCCATCTTCTTTTGCCAAGCCTCAACTTGAGCAGCATCAGTAGGCTTTGGGACCTCAACTTCTATGAACTCCTTCATCCCATTATCATCTAACACCGTCTCCATCCTATCTCTCCATCAAATATAATTCGAGCTGCCCTCAAGAGCATACTCCAATCGCAATCCTTGATAAGACATTTTGACTTCAACACCAAGAAAACACTGATGCAAATTCAAATTCCACCAGCTCAAAACTCAACCGCTTCTGATCTAATGTGAGAACAAATTATTTCTAGCACAGAGATTGACTGTAGGGGCATTTACTGGATATATCACCTTTTAGAGAAAGGATGGATCCAGAGGCTACCTGGCCCGCTTACAG
Source organism: Pinus albicaulis (assembly GCA_034641835.2). Lineage (NCBI taxonomy): Eukaryota > Viridiplantae > Streptophyta > Pinopsida > Pinales > Pinaceae > Pinus > Pinus albicaulis. The sequence goes on along the minus strand of CM076578.1, from coordinate 275,466,526 downwards.
ACTCTGTCTACCGAAATAAATTGTAATCACTGTAATAGATCCGATGATCAATTTCGCTCCGATACCATGTAGAAATTTGAATAATAGCTGAATTATTCACCGAGGTTATCCTGATTACACACTAGTTAAGCTTCATGCATAATACATAACCTCTTCTACAATTGATCATCAATATGCGGAAATAGAAGCAGTCGCATGCGCACATTAAAACATAATCAAGCACACATATAACACAGTATGTAATGGGGAAAGAATACAACTGAAAACCCCCAACTATATGTATATTATAATGATAGAGAACATGTAACAATACATAGCACAAAGCTCTCACAACTCTCAGCACTATCTCTCATGCTACACACAAACTAGCTCAGATATAGAACAAGTCACAAGTTCAAATTTTCTCCACAAGTCTGCCTGCCTCTACTGCGCAATCCAAGATGAGAATGAATGAGATCCAAGTTCAAATCCCCTTGGATTGTACTGCACAATCCTCATTGGAAATCTCCATCAATGTGTGTGCAAATATCATGCACAAGTATAGTCACAACTGATAGTCACACTCACCCTTTCACCCACCTCTAACACTGGTCTCCACTAAACTGTCTATGCATTGCAGTTAACTGATGTATTCTTTAGTTGATTTATGAGTTAATAATTAGTGAATTAATTAATAATTAATTCACACCACTCATCACTAGTGTATTTTCCAGTTAGACTAAATACAACTAGTTCAACTAAGTTAAACCGAACACAACTCCACCAACTGTCTCATCAAATCCACCAAACTCTGCCACATGAGTTCTAACTGAAGTCAACCATGCAATAGCTCAACTAACCCTTAGGAAAAGCGTAATTCCTTATGTCAGCTACATGTGCCACATCCAAGCATCAAAGTGAAGTGCTCCAAGAGGATAAGATAATGTTTATAGTCGAAATATTATTAAGGGCTAATAATATTCGACTAATCTATTTTTAGACTGGCAGTCTAAAAATAGACTTCGCCCAATGTCTAAAAATAGAGGTCCATCTATTTTTACCAACTTGACCAATCATCCATAAATAGCATCCTGCAACTCATAGACCATGATCCATATGTCTAAAAATAGACATAGTCTAAAAATAGACTTTGCGACAAAATCACTTGTGTGGCCCCCACCTAGTTTAGGTGATCACTTTCCAACTAGGATCAGGAAAGATGTTTCAGGATGCCTCCTTCACTGTTTCTTGTTGCAATCTTCAACAGATACTACTTCAAGAGAAGTAGTGGATGCTATTATTTACAGGCAGCTAGTAGGTTCACTGATGTACTTAGTGAACACCAAACCAGACATTTTCAATGCAGTTAACCAGCTGAGTCAGGCTATGGTTAAGCTGACCAAGCTCTTTTGGAAGGTGGGGAAGCATGTCTTGAGATATCTCAAGGGCACTACACAGTATGGATTTTGGTATAGACGAATAGAGGGAGTGAAGTTTCAAGGCTTCACAGATGTAGATTGAGCAGGAATTCCATCAGATAGAAGGAGCACATTAGGAGGGATCTTCAGCATAGGATTGACAATAGTTTCTTGGTACAATAGGAATCAATAATATGTGGCACTTATTTCAATCGAGGAAGAGTACATGAAAGCAAGTCAAGCTGCATATGAGGACATATGGATGAGAAAGATCCTGGTTGATTTGTTTGGTTCTCAGATGGATCTGAAAGTGATAGATTGTGATAACCAAATTTGCATTAAACTCCCGGTTAATCTGGTGTTTCATGATAGGTCCAAGAACATAGACATCCAGTACCACCATCTCAGAGATTGTGTTCATAGGTGCACAATGTTACTTCAGTACATTCCCTCAGAAGATGAGTATGAAAATATGTTAATTCCCTATATTAATAGTGTAGTCCATTATTATGTTAGTGTAGCCCCCCTTATTGTTATTGTTGTACCCCTGTAACCCCCATTTTGTTATTATTGTGCCCTTACATTATTATTGTTAGCTTGGCTAGGATTACATTGTGGCCCCAATAGGATTATATTGTGGCCCCATGGAATCCTATATATAGAAGGAGGTTTTGGTCATTTGTATCATCCAATAATTTTTCATTCTTGTAATGTATTGGAGGTTGCCCCCTCGAAGTGGCTTATTTCTAAGGCGTTGATATCTCTTTTCTTCTCTTTTTGGAGCTGGTTTCATCGTGGTATTTTCATAATAAATTTTTTTCTAAGAAGGTTCAGAAGCTGAAATTTTTAGAGTGCAAAGCTGCAGTCTTGAGGAACATTGTCACAAAATTTCAGATATTGGTTCGCAATATTTTTGGAGATATGATCTGTGGAAGTTAGGGATTTTTGAGGTTTCTGAATTTCATCTCAAAGAGGTTATCGTGGGAAAATATTCATAGATCTCTCTCTGAGCATAGGATTGGAATTCTATAAAAATTGGCTACAAGTACACAGACTGTAGTTTCTTTTCAATAAATTTCAGAGCCGAAGGAGGAAACAGTGACATGTGGCAAGTCATACAAGTTTGCTATACTGAACCAGTCCATAATTGGGTCATTGTGGGAGATTGGACATAACTTTGCCTTGAAGAATCTAAATCAGGTCAGACCTATGGCATTCGAAAGAATATTCAGAGGGCTACTTCAGGGCTGAATTTCAGCTATTGAGGATCTGAAAGCACTTATATAATTTAGTTTAAATATCGATCTTCTCAAAAGAAAGAAAAAAGTGTGTATTTGGTTTTTAAAATTGCATAACGTTTGTTTGAAAAATCAGTTTGAAGTGATTCCAAGGGCATATTTTAGAATTTTTATCAATATTGGTTTCTATAATGCCTCAAAAAAATAATTCCATACCCATTAATCCCTAAAAAAGCTATACTATGATGCATGAAGAGGAAAAATTGCAGTATGAGATATCAAAATTACGGTACCAAGTGCAACAAATTTCGATCTTACGAAGAGCAACTGAAGATGACATATATGGTTTAAAAGTAGAAATGGAGGATAAGTTGGATGGTTTGAAGGATCAAATAATAGCTAATATGGAAGATAAATTAGTGGAAGATCACATCGAACATCAACAACAAGTTATCCAACTCTCAAAGGGTAACCTACCTTTGGTGCAGAATCTAATGAAACAACAAGAAGATCAAAATCACATCGAAAGAATTTCTGAAGCAATCATAGAAACAAGAACTCGACAAGTACGATCAATTTCAGAGTATCTCAGCAAGTGGAAGAACTTTCATGTAGAATATTCCACATGGGAGGATGAGAATTTTATATAGAAGCATCAAGAAATAATCAAGCGTTGAGGACAACACTTGTTTGAAGGAGAGGGGCATGTTAAGTCCCTATATTAATAGTGTAGTCCCTTATTATGTTAGTGTAGCCCCCCTTATTGTTATTGTTGTACCCCTGTAACCCCCATTTTGTTATTATTGTGCCCTTACATTATTATTGTTAGGTTGGTTAGGATTACATTGTGGCCCCACTAGGATTATCTTGTGGCCCCATGGACTCCTATATATAGAAGGAGGTTTTGGTCATTTGTATCATCCAAGAATTGTTCATTCATGTAATGTATTGGAGGTTGTCCCCTCGAAGTGGCTTACTTCTAAGGCGTTGATATCTATTTTCTTCTCTTTTTGGCGCTGGTTTCACAACAAAATATTCTGACAAAGGCACTCAACAGGAGAAAATTCGAATACCATAGAGGTAGGATCGGGGTGTCAGATAATCCATTTCTTGTTGAGAGGGAGTGTTGAAGTCCAACAAGAAATTGCAGCAACTACACTAGTGTGGGACCAATAATTAGGGGAATTTTGAGGTCTAAAATGGGCCTCCTAAAGAAATTATAAAATAATAGTGGAAATAATAAAATAAGATTTGATTGCATCATCAAAATTTTGAGGGAAAAAAGAAAAAATTGTTTTTTCAACTTGAATTTTAAACTTATCTCCCAAATTGTTTACTCAAATTTTCAGTGGGGGTACTCGTTGGATGAAAAATTTAATTCCTCGTCCAATGAGTACCCATGTTGCATAATTTAAATGGATCCCGCTACACGAAAAATGAGAAATACATGAAAAACATGATTGCAATCATCCTTTTTTCATGTATTTCTCATTTTTCGTGTAAAAGGGTCCATCAAAATTATGTAACATGGGTACTTGTTAGATGTGGAATTAAATTTTTTATTGAACAAGTACTCTCACTTGAAATTTGAGTAAACAAATTGGGAGATAAGTTGAAAAAGTAGTTTTATTATTTTATTATTTTTTAATCTTTTTACCCTTTTACTTAGAAAATGGTGAATCATCCCCCATGGTTGACATCATCATTTTGAATTCTATTGGTTCTTATAAAGTTTAATTTTTTTGTACATTTTTCTTAGGAGGCCCAATTTAGACCTCAAAATTCCCCTAATGGGTCCTAGCAGCACCTACACTAGTGTGTTCTAAATTTGGTGTAGTGTCTATTTTAATTTTCCCTTAACTAAAATGGACAATAAAATGTAATCTTATCACATGATCACTTGTAATAGTTAACTAAGTGTGATAAACTTAGTTAGCTCATGAATTTCGAGTTGAGGGTGGTTGGTGAGGCATGTAGAGTAATTATATTAGTTATGGAGTTCGAATTGCAATTGGTGCATTAGTTTAATGCATGTGTAATCAGTTAACTTAGTTAGGTGAGTTAGAGTTAATTGAACTAGTTGTTACTGTTTGTTACACTAGTGAGAGATCAAGAGAACTAAATATTATTTAATTCACAATCAGTGATTTTCCATGCAACTGATTATTTACTGTTATTAGTTGCATGCATGTCAGTTCTCTTGGAGACCTAGTTGAGACAAAGGTGAAAGGGAGGTTAACTATCATTTGTGTGATTAGTAGGTTGCTTTCATGCAACCAGACATCCATTGGATTTCCCATGATCCTTGTGAAGTTTAGGAAGGATAAAATTATTAAAGAATAGGGATTACATTCATCAGGAATTGCGCAAGAAAGGCAGGCTATTTAGAGGTTGAGAATTGGCTAAGTGTTGGTCATTTTTGTGCAGGACAATGTGAGACAGTTAGCAAAGTGCAGGAGAGTCTTGAGAGAGAGTGCATTGCAATTGTTTCATGATTCCATGGTTAATATACAATAGAAGATAGAGGGGTTTTGAGGAATAAGCTTTCCCCAGGAAATTATCTGTGTTGTGGTTTGATTTGATTCTTTCTTTGCTTCATGTGATTAGTGATTGTGTTTAATTTCGACAATTTATGTGTAGAAGTGATTCAGTATCTAGATTTAGTACATTGTTAGATCAGATTGAATCCATTGATATACATATGTTTGAATAATTTCTTCAAGAAAATTGCCAAAATTTACATAACAACTAGAAACAAAATTACCACAGAGCAGAGAACACATAGAGAATGAAAATACAACCCACCACCATCAAGGAACATGAGGGAGTGTTGGTGCATAATTGGCACTAGGTACATCTAGAGTTCTAGGATCCCCATGTACATGAAACTACAAATGAGTAAGACTACCATTGAGCTAATCAAGATGATCATTTGTGTGCCTTCAACTTCTTCTGAGTGAAGTCAAGCGGTTAAGGATGTCCCACTAATTATGTTGCAGGTAATTTATAAACAATATCATTTCATTGCGGTCCTCATGACACTGCCACCACAAATCATCCAAAAGTGTAGTGATATGATGCATATGTAGGTTCAAAGAATCCATGGAGAGTGGCAGGTCTACTCAACTAGGAGAAGGAACCCAGTCTCGAGCTAATTCGTTGTCGAACACCACCTTTACACCTCCATCATCGTCTACATCTCCCGCCTAACCACCATGGCCCACTCGCTAGCCATGAGGGCCTAGCCCCTGTCGCGCCCACCCTCGTTGCCTAAGAATTTTAACATATGCCACAACCACTAGGAACTAGGTCTATAAATTTCCAAAGCATGAGGGACTATCACAATTTCCAATTTCCAAGTATCGCAACAGGAATGCCTCTAAGCACTACTTGGTCATCCCCCAAGGTCACATGAACATCTCGCCTAAAAAACTAGAAACACCCTTTGATGCTACTTCCCTAAGCAGCTAGGGGAGACAAACTCGAAAACCAGAAAGAAACATCCCAAAACTAAAAATTCCAAACCCCTACCCCATAGCGACCAAGGTTAAAAAACACAATATAATTTCCACTATCAACTAGATAGTTCCTAATAAATTTCACAGATTCCACGGGAGAGGGGACAATATTGAAACAAAACCAACCCATACCCAAGATTCTTACAAGATAAATACTCTGAAATCTAATCTCCCAAGAAAGAGGACTTAGTAGGAAGGCACCAATAATACCCAAGTCATGTCATCGTCAAAAAGCATCCAACAAAACCAGTGAAGCACCCTCCCACACCAGAACTAAACATCATGAGGAAAAATTCCAGTGGACCCTCTCTCCAAGATCCTAAACGCTAATATTTGGTGTCCCAATGGAGTTACCCTACATATCCCACTGACCAACTGAAGACATAGATACACAAATCACTAGACTGAAGATCATGCATGAGTATGCAACCTATGCATACTCGACTTTGTTCTCACCACCCTTGCAATCACCAATAACCTGAAACCAAAATTGATGGAACCAAACTTTCATCCATTTTATGTACCAAATGATGAGAATCTAGAAGCTTCGAAGAGTCCATCGAAAATTGTCACCATTGTCACCCATGTATCTGCCAATTGTCATATGGGAGGGTTAAACCCACTCTGTGTCACATAAATCAAACTATGCCCCTCCACCATCTTCGGGTTAAAAATAAAATAAAATATAAATTCATGTTTAACTTTACTTAAGATATAACATATATATATATATATATATATATATATATATATATATATATATATATGCATATATATACATATATATATATATATATATATATATATATATATATATATATATATATATATATATATATATATATATATATATATATATATATACAATGTTATTTCCTTCTATTAGCTAAAATATATTACATTTTCGGCTCAATAAAACCAAATGATCTCAACCTGCATAGTGGGAAAACCATGCCTATTGACCATTTGATTGTTGAGTAACTAGTCCAAAATTTTTAAGTTTGCTAAAGTTTCAAAATGAAAAAAAGAAAAAAATTATCATCAATTCAGCTAAAATTGCTCGACCTCCCAAAAGAAGTTTTCACTGATAAGAGAAACAAATGAATCATAAGATGAATTGACAGGAGCTCGGTCGTTTTCCACTAGAACCTGGAGGAGCTGAAGGAAGGATACATGGTATGTGCTACTTAATTACAGACATATTATTTTCCAGAAGGATCATATGGAATCTTTGATATTGTTGATTTTTCCTAATACCTGTCACTCTGTTTAGAATTCCTAGTTCATTTTGTTGCCCTCCCTGAAGTTCTCTTTCCAACAAGGTTTTCATCTGTCACTATGGAGACAAAGTTTGGACGTACAAAGTGCGTCAACTTCTAGTGTGTCTAGGGATTGGGATGAGATACTAAAACTCATTTATAAGTGCCACATATGATGAAGGTCCTTCATTGTTTGTCATGGATTCTTCCCATCCATCTATCCTATTGCAGGTCATGGAAAAGGTGGCCTCTTTGTATCTCGTGGTTGTCTCCCGACACTGAATATGACCCTGGCCTCTTCCACGTCCACGAATACCATGCCCATGACCATTGCTATCAAAAAATCTCCTATGCGAGGGTGGTCTTTCCATATTCTCAAGCAGGGAGTCCCTAAACCAGAATCTATAGACTAAGGCTCACTGCTTGGTGCAGTAATATATGTGGGTGCTCCGCTTTGTGGAATAAAAAATTGAATAGAAGCCTTCAGTGGTGGACAATGTTGGACTAGTAGATTGTCTGAGCCTTGATAATGCCCAATAAAGACCAAATATTTCAGTTCTACAAGCATTAAAAAATAAATTCACCCGTAACGAAGGATGACACTAGACACCAATCACCATCCACCATATCATGCCATTAATCCAGAGATACCAGAGTTTAAAATTACAAGTAACAGAAGGTAAAACACGTCTATCCATAATTTATATTGTAACCCTTCCCCAAGAGTGAAGGCTTATTTCAAGGTGGTTACTAGTTCATATGATTAGGTTTCTCCCTAGCAAGATGAATGCCTCGGTTGTGTGATTTGAATTAGCACTCCCAACATTGTAATTAAGGAAACCGAGAGCCAAATGGGCTAGGGTGGCTTCATTGTGATTAAGGAAACCGAGAGTCAAATGGGCTATGGTGGCTACATGTTTAACATTTTCCAGTCTACAATGGAGATGCAGAATCTATAAACCCCCATGACCAAAACATATTTTGAGGTTAGAAAAAAAAAGGGATTATGGACCTACCTTTCCCTCCTGTCCCTACCCAACTTTCCACAGAGAAAAAACCAGACACATAAGAAATGAAACCTAAATCAATCCAAGAAATTTACCAAATAAAAATGCCTTTCGATAGACACATCTCTTCATTCAAAGTAATTTCCATAATTCAAATTCCTTCAAAATTTCTGAGAGGGGTTTCAGAGAAGTGAGGAGGAACATACCGACAAAAGTTGAACCAAGCGTCAGACCTCAGTTTTGTTTGTCCTTCCACATTGTATCTCCTTGCCACTGACCTATGAAACTGGTTAACATGCCTTGAAGGCACCTTACCATTCAGTATTACCAACTTATAATTACTCCACACCACACTCCATGTCACGTATAGTCTTGAAATGAACACCCTCGTCCTCCCCAAGCTTCACCACATGTGGTTGCATAAGTGCATGTGTGGGAGTGGCCACGCCACCCCATCCATTCATTACGTTCTTTTAATGCCATCACAAAACATAATCAGATCCCAATAGAACCCTTGGGATGCCTCTAACCCATTTAATATATTAATATATAATTATTAAGAAAATATTTTTTATATAATATTTATTAGTTTTAAGTGTTAGCTTAGTTGGTCACATTTTTGTTGTTAAGTCACCTTTGCCACTGAGAGGTCACTTCTTTGCTATTAAAAAGTCATGAGTTCAATTCTCTCAACAATCTCTAGGTCATTTATTGTGGTTGAACCCATAGGAAGTGATCCATTCAAATATATTTTCCCATAAATCGATCTCCTAGAACTATAAATATTATATTTATTATGAAATAATTTTATATGATTATATAATTAACTTTACTCAAACTAAATATTTATATATAGATAATATTTATCTTTAGCTATTTTTTAATAATACAAACTATAAAATTATTTTTTTATATAAAAAATTAATATATAAATATTTGACTCTATTCCAACTCTAAATATTTGACTTTAAGTAAATTGTAATTATTTTATAATTTATTATGTATATTTTTATATTTTAAAATTATTTCATAATAAAATATATTATTTCATCATCAATATAAATTATAATATTTTGAATATATATATATATGTGTGTGTGTGTGTGTGTGTGTGTGTGTGTGTGTCGAGATTCAACAAGATTATGATCCTCGTGAAAATTAAGCACCTACACTAGGTGGGGCCCACAGGCTATTTTTAGGTGTATGTCTATTTTTAGAATGGTGATAAAATTCTATTTATAGCGGGAGTCTATTTATAGATGGTTGAGAAAATTTTATTTATGGATGGGGTTCTATTTTTGGAATGCATGTGCAAATTATATTCATAGATCGCATGTCTAAAAATAGAATGCATGTCGATTATTATTTTCTCTTAATAATAATTAGACAATAAATAATAATCTATTCTCTTGAAGCACTTGATTTTAGTTAACTGATGTGTCAAATCAGTTTACTGAAGGAATTTCGAGTTCTAGGGTTGTTTGGTGGGACATGAAAGTGGACTTAGTTGTAATTGAGTGATTCAAAGTTGTTATAGAGTTAGATGTGTAGTTATGTGAGTTGTAAATTAGTTTAACTCGGTTAAGTGAGTTAAACTTAGTTGTGCTAGTTGTAACTAGTTGTAACTAAATATACACTAGTGAGAGATCAGTGAATTAATTATTTAATTAATTCACAAGCAGTGGTCTCACATGCAACTGAAGAATTACTACTATTAACTACATGCATGTCAGATCCAGTGGAGACCTAGTTGAGAGATAGGTGAAAGGGACAGTTTGACTATCTGTTGTGACATTAGTGGGTACACTCATGCAACCACACACACATTGGAGATGCCAATTAGGATTGAACAATAAAGGAAAGGCAAGATCGAATTCATTAAGGGATTGTGATCAACATGGATTGCGCAGTGGAGGTAGGCTGTGAGGAGGCAGTGAATTGGTGCATGTATTTGGAAGTTTTTGTATGACAATGTGAGACGATTGTATATTGTACTGAGAGATCTTGGGTTAGAGTTTTGTATGAGATTGTTTCATGATACATTATATAGACGTAATATATGATAGTGGGGTTTTTAGCTATGTGCTTTCCCGGTAAAAACATTTGTGTTATGTGTGATTGATCTTTCTTCATGTGTTTGCAATTGGCGATTAAATTTCCACAAAGATTTTAGTAGAAGGATTATGTATTTAAAAGTTGCATATAATTCTTAGATCAAGAGAATCCAGGAAATACATAATTGTATTAAAATTTCTACGTGATATCAGAGCAAAGAAGGTTGCAAAATTGTAGTAGCTGAGTTTGTTGGTGGAAACAATTTGAATTTGCTGCAAGAATTTATTGGTGCAATAGTTGAGTAAACATCAAAATGGCTTTCAATGGTTTGTGGCTAGAGTATGCACTCGAGGGCAGCTCGATCTATATTGCATGGAAGGACAGGATGGAAGCAATGCTTGAAGATATTGGCTTGAAGGAATTCATTGACAGTGATGTTCCTGAGTCCACTTTGATGGATGTTGCATTACTTGATGCATGGAAAAAGAAAGTAGTGAAGACGAGAAGAATTCTGTTAGAAGGTGTGCGAGACCATATTGTCTCAAGCCTTCATGGGAAATCCACTCCATTCGCTATGTAGAAGGCTTTGACAGATCTTTTCCAAAGCAACAACGACCATAGGAAATTGGCGCTGAAGGATAAACTCAAAAAGATCAAGATGGAGAGGGGAAAAATATTCGTAAGTATCTCACAAAGTTTGTCCAATGTTGGGATGAATTGGGGAGTGTGGGAATCATGGTTGGTGATGATGATTTGGTGAGCTTGGCTCTCTTGGGACTTCCTAAGAGTTGGCATAGTTATCAAGACTCTATCAACGGACGGGAAAAACTGCTGGATTGGGAACGACTGTGGTCGGATCTAGTGCAAGAGGAGTTCAGGTGAAACACCAGAGATGGCTCTTCATAAAAGAATGATGATGAAGAGGATTGCACTTTGGCTGCCAAGGCAAGGAAAAGGAAGGGGAAGAAATTCCACTCAAAATCCGAGGCTAAAGGCAAGAAGATGGATTTGTCCAAGGTGAAGTGTTTTCACTATCACGAACATGGGAATCTTGCCACTAACTGCCCACAGAAAAATAAGAACAAGAAGGCTGGTAGAGCTGCAGCTGGTGAGGCCCTTGCCTCACAATTTGAACTTGATTTCTCTTTGATCGCATGCTTGGTTTCAAGTGCAATGGGATCGGTGTGGTATCTTGATAGTGGTGCTTCCTTCTACATGACGGGACATAAGGAGATTTTTAGTGACTTGGAGGAGAAATATCTCCAAATGCATATAGAGATGGGCGATGATGGATGATATAGTGCGACTAACATTGGTACCATTACCTTTGAGAGGGAGTCAGGTAAACCATTTATTTTTAAATATTTTATGCATGTTCCAGGTCTAAAGAAAAACTTGGTCTCAGTCGCGATGTTGGAGGATAGAGGCTATGACATTATTTTCAACGATGGAAAATATTTCCTACAACATAAAACAACAGATCATGCCAAGAGGATATGGATTTGAGTCAAGAATATGTACAAGATGGAGGTAGAAGGTTGCACTATAATGATGGGCAAGGCAGAAAAAGTGGTGAGTTGGGATGAGGGCGGGTTATGGCACAGGTGATTGGGCCATCTTCATCATGGAGATTTGAAATTCATGCATCAAATATCTTCTGCACTTCCAATGGGAACACTTGCTCAGTTAGATCAGTGCCAGGGTCGCACCATGTGGAAGTATGCAAAGTCCACCTTTCATGAAAAGGAGAACCGTGCTTTGGTGATCCTGGAGAGAGTTCACACAGACGTCTGTGGACCATTTTCGATTGCTTCAACAACAAAACATAGGTATTATGTTATTTTTGTTGATGAATTTTCTTGTAAATGCTGGATCTACTTCATGCAGAAGAAGGATCAAACATTCTCAAAGTTCTGTGAGTTTAAAGCATTGGTCGAGAACACGTCGAGAAAGAGTCAAGGAATAAAGTGAAGGCTCTATGGATTGATAATGGTGGAGAATACATCTCCAATGAATTCAAATACTTTTGTAGCAAAGAAAGAATTCGAAGAGAACTCATAGTGCCTCATAACTCATAGCAAAATGGGGTCGCGGAGAGGAAGAATAGAATGATCGTGGTTGCTATAGGAGCGATGTTTCATGATCAAGGCATACGAATGCATTTGTCAACGGAAGCATGCAACAATGCGGTTTATGTGCAAAACCGTTGTCATCATAGGGTACTTGGCATGAGTACACTTGGAGAAGCTTTTAATGGTAAGAAATCAGATGTTTCTCATTTAAAGATTTTTTGCTCATCTATTTATGTGCATGTGACCAATAATGCCAAGAAGAAGCTGGAGCCGATTACTAAAGTTGGGATATTTGTGGGGTACACAGAAACACCCCATAACTATCGTGTGTATTTTCCAAACAGTCAAATGACTGTGATGCAACGAGATATATAATTCAATGAGGAGAAAGCCATGAAGTTGTCGCTTGAGAGGGAGTTAGACTTGCATGCAAAGGAGGAGCTGCTTGTTTCCAAAGATGAGTCTCTAGATGTGGATCAGCCACAGGAGGAGGTTCATGGAGTGGAGGAGTCCACTCACACAAAGCCAAAAATCAGAATTGGCAGAAGCCATACCATAGAAGCTAGGAGGCTGAAGCTTGATGAGGCACAAAATGTAGGAGTCCCTACTTCATAACGCAGACAGAGACAGTCTCCTAACCGATTCACTAGATACATGGCTCTCATGAACAAATATATTGTGACTGAGCCATCTTCCTTTCAGGAAGAAATGTAGGAGCCCACATGGGTAGATGCAATGGTGGAGGAGTATGACTTCATTTTTAGAAACAATGCTTGGGAAATTTTTCCAAGGCTGATTGATAAATCAATGGTAGGTTCAAGATGGATCTACAAGGTAAAGCAAGATGATGATGGGAGTGTTGAGAAATACAAGGCTAGATTTGTGGCCCGGGGCTTCTCACAGATCGAGGGGATTGATTATGAAGAAAACTTTACACTTGTTGCATGGTATTATTCCATAAGGACCATCCTTGCTCTCTCAGCGTAGATGGGTTGGCACATTCATCAGATGGATGTGAAGACTGTGTTCCTTAATGAGATCATTGAGGAGGAAGTGTACATTGAGCAACCTAAAGGATTTGAGATCTTTAGCAGTGAGTCGCATGTGTGCAGACTCAAAAGAGTGATGTATGGGCTGAAGCAAGAACCCCATGATTGGTACACTCGGATCGAAAACTATTTCACTAGACTTGGCTTCCCCAAGAGTGAGGCGGATGCAAACCTATACTAGATTGTGGTGGAGGGTAAGATTTTAATCATTGTTCTTTATGTTGATGATTTAATACTGATTGGTGATGAGTAGCTGATACGTTCATGCAACTAGGACCTTGCAAAGGAGTTCGAGATGAAGGATATGGGTCTCCTTCATTATTTCCTTGGTTTGGAACACTACTACATTTGGCAGAAATTCTGACACTTGGTTCCGACACTTTTGACCAAATGTCGGAAATTTCCCCAATTTTTTTCCATCCTGCCCGAAACCGTCGCTATACCAACGTTTATAGAAAGGTGTCGTAATACCGACACTTAGAAAAGTGTCGCCATTGCGACGTTTGGAGGAAGACGTCGCACTGGCAACACTATGGCCCAATGCGTCGCTATTGCGACGACTACAAGTGCGACACAATGTCTAAGTGTCATAATTGCGACGTTTGGAGGCCTTCGTTGCAATAGCGACGCCTTTTCCACCATTGGTATAACGACACTTATATGCGCGCTAAAATACAAAAACGAAACTTGTATGCATGCTACATAAAAATGATTTTATTGTTTCGTATCCGTCACAATAGCTATATTAACGTCTGATATCACGCGCGCATCCGCCCTCCGCTCTTGCAGAACAACATTCGCCCTCAGCTCTTGCAGAATAGAATTTTCTCGCATTTCTCCGCTCTCGCTGCTTGCTGTCGCCATAACATAATTTTCCTCAGATTTCGTCGCTGTTTCGCTTTCACTTTCTTAATAATATCACCCTCAGCTCTTGAAAAATGGTAAGTTCTTACTGCAGGCCCTTCCTCCTATAGTAGGGTTGACTCTATTTGGGTTTTTTTGGTCAATTCCATTGGATTGTGTTAGGCTGTAGTGTTCTCTCTAGATGTCAAGAATCAAGATTCAATACACTCTATTATCTTCATCACCCAATACAAGATTTAAATTTTTCCCAAAGAAACGCTTATTAATTTGGCAGCCATTATTTCTCCCTGCTTTAAAAAACCTACATTTAAATGAAAACAAGCATTGCATTTCAACTACAAAAATCTATTAGTGTTCAAATGTACATGTGTGCTACATTAACGTCTGATATCATGCACGCATTCGCCCTCCGCTCTTGCAGAACAGCATTCGCCCTCAGCATTCGCCCTGAGCTCTTGCAGAACAGCATTCGCCCTAAGCTCTTGCAGAACAGCATTCGCCCTCAGCTCTTGCAGAACAGCATTGGCCCTCAGCTCTTGCAAAATGGTAAGTTCTTACTGCAGGCCCTTCCTCCTATAGAGGGTTGACCCTACAGCCTAACCAAATAGCTCCACTTGAGAAAAAATTTCATAATCTTGGGGCTGGATATACTGCAGAGCAAACAATTTTAGTTATCATTCGTGCTCCAATATATTAATATACTTTTTACATTGAACTGAAGATAGGGAAACAAGCAAATGCTAGCCATCATACAATGCTTTGACATAAGAGTTTTGAGTGACATACTTGAAAAAGAACTCATCGAATGATATTTATAATCATTTGAGTTATTCAAGTTAAACACAATGTCAAGAATCAAGATTCAATACCCTCTATTATCTTCATCACCCAATACAAGATTTAAATTTTTCCCAAAGAAACACTTATTAAATTGGCAGCCATTATTTCTCCCTACTTTAAAAACCCTACATTTAAATGAAAACAAGCATTGCATTTCAACTACAAAAATATATTAGTGTTCAAGTGTACATGTGTGCATCACTTGTGTAGGTATTCCTTTTCCACTTTCACATTATCCAAGAATGTGTGCAGTATAGTTCATATTTTTTGTGATTTAGATTATCTTGAAAAGGTGTATTCTATTTCCCATGAAAAAGCCTTTACTACTGGAAATGGTACAAAAAAGTTCCATTTATACCCGAAACTCCTATGAAACAGAAACCAAATAAAGGCCATGTCCTCAATGGACATCATTTGGCTTTGAAAATGGCCATTGCACCGTGTTGTTTCTTATATTACAGCACGATAGTTTCTTAGGTCATTTCTTGTTTCTTGAGATGAAAAACAACCAAAGAAATCGTGAAGATCCTTTTAAGAAATAAATGACCATTTCTCAATCATATCTCACCTATTTTTTATTTTATTCAATGGTTGCTTACTTTGAGAGAAATTTGACACTTTTATAAGGAATATAACATAAAAACACAAAATGGGAAGGAATTGATGATGTAGATGACCTTTAGTTGTTGTCAATTAAGAATTGATAATACATGATGCATGTTCTGTACTACAAACTAGATTCCTTCATGGAGTTAGGACACAGAGTATTGAATCAAAGTTGTAGTTTCTAACTTCTTGTATTGGTTCATCAATCTTGAAATTCAGACATTGTATGTCTTCATTGCTTCATGTTTGAATAATTTGCATCATATCGTACAATAGGAAATTAGGAATTATGATTATTATTACTTTATGGATCTGTTAAGTTACTTTTAAGTTTGCATGGTTTATTGTGAAATTATTCTAGTCCCCAAACACATATAATCAAGGAATTATAACGTGATTTCAAACATTAAATATCAACAAAATTGTTTAAAGGATATTGAAAGGAAAAAGGTGATGGAAGATAGAAGTGCCTTACTTAAATTCTCTAAGGATTTTTCAATAGTTGCTCCAAAAGCTTCACTTCAAGGCCCTTCAAGATCGTCTCCAACAATGCTATACCATCAGCTTCAACAATGTTGCTCCAAAAATGTCCTCAAGGTCTTTACAACAAGTTTACTAGAAGTTTCTCCAACAATATATTCAATAAGGTCTTCATTGTCAACTCGTCTCTTGTTTGGGTGCCTTAATGTGCAATGACATGTTTCCAGGACTGAATTCAATGCAAGGCATATTTGAAACTCTAACTCTGTCTTCCGGTGTCTTATTAGAAATTATTTCAGTTTTCATTTTGAGTTTTCAAGTTAGATATTGTTTTCAAGTTTTTACATTTATAATTTTATTGCAATGTGGCAGACTGATCAGAGCAGTGCAGGAACAACCCCGAGATGGGATGATCGCGGAAAGAGGCTAGCGGAAGAACATGTAAAGTGCCAACATTGCTCTATCTTCAGGTATTTTAGTTATTTACATAATTGAAATAATATTAATTTTGTTCAAATATGCAGACACCTAGCCATGGTACGCCTAATGATTCCCTCTTTGAGGAAGAGCTTTCTCCATCCCTATCTCCAGTGTTCTTGTTGCGAAAAAATGCACGAAATGCAAGGTCGGAATTTAATACTTTGATAGACGCGCCTCAAACACCTGAAACAGAAGAGAAGATAAAACAACTTATGAGCCAGCTAGAAAGATATCAGGTAATAATAAAAATTCAAAAGGATATTTTTTTTGTTCTGCATGAGATGAATTGTGATAGTTTGATTTTTAATTTTTACATTGACTAAACTAACAAAACGTTCTTTTGTATGTAGCATTTTCTGGCACTTGCTGAATCCGGTGTTGGTGGTAGTGGGACACAAGGGAAAGAGATTGCCCAACAACCCTCTTGTACACCTTCTACTCCTTTAGGTGCCAGGCAAGAAACACACCCTGCCCAAGCAGACACCCAGCCAACCGCTGAACGTGTTGGCAATGATGAGGCTGATATGGCCAACTACATTATTGCGTTTCCTAGAGCTACACGTGTCAGCTCCACAGGGACCATTAATGGCACGTTGTTGGTGAACGATGAAGGTGTCCCTATAAAGCATGTACAACTCCCAAGTAAATTTTAATATTTTAACTATTTCATGTACTTTATCTAAAACATATTTATCACGATTTTTATTTTTAAATTAATGATAATATCTTCTTCTTTTTTTCTGTGTAGGAAACAATGAGTTCTACAGGTTTTTGGAGAGCCATGCGTTGGTAATTTTTGGCCCAACCATACGCACAGGGTGGAATTTCTAGAATTCCAACCTGAAAAAAGAACTTCTAGATTATCTAGAAGCCCTTTTTGGGGTCGGCACATTTGACAGAACAACGGTGGCTCGGGTAGCCAGCAAATATTTGAAATATACCAGGGACACCTATAGGACGCAATTGCAATTTAACCCTAGATACGAGCATCCTCTCATAGTTCCAGAGAGTGAGTGGAGAGCACTCATCCATGACGAAAAAGAGAAAAGGGCAAAGAAAGAAGGAAAAATGCCAACTGGACCCGCAAGGTAAATTACAACTTTAATTCAATAGCTTTAATTTTCTCTATGTCTAAAATAAAAGTGTGCTACGTCATATCTGACTTTAATCTTTTGATGCTAGGTTGCCTAACACCTCAAAGGCAACCAAAGCTAGGATTGAAAAAAAGGGCCATCACAAGCTAGGCCAGGGCGGCTACTTGAAATTGGCCACAAGAATTGTAATTAAGTAGCTAAACATCTTATAATTAATTGTATCGCCTTCCAACGTTTTTGTAATCCTATAAAATATGATTAAAAATACACAGACATATGTAATGTAGGGTGATGACTTCGGAACAAAAACAACAGAGGAAGATAAAAATATCGCTTTCCATTTCGGCTATCAAGCCGTAGTTGAACGTCGCATAAGCTTGGGGCAGGTTCCAAGATCCAGAATGCCTGATAAGGTAAAACATTAACCTTTCAATATGTTTGTTTTCATCCATAAATTTAATGTCTAACAACTTTGTTTAAATCAGGGGAGCAACACTACCGACGACGCAAATAACCCAGTTTTAGAGCCAAATGTAGATATCCTCACGTGCAACCTAATCATTGTAGTAGGGACCAGGCCGACAATGCTACTATCAGTGAGGGCCGTGACGGTAATTAATTTCCACTTATAATTTTTTCTAATTATACCTTGATGGTTGTCCTTATAATGTTTTTTGTTTAAATGACAAAGAATGTTTCCCTTGAGGATCTTACCACCAGAGAGGAAGATAGGGCAACAGTCCCAACGGCGACAACTGGTGCACCAGGTAAATAATCTCATTGCAATTTTTTTTATTAATATTACCGAACTAGTTCAATGATATTTAAAAACTGACAATAAAATTTAATATTATCTATTTTTGTAGGCGATGCCCCGTCACTGGATGAGACTGGACATCGTGACTACGCAACTAGGTCAGCGGCGACAACTGGTGCACCAGGTAAATAATCTCATTGCAATTTTTTTTATTAATATTACAGAACTAGTTCGATAATATTTAAAAACTGACAATTAAAATTTAATATTATCTGTTTTTGTAGGCGATGCCCCGTCACTGGATGAGACCAGACATCGTGACTACGCAACTAGGTCAGCAGTGCGGGTCGAAAGGCACGAAACAGGAGTAGAGCATGATGATATTGATGATGTAATTAGGAGCTTTAAAAATAGGAAGAAGAAAAAGAAAATTCGATGTTGTAAAATATTTTATTATTATAAGACAAACGTTACCAATGACCATACTTGGAACGTTTTTTGCATTATATAAAAAACTCATTTATCATACTATTTTTATGTCAAGCATTAATTGCAATGTTTCCTTGCGTACTTTTTGTTGAATTGTTTTTTTATTAGTTATTGAATATTTTTTTTTATGCTCATGAAAGTAAAAAATGAAATATAGATTGGGTATTGGGGAATTGAGAGTGATGTGAGGCGGGGGGGGAGGGGCCATAAGAGCTTCCACCTTCACGTGGTTGGCCCTGTTTAGTAGAGAATAATTTATTGGAGCGATTTAATCTTGGAGCAAACCACCCTCGATCCAGTGTAGCAACAAAAAAGTCACTGTTGACTTAGTTTCTACTCTTTCAGATCGTGGGAGGCTTGTTCCAAGTTCATGCGACTCCAATAAATTATTCTTGAAATGAAGAGGAGCTTATTCGGGTATGTTTTGACATTTTCAACATATGTTCTAACATTATCATAAGAATGCATCTTAGAGTAAAAAATACTACATCAATTACTTGTATTTATTGTATAGATAATGATGGATTTTGATTGACTTGGCAGTGCGGGTACAAATCCTCTTGCATCATGAGAAATACAACTTGTCAACCAGGGTCATGTCCAGGATATTTTTTCTTGTGTGCTTGACCAGGTTCGTAATGTCACATTTTGTAAGTTCCTTTACAGTTCATAATTCAATATTAAGCTTGTTCATGATTATTATCTAGGTTTTTTGTATGTGTTTTTCATCTATTTGATTCTAAGCAACTCTGCATGTTTCCTATTGTTCACTATGATTTCTCCCATTACCACTCCCAGGATGAATCTGACTTTATTGTTACATAGGTTACTTTATTGTTACTATGATTTCTCCATTTACGATTTCATAGGTTACATCATGTAAAGTTGTCAATCTCGGGTTGGTGATGAGCTTTAGTTCTCCAGATTTGGGGCTTTTATGATATTTTCTCCCTCATGTCATTCCTGCATCACCTCGTTGTTTGAGCATGCCAATTGTCTACCACTTGTACCAATTGGCACATGTCAATCCCTGAGTGGTGCCACATTTCACCTATTTTCAGTGAGAGTTTAGGGTTTCTCTAACATAGCTTGAGAAATCCGATTCAGTGCCTGCTTGAATATTGTCACATAATACTCATGGTTTGGATTGATGAGCATGTTCTGAATGGTTGGTTGATTCATAAGAACCATCCATATAGTCATCTTGAGATATTTCAGAAGTTTTCTCGGGTTTCCTTTTTCACCGTTTCTAGTGGGTGGGATGGTGTGGGGTGATCCATCAATATTGGTGCTCTTGTAGTAGGGAATTTGTTTTTGGGGATATAAAGGAGCATTTGACGTAGATATCCCATTGGATGCATTCATAGATGGGCACGAGAGGTATAGAATTTAAATTAAAAATATGCAACCTCTAGCATGGCAACGTGAAGGCTGCGAGAGACACTGGTTAAAGATTGTTTTGTGGTGGCCTTAATATAGTCGTGATTTCTTTCTATTATCTTAATGCAAATATATAGTCCGGTCTCATTAAAATGAGGATTGTGGTTGTATTTCTCTTTGGTTGTTTCTCTCTTAATGCTCCAGAAGTTGCCAAAAGTTGCGATAGTTGTTTAGTTTGCCTGTTACAACTTAAAAGTTGTTTTTAGCAATGGGAGTCATGTTTTTTAAGGTTTATACTAATATGAAGATCTTGTAATTCTATATTCAGCATAAGAGAAGATGGCCTCTGCTTTGGGCAGTATGAAAACAATTGCCACATCTACCTCATTGGGTAACAATGGAAAGGGGAAGAAGTTGGGTGCAATGTTTGATAATTATGGCAGAAAATTGTCTTCTCTTTCAGTTTTTTCACCCATTTCCTTTAATCGCTCAAGCAGAAGAGGGACTCTGAGATTATGCGATAGAGAGAAGGTAGTTAATACAAGAGCTATGGAAAAGGAGTTGTACTTCAACAAGGATGGCTCAGCGACAAAAAAATTGCAGGTCAAAGAAAAAATTATGTTTAAAGGAAGGTCACCTGCACGTGAAACTTCACTGCGGTGGATCTTTCCTTGTCCACTTATATTCGATTTTAATGTGTTATTTTAATTTTTCATGGAGGGTTGTTATTTTAGATGTGTGCTCTAGTTTTCTTTTTAACGTTGTATTAGTTCCCCCTCTTTAAACTGTCTTAGATTTGGTAGGCATAATTTGAAAACTCAAAGGTGAAAGGAAACATATTTGTTACCCAGTGGTCTAAAAGGAAAGGGTTATGGCTGAGTCAAATTTTATTGTTATTGATAGTGTAATGAAATGTATCTCAATGCTATGGTTTTGGCCTCTTTATTGGTTGAATTAGAGGACCCAGTTGAAAATATTGAGGCCAAGTAGGCTGGTTTTCCTTTTTGCTGATGGTTTGGTGTATCTAATTGAATTAGTTGCCTAAGGTATTTTTGGTTGCAAACTCCTTTTCATTTTTCATATAGTATTGGCCTTGTGGAATACATTTGATTGTGTGGTCTTGTTAGATCTACAACATTTGTAGACATATCATGATAGCCCATTATTGAAGGTTTGGCATAGGCGGTTTAACATGGGTAGAGTTATTTTAGACATGATATCTTCCATAATGGGCTTCAATACTAGTGAGTATGTTGATCACTTAACCTTAGTATTGTTATCCATTTTTACCCCTGGACAGCCTCCTGCTGTCAAGTACGATTTTGCATCTTATATTGCTGACAAAATCCATGATCAGTTCATGAGATTTGAGAATGAGAGAGTATTTAAGTATTCTTCTGTCATATATCATCTCATGATTTACTTTCAGTCAGAAAATTTCCCTTTTTATGTTAAGAAACTTGATGCCAAATGGAATCCTAGGTCAGTCATCTTTTGGTCTCTCATTACTCACAATTCCTCTGATTCTCCTTATTCCTATAATGAGTTTGTCGACCTTTTTGTTCATCCTGCAACTACCTTGTTGACAGGAGTCTCTCCTCCTAGAATTAACAATGAAATCAAGAAAATCCTTCAGCTCTCAAAGCATTACAAGATAGGTAACTGGTACCTATATCAAAACTACACAAAGATCAGGATATATGGATGTGAATTATGCCCATTCAAACTACCCAAGTATGTCCCAATGAGACTCTTTGCATTAGAATATTTCAGGCAGATGAATAATTCAGATATAATTCATTTTTGCAATGCAAAGAAAAAGGCTCAACTTAGGATCAAGAGCCAATTAGGTCCCTTCATTTGTAACTCTAGGGAAGCTGGACAGGAAGCCGAAAGGATTTTAGAAGACCATCTAAGACTACAAAAGAGTTTCTACTGGGTGCCTTATGATCCAAATAGCTTTATCTGTGATAGAAGAACGAAAAATAAACAGTCACCATACATCCATCAAAGAATCCCAGAAATAGAACAATATGCTAATATGGATGAATGGACAGAAGGGACATTGGTTGAAAATGATAGTGAGCAGGTCAATGTTGAAAATGTAATGAAAGATCTTGAAAAGATACTTGACCTAGAATCTTTTGGACAGGTGCAGGGATCTTCTTCAGCCAAGACTTTACAACAAAATTTGTAGGAGATTAGTACAGTAGCAGTAGAATCTAAAGGAAAAGAAAAGGAGCCTGATATACAAATAATTGAAAATTTCATAATGACAGAGCAACCAGAGACTTCTAAAGAACAAGGTCAAGGACAAATTCCTCCTACTCAGATCAGTGAGCCAGAAATTTCTATTTTACAAACTCCTCTAAATATAGAAAAGGGAAAAAAGAGAGAGGCTAAAACAACTACTCCTATTGGTGGCTCTTCTGAATAGCAAGATGTTAAAAGGAAGAAATTAACTCCCCTTCCAGAAGATGAATCATTTCAGGAAATCCCTGACAGCCAGGGAAGAGAAGACAGTCAGCAAACAGATACAGGTAGTGGGACATCCACTAATTTTCAAAAACAGGGAATACAGAGGCAACAAAGTGCAGAAATATCTTCTTTCAAACCTCCAGTAAAAAATTCCTGGGACATCAAAAGAACATTCACCAATATAAAGGCCAGGAACGATCCACTTAGACTTCAAGTGTACAACCAATATTTGAAGATGGCTCCGAAAAATCAAGAAAGATTGATGTCAGCTTATGACATCCAATAGGGTAAGATGTTAATGATCCATTTGAAGCCCAAGGTGCGGCAGCCTCAGACAGCTGCAGATTACGTTAGGAATAATTTTGAAGTCTTAGTAAAGGATATCCATCCTTTAGATCAAATTGAGCTACACAAGAAAATAGGTGAGATGATTTATTCTACTCTGACGGATAAATCAATGATGACCCATAATTTGCAGGATTCTTTGGATAATACTAATACACAGTTGCAGCTTGAAAAAGCCTCCTCCCAGGCTAAGGATAATAGAATCAAAACTTTAGAGGAAATAATCATTGGTTTGGGTCATAATCCTAAAGATGTGAAAGGTATTGAAGCTTTGATCAAGAAAAAAGATGATGATATTGCAGCTCTGAGAAAACAATTAAAGTTACCGGCCTCAAGACATCCACAGACTGCAGAAATCATCAAACAAAATTCTGAGGAAGAACTAATGGATTTTATCTTAAAATTGAATGAGCAACTTACTGCAACTGAAAAAGAGCTTGAGAATGCATTAAAAGATAAGCAGGCAAATATTCTAGTATCTACAGCAGGAGTAGTGACAGGTACAGCAACAACAGGTCAGCCAGTAGAATTGTCACAGAGCAACACTGCAAATTTGAACACTAATGAATTAACAAAGTCAATGGAAGATATGAACATTCAGGCCATAGAGCTTCACAAAGCAAAGGAACAATTGGCCACTCTAGAACATAAATATGATCTTTCAAAAATGAGTGTTGCTGATAAAACAAGAGAAGTGAACAAATTAGAAAAAACAGTCAAAGCATAGGAAAAGGATCTCACATTGGAGAAACCTTTAAAAGAAATAAATGATATTATTTGGGATAATATCATTCAATCAATAAAGGATGTTTGGTCCTCAATTCAGATAATGGATGAACATAATAACTTAGTTAAATTGGCTCTGGATGAGATTGAGAGATCAAGACAAGAGTTGGGAAATATGATAGAAGAGGCCAATAGACTTATACATTTTTTGAATACTCAGAATAAGAATCAACTTGCAGAAATTGGTATTTAGGACATGACTGGAACAATTCTAGAAATAAAGAAAGTTTTTACTAAAAGAAATCTGGTACATAATTTAGAACTAAGGTGCTCAGATATGCAAGAAGAAATCATTGCCTTCAGAGAAAGATTGAATATTTTGTTAAATAGAGGATTTCCCAGTCCTATAGTTGCAGAAGATAAGCTAATGGACCTTGATAGTTATGTTGAAAAATTGGACAAATATGCTGATAATCAAGCTAGTTCTTCAACCAGTTCATCAACAACATCATTGCCTACAGGGAAAAACCTTCATGACAGATTGGAGAATTTATTTTATCTTGAGCATGAAGTAAATCATTTGTTCCCAAATCAGCCTAATTTCTTCAGATATACTGAGGCTGATGAAACACTAAGAAAGTTGCAAAGGACCAGAGTGCCAGAAGTTCAATGGTGGGAAGAAATGATGGAATTTTTGTAAAAAATTATCCTTACATAAATTTTTGCCTATTTACCACAGTATATCATGATAAAAAGGATAAAAGGATGAACAAAGGTCAAAGAGTATCAGAGCAGTTAAAGAGTATCAATGAAATGAAATAATCAACATAGAATTACTAAAGAGGACATCAGCAAGCCAAGATATAGGGCCTGCCTCCAGCACATTCTTAAAAGAAGGAAACAGCACAACATCAGTTATCATTTTTCTTATCTATGAGACAATCTGTCTCTATATTGTTGTAATGACTTCATGGACTCTTTTACTTCATATAATATATTAAAAACAACGTTTTTTCTCTTGTGAAAAAAAAATGATTAATGCTTATCACTCTGCCTTCAAAACTAGCGATGTTGGTCTATGTTGTTGGTTTATTGATATGGTCTGATGGTCTTCCTCACATGATTAGCGTTTTTCTCTGTTCATGGATTTTGGGTACTTTAATTTGTATTTGGAACAATGGATGCCGGTATTCTATCTGTTGCTTTACTATTCTACATACTGCTATTTCACTTTCTTATAGATGCCTCAGGCATATTTGGATGCTTTCTCGGATTGTCGATAATCTCCATGCGGACCGTTACTGGGTTTAATATCAAGTCCCTGTATGTGACATGGGGTATTTTTCTATCACTGTCTGGGGTGGGACTTCCACATTTCTGGATGGATATTTGGGTTCCAATCTTTAGATGTGAAAATGTAATGACTTCATGGATTGTTTTACTTCATATAATATATTCAAAACAACGTTTCTTCTCGTGAAAAAAAAATGATTAAGGTTTATCACTCTGCCTTCAAAACTAGCGATGCTGGTCTATGTTGCTGGTTTATTGATATGGTCTCATGGTCTTTTTATATTTGGGACATATCTTACTCCTCACATGATTAGCGTTTTTCTCTGTTCAAGGATTTTGGGTACTTTAATTTGTATTTGGAACAATGGACGTCGGTACTCTATCTGTTGTTTTACTATTCTACATATTGCTATTTCACTTTCTTATAGATGCCTTGGGCATATTTGGATGCTTTCTCAGATTGTTGATAATCTCCATGTGGACCGTTACTGGGTTTTATATCATGTCCCTGTATGTGACATGGGGTATTTTTCTATCATTGTCTGGGGTGGGAATTCCACTTTTCTGGATGGATATTTGGGTTCAAATCTTCAGATGTGAAAATGTAATGACTTCATGTACTGTTTTACTTCATATAATATATTCAAAACAACGTTTTTCCTCTTTTAAAATTTCATTTTTGTTTTTAAATTGAACCTTCCGTCGCAATTCCGACGTCTTGTAAGCGTCGGAATTGTGACAGTTTACAGAAGTCAGAAGCGTGACGTTCAAAACGTCGGACCACATTTCATCGTAATTGTGACAGTTTACAGACGTCGGAAGAGCGACGTTCAAAACGTCGGACCACATTTCGTCGTAATTGCGACAGTTTACAAACGTCGGAAGAGCGACGTTCAAAACGTCGGACCACATTTCGTCGTAATTGTGACAGTTTATAGACGTCAGAAAAGCGACGTTAAAAACGTCGGACCACATTTCGTCGTAATTGTGACAGTTTACAGACATCGGAAGAGTGACGTTCAAAACGTCGGACCACATTTCGTCGGAAGTGCGACAGTTTATAGAGGTCGGAAGTGCGACGGATTAGGAGACGTCGGAAGAGTGACGCTTGTTTGGAAGTGACGGAAAAGTGTCGATACTGCGACACTTTTTAGTTGTGTCAGAAATGCGACGGTATGGTAAACCACGGTTTGCCCGCCCTCTAACTGTCGCTCCTGCGATGACAATGTGTCGGAATAGCGACGATTTGGCCGTCGGAATTTCCGCCAAATTCTCTAGTGGAAATATGGCAGCGAGATGGTGAACTTTTTTTGTCTCAAGGAAAGTATGGCAAGGAGATACTGGGTAAGTTTTACATGGAGGGCTGCAAACCCATGGATACTCCTCTTCCAGGAAACTGGAGGAAAGAGGATGCTACATCTAGAGAGATAGTCGATGCTACTGTCTATCGACCGTCGGTGGGTTCGCTCATGTATTTAGTAAATACAAGGCCTGACATATGCTATGTGGTGAACCAGCTTAGTCAAGCGATGGTTAAGCCTACCAAGATCTTCTAGAAGGTAGGCAAGCATGTCCTGAGATATCTCAGGGGCACATATGAGTATGGATTATGGTACAGACAGAAGAATGAGGTGAAGTTGCATGGCTTCACGGATGCAGATTGGGTGGGCATCCCAGCGGACAGAAAGAGCACATCAGGAGGGGTCTTCAGTATCAGATCTATAGTTGTTTCTTGGTACAATAGGAAACAGAGATCCATGGCACTCAGTGCTGCGGAAGAAGAATACATGGAAGCAAGTCAAGCTGCATGTGAGGCTATCTAGATGATACAGATCTTGGTTGGTTTGTTTGGTTCTCATTTAGATCCTACAATGATTCATTGTGATAATCAGAGCTGCATTAAACTTCAATTAATCATGTGTTTTATGATAGATCTAAGCATATAGATATAGGGTATCATCATATAAGAGATTGTGTGCAACAGATGATTATGTTGCTTCAGTACATTCCTACGGAAGATCAAGATGTAGATATTCTGACGAAGGCGCTCACCAGGAGAAAATTCGAATACCATAGAGACAGGATTGGGGTGAAGGATAATTCCTTTCTTGTTGAGAGGGAGTGTTGAGATTCAACAAGATGATGATCCTAGTGAAAATTAAGCACCTACACTAGGTGGGGCCCATATGCTATTTTTAGGTGTATGTCTATTTTTAGAATGGTGAGCAAATTCTATTTATAGCAAGAGTATATTTATAGATGGTTGAGAAAATTCTATTTATGGATGGGGTTTTATTTTTGGAATGCATGTGTGAAGTCTATTCATAGATCACATGTCTAAAAATAGAATGCATGTCGATTATTATTATCTCTTAATAATAATTAGACAATAAATAATAATCTATTCTCTTGAAGCACTTGATTTCAATTAACTGATGTGGCAAACCAGTTGACTGAAGGAATTTTGAGTTCTAGGGTTGGTTGGTGGGACTTGCAAGTGGACTTAGTTGTAACTGAGTGATTCGAAGTTGTAATAGAGTTGGATGTGTAGTTATCTGAGTTGTAAATTAGTTTAACTCAGTTAAATGAGTTAAACTCAGTTGTGCTAGTTGTAACTAGTTGTAACTAAAGATACACTAGTGAGAGATCAGTGAAATAATTATTTAATTAATTTACAAGCAGTGGTCTCACATGCAACTGAAGAAATACTACTGTTAACTACATGCATGTCAGATCTAGTGGAGACCCAGTTGAGAGATAGGTGAAAGAGACAATTTGACTATCTGTTGTGACATTAGTGGGTGCACTCATGCAACCACACACACATTGGAGATGCCAATGAGGATTGCACAGTCAAGGCAAGGCAAGATCAAATTCATTCAGGGATTGTGATCAGCATGGATTGCGTAGTGGAGGCAGGCTGTCAGGAGGCAATAAATTGGTGCATATATTTGCCAATTTTTGTATGACAGTATGAGACGATTGTATATTGTACTGAGAGCTCTTGGATTAGAGTTTTGTATGAGATTGTTTCATGATCCATTATATATACATAATATATGATAATGGGGTTTTTTTCTTTATGCTTTCCTGGTAAAAACATCTGTGTTATGTGTGATTGATCTTTCTTCATGTGTTTGCAATTGGCGATTAAATTTCTGTAAAGATTTTAGTAGAAGGATTATGTATTTAATATCGGCATATAATTATTAGATTAGTAGAATCCAAGCAATACATAATTGTATTAAAATTTCTAATATATATATATATATATATATACAAATAAAGCATTACAAAAATGTCTTATAGATTTATTAAACAAGATTTTTAGGTAAATAAAGTAATCACATATTTATTGGAACTAAAATAAAATATCATTAAAAAAAAATAACCATTTTTTAATATTATTATTATAAAATAATTATAACTAGTTTTTTTTTTTTTTTAATATTTAAATTAATTTATATTAAAATCTGTCTTTTCTTGATAAATATAATAAGTTGCATTATTTTAGAATAATTTCCCTAAAATTATATATATATATATATATATATATATATATATATATATATATATTGAATTTTTAACCCTATAAATATTTATGGAAAACTATATGCCTAATAATCAATTCATCAAATCAAAAAATGCAACAAAATTGTCAACTTAGAATGAAATGCCTACTATTTTGCCAAAAAGGAAATCAGTTTTAACCTTTTTAATATTGTACAATACTATAACTGTTTATAGTTGTTTCTATTGTTTTTTTATATCTTTAAATTAATTTTTGATAAAGTCTACCATTTTATCACCAAAAAAATAAGTTGTACTATTTTAGAATAATTTCTATTAAATTTACTTATATTAAACTAAATCATCTTTGGATCAAAGTGCTTAATAATAGTCTTCCATATGACACGATGTCTTATTGGGAACGTTTTGGTCCTGCTTTCTTAGAAAACTGAAGTGCTTTCAGATTCCCTGTCTACATGGGTAGACTCGTTAAATTGGAAGTATACATGTTTTTATATTTGATTTATTTTAATAAATAGATTATTTAAATCAATTTAAATTATTAGAAGAGATTGATGTGTAGTTGAGATATTCATTCAATTAAGAAATTATATGTCCAAGATAGATTAGCTATCTAAATTCTTGTATTTATATTGTATTGTTATTTTGGCGTGAATAGAATTTTTGTGCAGCTAATGCAAATCTAACTTTATATCAGAGTCCAGGCTTTGGCCCTTCCTCGGCTAAGAGAAATAGGAGAATAATCCAATCCTTCAAGTGAATGAGTGTGGCTGTTGATTGAATGTGGCAATGCGTCTTTGTCCCACATCTTATTTAAAAAAAACAAAAGAACAATGTTAGTTTTAGATTTGTGGATTCATAGTGTGACTACTGGTCTTACATCTATGACATTCGGGTAATCATTTCCTACCATTAATCGCTGGAGTGGAGAGATGGTGACTCGTTTGAGCTAATCAGAGGAGGATTTTCCCAACCGATCATTGTTAGATCACTTCTGTCACAAAGGATATTGCAATGGGAATGCAATCGTAATAAGGAGACATGAGAAGTGTGAATTGACTACATTATAAGATTTTGTTGTGAAGCCAATTGTGATCTGAATGGGAAAATTAGTTTTGCTATGCTAAGATCTAGTTCAAAATTTAAAGAAAGTGCTTGAGGATGATGAGGTTAATTGCAAGTTTAACATGAGTTTTTATGTGAATTTCATGAGAAAATTAGCATAAATAAAAAACTGGAAAACAACATCTTACAAACATGAACATCACTATAAACAGTAACACAATAGCACATTGAAGGAGTTCAACCCGCCTGGACTACGTCTCCTTGGTCCAAATTCCAATGACTTGGCCCTCTTCTATTATGATCATAAGTGTGATTGCGTGTTTACAATGCTCAAACAACTCTAAAACCTGTTCCATCAGCTTCATAATGCCTAAAACAATTCTTGTGTAGCCTCTTTCTGCCTCCAATTTAGCTAAAAACTCAAGAAGTTATGACTTCCCCAAGTTGCTCCACTATTCGTTCCACATTTTCCCCAAAATCTGGCACTGAACCCACAATTTCGCCTCAGAAAGCGTTATCGAAGTGCCAATTTCACCAAAACATGGCAAAATTGTCAGAGCATTAATTTTCCCTCTAACGCCTAAAAATGGGATTTTCAACCATATTCAATATGGTTCAATAAGAATTTTTAAATATAAAAGCACTAGCGGTTAGAGCTAAGCGCCAGACTTGACATCGTTATGGGCACATGTGGCAGTGCCGTTAGTTGTTAGTGTTGGCGTTTTGGCTCCTGTCAGTTACGGTGGTGGCCTTTGTTGCATTCACATCCCGACAGTCATGTTTGATGTGGCAGTCACGATTATGGACGGGGCCGTGAAGGTAGCCTCCCGCCCGTGGTCCCGCCTCCGGTGATGACTAGGGTTGGGGATATACCTTGCCCCCCACTCCCTAATGTGGCACGAGCATTAAAAAAAATCCATAGTGGAAACATGATATGTTAAGAATCATGGCGCGGGGTGCGGTGGTAAGGCTTGTTGCTTGGTGCTCGGTGGTTGCGGGTTCAACCCCCACTACTGTTGCTCCGAATTGACCTCGAAATTGTGTGGCCTTCGGTGCTGCCATCTTGTGACAATTGGTTGGTCCACGTGGCAACATGTGGTTGGCCACATGCCCAACCAATCAAATTCAACCAGAACGAACCAATAATAACATGCCACTTGGAATCACCTCATTTGACGAAGAAAATCCATTGACCAGGTCAACCTACCACTGTGCATGCCTAGTCAGCAGTATGGACTGCTGACTGGGCTATCCCTACAATTTTTTTCACAAAAAATTGCATGTTTGAAAAAGTGGATAGAACGTGTTTCTGGGAGCATATGGCGTCGATTTTCTGTGAAACGATTTGCGCCAGATTCAGACCGATGAGATCTACGTAGTCGTTCAAGTTCCATACTGATCCGAACACTTTTATTTTTGAGCACCTGATTACTCCTCCCCACTGGAACCTTTTGGATCCCAAAAGATCACTTTCAGTTGTTCAACATATGAGGGTATAGTTCCCTCACCTTTCCAATCTTGATCCATTTGGCCTTAGAAGGATTTGTGCCTTTGAGCCCCACATGAAGGTAGTCTACACTCCTTCTTTTTGATGTCCTTGTTCATCTATCAAGAATGGTGTCTTGCTAAAGCTCATCACGGTATTCAAGAGAAAAGTCTTTAATAGAAAGAATCTGAATCTATTCTCCTTGATCTTCAATCAATGGAGGCTCATACAACCTCAAGTTCTCAACATTAACAACAGAGTAAATTTTCATGTATGAAGGCAAATCTAACTTGAAGGAATTTTCACAAATCTTTTCCAAAAGTATGAAAGGACCATAACGAATTGGTTTCAATTTTTTACCTTCCCCTTGAAGCCTCTCTTTGCTAATGTGAAGCCAAAATTCGTCACCAACTTGGAACTTGTGATCTACACGATGCTTGTCTTGCCTTTCTTTGTACTTGCCTTGGCTCTTTTCAAGCTCATCTTGAACTATTTTATGTATCAATTGGAATTTTTCTATGAACTTTTTGGCTTTTTCTATATCACTATGGCCATTAATATCAACATCCTTCCCAAAAAATAAATCCAATGGTGATCTAGGAAAGTATTCAAGACATGCCTCAAATGGCGAAGTTTGTGTAGAGGAGTGTTTTGCATGGTTATAAGCATGTTGAATATAGTGTAAGTTTTCATCCTACAACTTAGGATGCTTGCTAAAATATCCTCGAAGAAGATGTATGACTGTTCAATTGACCACCTTGGTTTGACCATCTATTTGCGGATGAAAAGTTGTACTCTTCTTCAACTTGGTGTCCATCAAGTCCCACAACCTTGACCAAAAATTCCCAACAATTCAAGAATCTCAATCACTAACAATGGATGTGGGCAAACCAAAATTAATCCAAATATGCTGGAAGAATAAGTAAGTTGTTTTTCAGCTGTGATTTTCTTTTTACATGGAATTAATATGCACATCTTGCTGAACCTATCCACAACTACGTACAAATAATCATAACCTCCCTTTTACAAAGGAAGACCTCCTATGAAATCCATAGAAACACTCTCCCATGGATGTGAAGGTACAAGAAGTTGTGTGTACAGTCCTAACTTCCTAGTATTAGGCTTACTGGCTTCACATAATAAACAACCTTTAATGAAATTTGACACACTTTCAAGCATACGAGGCCAATAGAAATACCTCTAAAGATGTTCCATTGTTT
Organism: Pinus albicaulis; assembly: GCA_034641835.2. Classification (NCBI taxonomy): domain Eukaryota; kingdom Viridiplantae; phylum Streptophyta; class Pinopsida; order Pinales; family Pinaceae; genus Pinus; species Pinus albicaulis. The sequence continues at coordinate 275,433,797 of CM076578.1, read as the reverse complement.
TTCTTACACTGAAATGTCCAACAAATAGAGAAGAGTGTGCTTCCCTTATGACATTCACTCTCTCCCCTTGTGGAATACAAAGCTTGCCCAAATGATACAACAAGTTATTATGTACATGGTAATCCAATTCCTCTACCTGTTTGTCTTGACTCAAGCTTTCAAAACAGCTTGAAATTCATTATCCCATGCCTATTTCTCAACATAAATTTAATAAAAGATAGACTTATGCTTGAGTAAAGTAGTTGCACTAATAATAGGCCTCAAAAGAATATCAACAACCTTGTTGTAAATACCTTTCTTAAACATGATGACCAAGAAAAATTGCTATAAGAAACCCATCCATTGAAAGTTCTTTGATTGCTGCAACTTAATTTGCGATTGCAAGTATTTCAATGGATGGTGGGCGGTGTGTATGGTGGTTTCCTTTCCCATCAAGTAGTGTTTCCACTTTTTCACAGTTTGAACCAATGCATAATGCTCCTTTTCATAAGTAGGATAGTTAAACACTGCACCATTGAAATTTTCTGAATGAAATGAAATGGGCTTACCATGTTGCATAAGGACTGCACCCATGGCATAGTTTCTTTCATCAGTTTTAATCTCAAAGGGATATCTCAAGTCTCGTGATGAAAGTACTGGGGCTGAACTGATCTTCTCTTTCAAAGCATCAAATGTTTTTTGCTTCTTTCCTCCCCACTGGAAGACCTTTTTCACAATAGTCAATGTATGCAAAGGATTTGCGATAAAAGAAAAGTTAGAAATAAACATCGGCCCATATTGGGTTTCTCCCAAGAAACTTCTTACCTCAGTGACTATGTTGTGTGTTGGACAATTCACAATGACCTCAACCTTAGATGGGTCTATCCTCAACTCACCTCCTCCAACAATATGCCTCAAGTACACCAAAGAAGTTTTACCAGACTCACATTATGACATCTTCAAAAACAACTTTTCTTTCCTTAAGACATCAAGTAATTTCCTTACATGCATGACATGTTCATCACGTGATTTACTGAAAATTAAGATATCATCTAAGTAGACGATGAAAAACTCATCAAGTAATGGCCTTAAAACATCATTCATCACACACATGAAGGTAGAAATTGCATTACATAAACCAAAAGTCATAACAAGCCATTAAAAAAACCTTGTTTTATTTTGAATGTCGTCTTCCAAATGTCACCTTCAGCAATTCTAATTTGACGATAGCCACTCCTTAATTCAAACTTATTAGAATACTTTGCATATTTCAATTGATCAAGTAAATCATTTATTCTAGGAAGTGGATAAGAGTTCTTTACCGTTTTCTTGTTCAATGCACGAAAATTTATGCAAATGTGCCATGTTCCATCCTTCTTTGGCACAAACACAATAGGTGACCCACATGGCGAAGTACTTGGTCGGATGATCCATTTTTCCAAAAAATCTTGGATTTTTTTGTTTTAGCACTCTCCATCACCGAAATCCTATACATGCCAATGTTAGGAAGATGACAATCTTGCTACAATTGTATCTCATGTTGGATTCCCCTATTGGGAGGTAAACCCTTTGGCTCCTGAAACATCTCATTCTTTTGATTAACCATTTCAATCAAATCAGATTTCAACTTTGGATCATAACCTTAAAATGCTTCATAATCAACATCATTCTTTGGTTGAATCATAAGAAGCAAAAAATTCTTGCTTTAATTCACTAGTCTTTTAATTTTCCTTGCATTAACTACTCAAAGATTTAGTGTCTTGTGATGAGCTCTCACAGTATACTCCACACCATTTTTGAACAAGTGGTACTTGTTTTCATGGTGATAGAAGATGGATTTTATATCATAGAGGTAAGGACTACCCAAAACAATTCCTAAAATATCAAGCGGTACAATATCTAATTCAACTTCGTCAATGATGTTTGCTGTGATTGCAAACCACAGAATACACTTTATTGTAGCCTGCAAATTTGTGTTCTTTCATATACAACCCAATGGATATGGTTTGTGATGAGGAATGGTTTCAATATTAAGTTTCTTGAAAAAGTATTCAGATATCAAATTGGCTTGAGACCCACTATCAAATAGTGTGTCGATTTTTGTATGTTTTGAAATAACCCTCACACGAAATAATTCAATTATTGTTTCTTCATTTGGAGTACTAGTGTGACAATTTTATGAACTAGTACTAGCAATGGATTCTTTTACCTTCATACCCACGGCTTTAATTTTGGTTTCATCACCTGATTTGGATCCCAAATCCTGTTGAGTGGTTGCAACTGTTTTTTGTTTTCCCTTGTTGTTGAATTTCTTGGGCCTCATCTTTCGATGAAGCTTCCAACAATGGTCTTCATCATGACCCTCTTTGGAACAATGTTTGCATGTCATTTTATCTCCTTCATTTTTAATGGATGCATTTTTATTTCCCTTTCCTTTCTCTCCACCCTTAAATGACTTCCTTTTACCCTCTTCTGGAATATTTTTCCCTCTTGCTTCAAGGTGGGTGGCTTGCACACAAACATCATCTAGGCTAGTGGGATTGAACATAAGGATAGTATGTCTTAGGTATCTATGTAAAAACCCTATATACTTCAAAAATGTGTCTTGTGAATGCAAATCAACACCTAACAAAAGAGCTATTTTTCTATATTCTTGGGTGTAATCTTGCACACTTTGACCCTTAAGTTGTTTGAAGTTATGCCAATTCATGATGGATTTTTACATATATGCTAGAGGGTAAAATTGTATTTTAATTACAGAAATGAAATTATTCCAAGAGAGTGAGATCTTACCATTTTTCTTTATCTCATCTTGTGTCTTGGCTTCCCACCATACTAGTGCTTCACCCTCCAGTCTTAAGGAAGCTAATTGTATATTTATATCATCATATTGAAGGTGTTGAATTCTGCAATAGACCTCTAACTGGCGAACCCAATTGTCCAACTTCTCTGCATTCACTTCACCATTATACATAGGCAGCTCAAATTTAATAGCAATTTTTAACAAGGGTTGTTTACCAATTCCTTTTGAGGTAGGTTGATGAGTATATGTATGGGTTGTAGTAGTGGAAGAGGATGAAGATGAAGGTGAATATGGTGGTGAGTATGATGGTGGACTAGAGGGAGGATTATAACCATTTCCATTACCTCCACCTCCTCGAGAACCCTCTCCTCTTGGAGGCCTAGAGCTTTCATCATGCAACCTTGTATTCCTCTCTTCATAGAGGACCTTCACCATCTCTATCATGTCAAAGAAATCCTTCCTAAAATCCTTCTCATCATCTGGCATGTTATCAATTCCTCCTTCATGAGAAATTTTTACTGAAGCTTCTACTCCAACAAGAGGTGGATCTTGTGGTGGAAATTGTGGTAAATATGCCCTCCTTCTCTTGGCTTCAACTAGAGAACCTGCACCCACAAGCTTGCCTTATCCTCTCTTGATCTTAAACCTTGTAAGCATTTAAATGCTTGCAAAACATATTAATCTTCCTTGTACAAGTAAACCTAATGCTATGATACCAACTTGATCTAAATGGGAATATTAGTTTTGTTGTGCTAAGATCCAATTCAAAATTTAAAGAAAGTGCTTGAGGATGATTACGCTAATTGTAAGTTTAACATGATTTTTTATGTGTTTTTAAATGAATTTCATGAGAAAATTAACATAAATAAAACACTGAACAACAACACCCAATAAACATGAACATCACCATAAAAAGTAACAAAAAAGCACATGATGAAGGAGTTCACCCCGCTTGGGATATGTATCCTTAGTCGAGCTTCCAATGGCTTGGCCCTCTTCTATTATGCTCAAAATCATGATTACATGTGTTTACAATGCTCAAACTACTCTGAAAGTTGTTCCATCAGCTCCAGGATGCCCAAAAAAATTAGTGTGTAGCCTCTTTCTACCTCCAATTTGGCCAAAAAATGAAGAATTTATGACTCCCCCTAATTGATCCACTATTCGATGCACATTTTCCCCAAAATCTGGCACTGAACCTACAATTCGTTCCCCAAAAAGTGCTATTAGAGCGCCAATTTTTCCAAAAACAAGGCGAAATTGTCGAGGCATTAATTTTCCCTCTAACGCATAAAATTCAGATTTTCAACCATATTCAATATGGTTCAATAAATTTTTTTTTAATATAAAAGTGTCGGCAGTTAGGGCTAACTGCTGAAATTGACATCATTGTGGGCACATGTGGCTTTGCCGTAAGTGGTTAGTGCCGACGGTTTAGCTCTCCATGGTTACCGTGGCAGCTTCCACTACGTTCACATCTTGATGGTGATGTTTGATGTGGAGGTCACGGTTATGGATGGGGGCGCAAGGATAGCCTCCCACTCATGGTCCCACCTTCGATGGTGACTAGGGATGGGGCTAGACCTTGACCCCCTCCCCCAGCACGACTTGAAAATTAAAACAAAATCGTAGTGGAAAAATGATATGTTAACACTCATGGTATTGGGCGCGATAGTAAGGCTTGTTGCTTGGTGCTCTGTGGTCGCTGGTTCGACCCCCACTACTGCTGCTCGAACTTGACCCAAAAATTTTGTGGCCTCCCGTGTTGCCACGTGGCAGCCTTTGGTTAGGCCACGTGGCAACATGTGGTTGTCCACATGCCCAACCAATGAAATTCATCCAAAAATAAACCAATTATAACATTCCTCTTTGCATCACCTCATTTAATGAAGAAAATTCATTGGCTAGGTCATCCTACCACTGCGTAGGACATAACACATTTATGGGAGCATATGATGTCGGTTTTCTGTGAAACAAGTTGCGCCATATTCAAAAAAATGAGATATATGTGGTCGGTTAGGTTCCGGACCGATCTGAAAACTTTGATTTTTGAACATAATTTTGAGCACTTGATCAAATTGTCTGGAGAGAGATACTGCCAAGAAGCACTAGATATACCAGTGGGAAAGGTTGTGCATTTAAAGAGTTCGATCAACAGATGCGGAGAGTGCCTCTTACTAAAAATATCTGGTGACTAATGTTGAAAATGAGCTCACTACTGGGGGGGGGTGAATGACTAGTGGTAGGGTTTATTTAATTTTTAATTCTTTTTACCAAAACACCAAATTCAATAATCCATTAGCTACACTCATGAAATCAATGTATCTAATCATGTAAAATTAATATATAAAAATTCCATAAAGAATCAACAAGGAAAACATGCACACAAGATAATATAAATTTTTTCTGGTTGAAAACCATCTCGAGGTCAAAAAACCACGTGTTGTTGCTACTGCTCAATTCTTCTATCAAGCTAAACAAATTTTACATAGAGTTGCTAGCACCCACTAGCTGGAAGACTCTACTCCTACAACAACGTGCTGACATCCATCAGCTGAGAAGTAGCTACTCACACAAATCTGTAGATAAACATCTACTGGAAGCCTCCACCACCAATGGTCTCACCCAACATCCATTGGAATATCCAACCACCATTGGATTGATATTATCCTCCTATAATCATTGCCTAATATTCTCCGCAAGCATGAAGTTTTCATGCCTCCAAATCCTCCATATGAACCACGTTTTAGAATTTTTTAGATTGGGTTCTTAAAACTTGCTCACCACGAACAACCCAATAAAATCTCTAATCCGAATAACAAAATATGATATGCACACTCTAAGCACAACTGCATATGTATAATCATCTATGTAAAGTACTGTATCACTCACTCACTCTAGTCATACACTCACACCATCAATCAATCAACTCCTCAAACCAATCTACAACACCACTAAAAAATAATCACAATAATATATGTCAAAATATCATCAATAATATCCAATAAATACCTTGGGAAAGTACAATGTTTATTCCAATACAATGGGAACATGTACCATAGTAAAGTCCAAGTCAATACCATAAGTAGATACCATCATTAAGCCAATACCACAGACCCTTGTACCATGGTAATCTGCAAGCTCAATACTACAGGTACATACCATGGTTAAGCCAATATCACAGATCCTTATACCATGGTATTACCAGCACCCAAACCAAGCAAAATAAGAGTACATCTATAAGCCCATCCATCAAATAGTACATCTACCTAGAACACAATCAACTGCACACTCAATCCAACTACAACACATGCCCAGGTTGACATCAATGGCAACCATCAAACATTGCAACACAACACCTGCATCATCAATGCCTCTGCAACGCATCATCAATTCCAACAATCTCCCTCTTTGGAATTGATGGAAACCTCGACTGAACCAATGATCAGAATCTGGATTGGGGGTAAAAAATTTCCAAAAATTAAAAGTGCTCAAAATCACACCAAATGAGAATGACCGGATCGGGCCCGTTGCCAAGAATCTGGAGCACTTTTTTTCACTCAAAACGGACTCCGTATGCGGAAGTTAGAGTCCAGTGATCACCATGCCAAACAGGAAAATTAGAAAAAAAGGGTCAAACAGGGTCAAAGGAAAAAAATTTGGGTATTTCTCTGGCCCAATGACAGGATGAAAAGTGTTCAAGTGTGGTTGGTTGTGACTTGTTTCAATTTAATTGGTTTGTGGATGACCAATTGGAAGATGACACATGGCTAGCCCGGAGGCCGCCACGTGCCCCTCCCAAAGGCCAAATTTTTGGTTATAGTCCAAAGTCCGAATTTATATAGTGGGTCAAATTTTAACTATGGTCCAAATTTTATTATATGGTCAAATTCATTTTTCTATACGATGTATATAATATATATATTTTTAGATGACTATATATATATATATATATATATATATATATATATATATATATATATATATATATATATATATATATATATATATATATATATATATATATATACGCCTAAAACGATTAAATATTACATATGGCGCATATGCAAAATTTTGTAAAGTTTAAAATTTACATTAAATGGTATGAGTGGAGAAAAATATTTGGGCGGAGGTCAGGATCAAACCCATGACCTCCCCTACACTAACCTCCCACCTTACCACCATACCACAACCGCCGGTCTTAATAAACAATGGATCCAACATTTATTTGAATTTTTAAATGGATTTCGATGGAGTTTAAAGGGGCCAGCCCACAGATGCAAAGTACCAAGGCCCATAACCGTTGCAGAGGCCAGAATTATGGAGCGAGTTAAGTTTTAAAATTGGATTATTTACCCACAAATCATGGTTTAAGTACTTAATCCGAATTTAATTTTTGGTTTTGTAAAAACGCGCTTAGAGCGCTAACGATCCCTTAATTGCACTTAATATTTAATTAAACTCACAGTTAGTTTTGCAGTGGATATGGCGGAGTCCGCCATTTGCGGAAGTACTATTATAGGTCATTTTGGGCATCATTCCTAATGACTTGGTTAACTGACATCATCTCCAGGACCAATGAATAGGGTCTATCATCCCCTATCATTTCAGTTGCTACATGCCCTAAAACAAAGAACAAGACAAATCATTCATGACTTTCATCTGCAAAGGTTTCCAAGATTTGAAGTTTATAATATATCATATGAGAGCTCATCAACATTGCCTCTAAATTGACTAAGTGCGTTGCATATACAGGTAGCCCCATTCAAGGCTGCTCTGCAAAGAACTTCCTGACACTCATAGGTGTGTTGGTCACATTGGGAGCGAAATTATCATTGTTCCAGAATCTCCACTCGGCCAGTGCCTTCTAGAATCATGTGTCAAAATTCAAATCCATGTGTCCATTTGACATCTACAAGATTGGGAACATGTCTTTCCTATTATTGGAAATTCATTGATTGTAAAACTACCTTCAGCTCCTCTATAAATTGAGCATAGATCTTAGTCTTTGAGAAGGAAGAATTTGAGTAGAGAAATGTTGGTGGAATTTCAATTGAGGAGTTGATTTGAATGACATATTGCTGGAGATATATGCATTGTGATGAGGCTGGGATGCTGCTAGAGATGGTGACACTAAATCAATCACTGGGTTGTAACCTCCCCTTCTATCATTAATAAAGGTTACTGCTTATTTTTCCCTATATGCATCTGTATAAGCTTTGATTTTCCATATCATGATTTCTTATTTGATGTATATGGTTTATGCTTTATTGATTTAGCTAAATAACTTGAATAGACATCTTTATTATTGCTATCTCTTTCTGTTTAGTGTTCATTCTTGCAGGAAATATTTTGCACAGCCGGCTAGAATTTGAAGCTACAGCAAAAGCGACAGAAGGAGACTTTGGAAGTGCTTGGACTCCAAGTAAGCTTCTTGTTTCATTCTATGTGTCTGTTTATAGTTAGGAAAGATAGTCATAAAGTCTTTGACTTGTTGTTTTAGATAAGCACCTGTCTAGGGAAAAATAATTTATCTATAATTCATAATTCTGCATAACAAATTGGCGATTCCACTAGGGAAATAACTCTTTATCCTAGGTGTTTTAGCCTCTAATTTTCTTTGTTTATTCACCCAATAGTTTTTACTCACAAATATTAGGCTTTTTGAAATCCAAATTTGCATTAGAAGAGTGTTAGATAGCTGTGTTTTTCATTGTACACTACACCCAACACACTCTTGGATAGGACACAATGCTTTGCATAGTATTGTCTCCCTTTCAGGCCTATGTTGCAAAGCACTGTCTCTCTTTAGAGACTGCATTGCCTCCTAAAACCATCCAAATTCCATTGAATTTTTCATTGCAATTTTTTTCAGTTTGTTCTCTGTTGTGTTTTGAAAAGCCTGAGCCTCATATTGACTAGTGATCTTATCTACCTCTTCCTCTTTTGAAAGAAAAATTTGTTCCATGTTTGTTTAAAGTGTTTTTATTTATCATTGACGAATTAATGTCAAAGTATTTTCATTGTCGCATTAGATCCATTTTCTTTTGAAAAGGAAATTGTCGTAAATTCTTCGTTTCCTGATAGGATAAATTGTTGTTTAATTCCTCATTTTTCCTTCAAAAGAGAAATTTTTGTTTCTATTCCTCATTTCTCAAAAGTAAAAGAAATTTAATTTTGTTGATTTAGTGCACTTAGTTTCTTTTCTACATTCATAGCATTAAAGGAACTGGAAATAAAAACCTGCATTTGCAAGTAGTGGTTTGTGTGTTTTGCAAAAGGAACAATTAGGAAATCTACATTTAATTTGTGTTCATTGATTTGTTTTCTCTCAAGTTGATTGCTCTTTCTCTCTAGTAGCTAGGATTTTCATTGAAAAACTAAAAGTGAAAGATTTCTTATCATTCTTAGTTTTCATTTTAGGAATTTCCAATACATCATCACGCTGAACATTTGAAAAGAAAATTGATAAACAAGATCAACTTAAAACTTATCTCAATTTACCTAACAAAGCATTGGAACCATAACAATAACATTTAGAGGGTATAGGCTGGAGACATGTTCCAGCATCGTAAAACATAACAACTGTCATTAAATTGTCTGCAATACATTCCGAGTGCAATACCTCACTCCACATACGTAAGTATATCGTAGCTTGTCCACATAATTTCGGGTATATCGGGCGGTGTTACAGTACACAAAGTATAAATGGGTGCTCTCACTGTTCGGTTTTGCATCAGACAATGCTAATACGGACTTGGGCCTCCACGCACCTTCGTGTATATTTGGGAGGACAACTTTTAGGTGCTATCCATCCATAGTGAACCAAGTCAGTCGCCTTTTAAATTGTGATACACCGAATAGAGCATTCAGGGAGATTTCCTTCCCGTACTTCTTGGTTCGCCAGGATGTATTCTGCAGTTCACAGTTTCTTGGCAAAACCTTTTGCCTAGCATTAACCTTTTATTTTGTTTATTTATTTTTGGTTAAAATAAATTAGTAATCATGGAAGAACAAAATCCTTTCCCCCGTCGTTCACGTATACTAGCATTAAAACCACCTTTACCACTAGAAGTTACTTCTGGTGAAACTACCTTTCGTACCTTTGGTGAAACACCATCTTCCCATAAACCTGAGTTAGCTCAAGTTGTTTCTACACATCCCGATTCATCTACTGTTGTCAAAATGAAGCCTTCATAGCTACCCACATTCATGATCCATCTAATTAGTGAGAACATACCTCCTGGACCCGATGTTGTTCAACTAGAAATTGATCCAAATCCTATCTCTTATTTTCCAGAACATCTGAATCCTGAAGTTGAACAATCGGAAGTTGTTCCTGCCTTGGTCATTCCACAAATTTTTGTAGCTATTGAGTCTCCCATATCATACAGTCAACCACCTGAAATATACTTTGGGCCTGACGGTGAAATACTTCCACCTGGTTTAATTGCGATTGAAGAAATCCCACAAGACGAGACGCCTTTAACTCCAACCCATTTTGGGGAGGACCTTTACCTGTATGAGTCTTTTCCTCTATCATTACCATCTTCTTTTATTGATTCTGTTCCTATTCAAACTCCCATCGATTCAAAAGGGTATACATTTGGTCAAGTAACCATGCCTAAAACAACATCTTTGGTTGGGCCATCTGTTCCAATTACGTCATCACCTTCCCTCGCTACCTCGTCAATATTCAAAACTTCACTAGAGTCATATTTTCATGGTGGCCCTATGGTCTCATCAGGTTAAAAATAATTATATGGAATTTTCTCTGGTGCATATTCAAACTTATGGACTTTACCAATGTCATCGTCCGGTATTCTAATTGGTAATCCTATTGTGAGTACTGAATAGTTTGATTATTTATATACATCATCAGGGCAATATTAAGCTGGTCCTTCTGGGTCTATTCCTTCAAGTACCATATAAATTGGACTCCCAAAATTTGGAGAGAAATATTTTCCATCTTATTATCCTCCTCATGCTGGGGGGCGACCTTTGGTCACCCAATATGACAGTACTCCGTCACTTTTTGCTCAACCTAATGTCGAAATCAATATTTGTCAATGACAGCCCACATTGCCTATCCAACCACAAACGATTGTACACTCATATCAACCAATTAAACCTGTTACACCCACATAATTTCCACTTGTTAATACATCTTTACCCCTATTACAGAATCAAAATGTTGTACAACAACCTTATCAAGTGGGTCCTTCAGCTCAATACCCTCAAATGTTGGGTCCACAGACTCCAAATCCTTCGGTTAATTTACAACAACCTGTATCCGAAATAATTTATTCACAACTTGGTTTACCATTTTATGGGATGTCACAGCCACAACCTGGTTATACCTATCAATCGAATCCAAGTTATCATAATTTGGGTTATAAAATTGGTGGTTAGACTCCTTGGAAGCCTCATGTGCAAGTGCCTCAAATTTCAATTCAACAAGTATCATATCCAGGTTTTGGTCAACAGAATCCTCAAGTGTTTTCTTTTCAAAACAACCCCTATCTGGGTTACCAGTGGCATATTCCTTATGTTGGTGCTCAAAGGCCTGTTTCTCAAGCAATTCCATCTTACCCTGGCTATGCTCAACCTGACCTTAATAGACAATTTCCCTTTGTTGCAACTTTATAGTTACCAGATTTAAATTGGCTAACTAATGATCCAATTAACTATGCTCCTTGGTGGCCAATGATACCTCACAAATTACCCTCGGATATTCCTAAGTTCAATGGAAACCCTGGAGAATATATGTCGACTCATTTCATGACTTATCATTTATGGTGTTCATCAAACTCCCTGAATGATGATTCTATTTGACTACATCTTTTCTAGCGTACGCTCACAAGTCTGGCTGCAAAATGGTACATTAAGTTACCCAGAGATTCTTTTGATAATTTCACTTCCATAGCTACTTTATTTTTGAGTCATTTCCAGTTACCCATTAGATATGAAACTGGAATGGAACTCTTGACCGATTTCAAGCAGTCTAATGCTACTCACATTTCTGATCATATTCATGAGCGGCGTCGTCATCGTAGAATGGTTAAGAAAATTGTTCTGGATCAACTCCTTGCTGAATGGTTCATTAAGTCCCTATTATCATCTATAACTAAGGATGTGGCTAAGGGTGGCGTCATCACAGAAGAGAAAGTTATTGCTCGTGCCCAATATTTAGACATGATTTACACTTAGTCTGGCACCCTCTATGAAAAAATTCCTAACATGCCGAGATCTAATTTTACTGTTCCTCCTTAATTAAATGACTCTCATGCCAGAGACAACTTGATTGGTATTGCAAGCACACATCATACTATTGCACCTGATCCTGCACCTTCTTCCAAAATTAATGCCATGTCGTTTGAAAAAGGTAAAAGTGACAAGCAACATGGAAGTAAGAAAAAGGGGAAATCTAAGAAAAATAAAAATTCTAACGCACAGGAAAAATCATCTGATCAATCGTCTGGACCTAGGAAACCTCGTTATCCATGCATAATCTATAATGAGGAACATTTTTTTTAGGGATTTTCCTCACCACGCTGAAGTCTCAAAAATCATCAAGACTTCACATGCATCAGTTGTATTGACAGACCCATTTCTAAATTTGGACACAAACATGGTTTCCACGGATCCAGCTTCTAGTTCTCAAGTACTTATGTTATCCATCACAAAACCTTCAATAGATATTTTGGTGTCAACATGTAATAAAGAGTATGGTAGTCAAGCCACTGATCAACCTACTACCTCGACTACGAATCTGTCTACAGAGTCAGTACCGCCTACTGCTATTCCTGAATTGACAATCAAGCCACCAAAGGGAGTAATTCACAAATCAACATATAATCCTCGAGCAAGAGCTGCAAAAAATCATAACATAGTTGAAGAATTGGCTCAATCCCCTTCAGCTATGTTTGCTGTTGAGGTATTACAAAATTGTCCCTCCGAAAAATAGTCTTTATTGTCAGCTATTGGTGGAATTGATCCAACTGATTATAATATTGTTGTCTTTAATCATACGGGATATGTGCCGCAACTACCAGCATAATTGGCATTCTCCATACAAGTAAATGTTCTCAATCACCTTGTTCATCGCACTATTATTGATGAGGGAGAATCTACATGAATTATATCTCTAAATTGTTGGAAGTCACTTGGCTCTCCACGCTTATCACAATCATCAATGACGTTGAAGGCTTTTGATGGATGTACATATAAGTCTTGTGGTATTATTAATAACCTGCATGTTGAACTAGGGGGAAAACAATGAATTTTGATGTTGAGGTTGTTGACGGACCCCCTGACTATAATGTTCTACTTGGAAGACCATGGGTATATGCAATGACTGCAGTTGTTTCTACATATTTTAGAATGATTGCATTTCCATATAAAGGTGTTATCACAGTCATTAATCAACTATCCTTCTTTGCCTCCGCTTCGCAGGTAACTGGAAGCATTCCATTCGTTCACATACCCCAACTAGAACTTCAGAAAATTGGTGTAGGACCCTTAAAGGATTCCACTCTCAAGGGAACCTTTGCACTACCGCCGCCCATGACGTGGGCAAAAATTGCAAGTATAGAGACTTACTACATGATCTCTTCCACTCTATCTGGCTTAAGGGAGAGTACGAGTGATTTTGAAATTATTACATTGGATGAGTTTCTTTCACCCAACCCTATTGAGCTGGCATAGCAATCAATCTAATTGGCTTGGGCGGTGAACCCGAAATCGGCGTCGTTGAGTGTTTGGGTTGATCATTCCTTAGATTTTGGTACTCCCTCTCATCCTTTTTCCTCAATGTTCTTGACAGATGAGAATATTTTGGAAACCATGATGTCATAAGGAGAACCATGGGAAGGTTATCATCATCATTCCCACCTTCCTGATTGTGAAGAAAACTATACTAGTGAACTATATCACCCATCAATCAAAAATTTCTTTTCGAATTATTTATCTATTAATGCAATCAATTCTGAGCGAAATCTGTCAAATATTGAAGAAACCATTTCTATCGATATTTCAACCAAAACTGGCGTTGTAGAAAATATTTATGTTGGTGTATCTTGTTATCCATTAGAACTCGAATCATATCGCTCTCCATTTTGTGAATTTTGTGATGTATTTGCATGGTCTTACGAGGAAATTTCAGGAATATTGTTGAACACACTATTAATATGCATCCTGATGTAAAATCGGTGCGTCAACGACTTCGTCCTGTTCATCCGAAAAAATTCGTTGCCATCAAAGAAAAAGTTGAAAATATTTTGCACGCTGGTTTCATATTCCATGTTCCGCTGACTGAGTGGGTTTCCAATATCGTTCATGTCATGAAAAATCAAGGACCTATTAGAGTGTGCATCGATTATAGGGATGTCAATATTTCTTGTCCAAAAGACAACTATCCTACTCCCTTTATCGACCAGATTATTGATGATTATGCTGGATGCGAAATATTTTCATTCATGGATGGATTTTCCGACTACAATCAAATTAATATCTGCCTAGAGGATCAACATAAGATAGCATTCATCTATCCCTGGGGCACATTCGCTTATAGGAAACTACCATTTGGTTTAAAGAATGCTGGGGCAACTTTTAAGAGAGAAATGGACTATGCTTTCAATGACATCAAGCACATTGTTCAACCTTATCTAGATGATTTACCAGCACATTCACGAAATCAGACTGATCACCCAATGCACTTGAGAGCCATTTTCTTACGCTGTCAACACTACAAAATACGCCTCAATCCATATAAATGTGTGTTTTGTGTTGGTTCTAGTCATTTTATTGGATTCTTAGTCTCAAAAGAAGGAATTCAAATCGACCCATTGAAGGTTCAGGCCATTCTTGATTTGCCTGCGCCATCAAATTTACTTCAGATATAGAAAATTCAAGGAAAGGCTAACTTCCTAAGAAGGTTCATTCCAAACTACGCCGAAATGGCTAAAGGATTTACTCGACTCTTGAAAAAGGGGGTTCCCTTCCATTGGGACCAAGTTGCGCAAGCTTCTTTTGATGCTGTCAAGGATACCCTTATCCGAGCATCATTAATGTAACCCCCTAATTATCAAAATGATTATTTCCTATATATCACCGCGGCTGAAACGACCTTTGCTATGGTATTGGTCCAAGTAGAAGATGTAATTGAATATCCGATCTATTATTTGAGTCATAATCTCAATGATACGGAAGTTATGTATTCATACGTAGAAAATATTTCCTTCGCAGCTGTTCAAGCTGTCCAAATATTTCGCCATTATATCCTGCTCCGAAAAACCACTATCATTTCGAATTGCAACCCCATGACTTATATCTTATCTTGTCAATTTCTGGGGGGGAAATATTCAAAATGGATTGTCATTTTGCAGGAATTTGATTTGGAATTCATCAAATCCAAGTCAAAGAATTCTTTAGTTTTGGCTGAGCTTCTCTATGACCTTCCCTCTGATAGTACTACAACTACGTCGGAACCATCAAATCTTGATGAGTCTCTATTTCAGATCGGATCCTTGGTATGGGGATTTTATCATTTATATCCAAACTCAAATTTTTTGACCTGAAACCTCTCGCTCTGAACAATGACATATTTGATACTAAGCCAAAGATTATCTGATCATTGGTGATACACTTTATCGTCGTGGTGTTAATACTATTTTAAGGAGGTGCCTCACTCAATTAGGGGAATTTTGAGGTCTAAAATGGGCCTCCTAAAAAAAATGTACAACCAAAATAAAATTTATAAGAACCAATAGGATTCAAGATGATGATGTCAACCATGGGGGATGATTTACCACTTTTTAAGTAAAAGGGTAAGGATATTAAAAAAATAAAATAATAAATCTACTTTTTCAACACGTATTTTCAACATATCTCCCAATGTTTTTACTCAAATTTCCAGCGGGAGTACTCGTTGGATGAAAAATTTAATTCCTCATCCAAGGAGTACCCATGTTGCATACTTTTGATGGACCCTGCTACACGAAAAATGAGAAATACAGGAAAAAACGTGGTTGCAATCACATTTTTCATGTATTTCTCATTTTTCATGTAGTGTGACCCATCGAAAGTATGCAACATGGATACTCCTTGGATGGGGAATTAAATTTTTCATCCAACGAGTGCTCCCACTCAAAATTTGAGTAAACATTTTGGGAGATAAGTTGAAAATATGAGTTGAAAAAGTAGTTTTTTCTTTTTTCCCACTAAAATTTGATGATGTAATCAAATCTTATTTTATTATTTCCACTATTATTTTATAATTTCCTTAGGAGGCCTATTTTAGACCCCAAAATTCCCCTAATGTGAGGAGGCCGAAAAAGTTTTAAATGATTTTCATGTTGGGGCTTGTGGTGGAAACTTATCTGGATACGCTACCGCACAGAAGATATTCTGAGCTGGTTACTTTTGGCCTACTATTTTTCGAGATTGCATCCTCGCGATCAGAAGTTGTCATGCCTGCCAGATTTTTTATCATAAAATCCGCAAACTGTAATGTTCCCAATTTTTATGGAACATTAACTTTTGCCATTGTCATTTAGGAGGAGAATAAAATGGGCAAAGAAACCCATTCATAAATAAAATATCAATAAAATCCCTCATGAAATGAAAGAGAAGCATCATTAGAGCTAGTCTTGCACACCCATGTGTGAAAAGGGATAATTGCAAGGAGGCTAGGTCATGTTGACCAAGTCAAACAACACAATAGATGGAGGTGTGGCTTGCTTGGGAAGCCAACACAATTGCTTGAGGAGGAAGAAACCCTAATGTGTGGGGTCCATGGCCAAGAAGCCTTCATTGGCATAAAAGAAGGAAGAAACAACCATTTTTTCTCATTCATGAATATTTTGAATTGCTTTCTCTCTTTAGTTGCTTAACTGAGATAGATCTGCTGTTTAGCACAAGGGAACTCTTGTTTAGGATTCCATCCTTCTTGAGAAGCCTCTTGAAGGTTTTTTCTTCAGCTCCTCCACATTCTGGTTCAAGGCCAAAGAATTTCCCTTCAGGACAACATTTTTAGCAGTGCAAGAAACATTGTGTTGCTGGGTTGCAGTGGAGATTTCCATAGCATCACTTCCGGAGCTCTGATTCTAGAGGAGAGAGCTTCTTTCCATCCGGGAGGCCACTAGAGGAGATTTTAGATCCATTTTTCCATATCTTTGCATTGAGCACAACTCCTCTCATCATTCACAGCACTGTCCCTTCCTTTGACTGCGTTATTTCTGAGCAGAATTGTAGTGGGGTTTGCACCACTAGTTGGAGGGAAATATCTTTAGGGATTGGATCGTCCTTTCTCGTGAAAGATCCATTGGAGGAGATGTATTCAGAGTATGCATCATCCTCAGCCATATCTATCCATTTTTTGAGTTGCAGTGCTATTCCAGTTCAAAGGCAGCAACTCCGACATTTTTCCTTTTTGTACATTTCAGCCAATCCTTCCAAGGGTTGATGTATTGTTGGTTTCAGGGGTTGAGATCTTGCTCCCCAAAATTTATTTGAGATTTATACTTCCATATCCATGTTTTGACATTATATATGCAGCAATACCATCTATTGGCTGCGCAGTTTTAGTCACAAGTATCCCTGTGTAGCTATATTTTGATATGTTTCCATATGCATGCCATTGAGGGGTTCTTTGCTTAGCTTGAGTGAGTGATTCCTCAAGTATTTGTATATTTTCTTGCTGCTACATATATCCAGTGACTATTCATGGTTTCATGCACATTTTCTATCTCATATAACGCTGCTATGCTAGTATATGATCATTGTTGATGCAACCCTCTTCATTGGGCATTTTCTGAAGATAAACAGGCAAAGGAGACTTGTCTCAAGCTCCTAGAGACATTTGTTTTGAGCCCACTCTTGGATTTTAGCTCTAAATAAATATATTCAAAGGATCCCAGACCAAGGATCAAATCCTTCTGCCTCCATTCCTGGGAAATGCATTTTTTAGGCATGGATTGATAGTCATTCCTACTAGGGAGTTTCACATATCTGTAGACAGAGTCTGCAAAGGGCCAGAAAGCCTTCATATCTCACCATTTTTTAGAAGGTGACATATCTGGTAAATTCCCCCACAGTCCATCTCTGGCACAGACTTGTGATATTTCCGAAAAAGGGATATTACAATGGTATCAAAGAATCTTTCTTGGCTCAGCCTATGGCTTTCAAAGCCCAAGAAATAAAGAGAAACAGAAGAAGATGATGATGTAGAAGATGAGCTTGATCTCATCTATTTTCAGAACAAAGGAGAGCCTCCACAAGGAGGATAAGAAAAGAGAAGAAGAGGAAGGTCCATGCACTTCCTATTCTAAAAAAGAAAGCAAGCATGGGAGATGTTTGGACCATCAGGTTCTAGATCAATACCTAGATGAATATAAATTCCATTATGCAGCATTCAATAAAGCTACAACGTTCCCACAGTTTATTCAGTAGAAGGAGGAGAGAAGGCCCTGCAGTAGGAGAGAAATTAGAGGCAATAGGTTCCTATTGTCTACATTTGATGGGGACACTTCGACTAGAGCTTGGGTGAAAAAGCTAGAAGCCTTTTTCTTGCTACATCCAATGGTAGAGGAAGAAGCAGTGGAGATTGAAGTGCTACACATGGAGGGTGAAGCCTCTGTTTGGTGGTCCAAACCCTTGGTCCATTCAAGGGTAAGCTCTTTTGAAGACTTTTCTCAAAGGTTGATTCAAACCTTTGATGGAGAGAGGATAAGGGAAGAGCAGGCATTTTCATCTTTGGAGGAGGCAACCATGGCATTAGAGGAGGCAAATACTGTAGCCACACAAGAATACCCTAGGATCCATCAAGGTATGAATGAAGTTCCACTTTTCATTTCAGTAAACAACTTAAAGAATTGTGGAAATTCATCTTTAAAGGTCCCAGGATCTACATCTTTTGCTATTCCAGAGCACCATGACTGCACTGCGCTGTGCAAAGGGTCTAAAGAAGAGATAAACCCTCATCCTTTGATGAGTCTCATTCAGCCCTTGAGGTTGGGATGTGAACCATTGGAGGATGAAATAAACCATGGCACCTTCATGATAAATCAAGGAACAAACCTTGAACTGGAGGATGAAACAAATGCTACACTATTGGAGGAATTAGAAGCGTTGTTAGATAGGGGTGGAGAGGAGATATTACCTCCATAAAAATTGGGTCCTCATGGATCCAACATAGCCATGGGTGAGAGATATTTTCTAAGAGGTCTCCAAGGAGCTGCATTTAAACCTTCCATGAAATGCAAAGGGGAAGATATGGCTTGGGAGAATGGTAGCCCTCATGGGAGGAGTACCAAATGAGGAAGAAGGAGAAGACATCCACAGGGATATGAGTGGGTGTGGATGAGGAGCAAGGGGCTGATTTTCCACTTGCAAATATATGATACCAGGCAGCAAGAGGCTTGGATGCACTGGCTCCTCTTGAAGGAGTTTGGCCATCACTTGATGTACTCTTTTTCCAAGAGGATAGGGGTGGGAAAGAGGTGGCAAGGTGTTTACATCATTGAGCAGAAAGGAGTAGGGATCCATGGTGCTGATATGGCATATATATTAGTCATGATACCTTCATCACATGAGTTACATGATGTGAGCATGAGGAGGTAGCAAGCACTTGGGTTGCTTGAACTATTTTGGAGAGAGCACAAGCATATTTGCTCTCAAATGATGTATGGTGTTGCAGGAGTAGAGGAGGGAACTCTCATAGTGCAAAGGGATTACTCCTCAGCTTGGATTGATCGGGAGGCATTTCCATCATGGGAAAAGCTTTACATTTGTAGCAGCATCACCAGAAGTGTTCTTGACAAGGAGCATGTCAAGAAACAAAAATTGGCATGGGCAAGAGCCCTTTCGCATGAGCTCACAGCGCTGTCACTTGGGAGTAGGGTCACATGCATATATTCATCTATAATTTTACTTCCAGCCTATGGTAAGAGCATTGTATTTTCATTTTCTGATTTGCATCCTCTTATCATTATGTTGCAGTGCATGGCTCCTCAAAGGGGTAGATTTTTCATTTTACTCCATGAGCAGAGTTGGGCCAACCCATATGATGGAGACAACCATATTTTTCATGGCCTTGGGAAAATGTTTTCCCATCCTATTCATGTTCAGCTAATTCCTATGATTAGCATTATATCTCAAAACATTTTGCCTTGTAAATTTCTTGAGCAGCAGTTTGCAAAACTGCGTTATGCACTCTTGGGAGACTGTTGGTACTTTCCAGCACCATATGAAACCAACAGTACTTCCTCTATTTTGATGAGGAGCATGTTTCCATTTGCTGATATTGTCCATGTTATTATTGGGAGCATGATTGGTGAAATGAAACATGAGTTAAATATGTCTTTTAGGGGAGGAGATTCCCATAGTTTTTGCATGGCATGTTCTAAGGGGAACATGAGGAGAGACTTGGCCACCACAGCCACCTATTTGCCTTCTGTTGAGGTGGGCCATGAGTTTGAAGATGATATCCAACCATTGTATGTATATGGGCATGTATTTGATTCTGTATTGCTGATTCACACATCTATTTACTATTCAGTAGTAGAGGTGATATTTTCCACCCAATGCTTGCCATGTTATTTTCTGCAGCTGCAGTGGACAAGATTGTGTTGTAGCCCTATGAGACATAGTTTGTACCTTTCTGCACATGTTATAACCTACAACAAACATGTCACTGGGGTATCCTATGATTATCATGTCCTACTCATCATGGATGACATATATTGGGCCAGCTGGATTTTCATTGATGGAGGAGAGATCCTTGGAGGATTTCTCTTCATGTTGCTACCTGGAGGCAATAAATTTTCAACCCTTGATTAGCACACAATCCAAAATAATCATGTGTGGAGGGGAGGAAAGCATGGGGTGAGCTATGGAGCTTGCCATATTCAGATTTTCAGCCCACCTTCTTTTTCGGAGCTCAAGGTCGAGAGAGTTTTCTATGAGTTGCTATGTTTGGAGGCAGCTCATGTTGTATGGGTGATTTATTGGGGATAGGAGATTCATATGGGGATGATGAGTCCCAATTTATATCAGATCTCATGCTTCAAGGAGGCCCTTAGATAGCTCATTGTTTCCTTCATGGATATTTGTTTCTACATGACAGCTATTTGGGGATGCTCACCAAAGGCTAGATTGCATATGTTGGAGGGACAACTTGGACACTTGATTGATGATATGGCATAATTTTCTTGGAGAAGCTTATCATGCATGGATGCTACAGGGAAAGTAAGGGGAAATAAATTAGTCTATCCTTGTACTTTCTTGAGGACAAGCAATCTTTGAGAGGGGAGGACTGTAATGTTCCCAATTTTTATGGAGCATTAACTTTTGCCATTCTCACTTAGGAGGAGAATAAAATGGGCAAAGAGACCCATTCATAAATAAAATATCAATAAAATCCCTCATGAAATGAAAGAGAAGCATCATTAGAGCTAGTCTTGCACACCCATGTGTGAAAAGAGATAATTGCAAGGAGGCTAGGTCATGTTGACCAAGTCAAACTACGCAATAGATGGAGGTGTGGCTTGCTTGGGAAGCCAAAAAAATTGCTTGAGGAGGAAGAAACCATAATGTTTGGGGTCCATGGCCAAGGAGCCTTCATTGGCATAAAAGAAGGAAGAAACAACCATTTTTGATCATTCATGAATATTTCGAATTGCTTGCTCTCTTCAGTTCTTAAATGAGATAGTTGTGCTCTTTAGCACAAGGGAACTCCTGTTTAGGATTCCCTCCTTCTTGAGAAGCATCTTGAAGGTTTTTTCTTCAGCTCCTCCACATTCTGGTTCAAGGCCAAAGAATTTCCCTTCAGAACAGCATTTTCAGCAGTGCAGGAAACATTGTGTTGCTGGGTTGCAGTGGAGATTTCCATAACATCACTTCTGGAGCTTTGATTCTAGAGGAGAGAGATTCTTTGCATCCGGGAGGCCAATAGAGGAGATTTCAGATCCATTTTTCCATATATTTGCATCGCGCACAACTCCTCTCATCATTCACAACGCAGTCCCTTCCTTTGACTGCGTTATTTCTGAGCAGAATTTTAGTGGGGTTTGCACCACTAGTTGGAGGGAAATATCTTCAGGGATTGGATCAGCCTTTCTCTTGAAAGATCCATTGGAGGATATATATTCAGATTATGTAGCATCCTCAACCATCTCTATCCATTTTCTGAGTTGCAGTGCTATTCCAGTTCAGAGGCAACAACTCCGGCATTTTTCCTTTCTGCACATTTCAGCCAATCCTTCCAAGGGTTGATGTATTATTGGTTTCAGGGGTTGAGATCTTTCTCCCCCAAATTTCTTTGAGCTTTATACTTCCATATCCATGTGTTGAATTTATATATGTAGCAGTACCATCTATTTACTGCGTAGTTTTAGTCACAAGTATCCTTGTGTAGCTGTATTTTGATATGTTTCCATATGCATGCCATTGAGGGGTTCTTTGCTCAGCTTGAGTGAATGATTCCTCAAGTATTTGTATATTTTCTTGCTTCTACATATATTCAGTGACTATTTATGGTTTCATGCACATTTTCTATCTCATATAACGCTGCTATGCTAGTATATGATGATTGTTGATGCAACCCTCTTCATTGGGCATTTTCTAAAGATAAACAAGCAAAGGAGACTTGTCTCAAGCTCCTAGAGACATTTTTTTTGAGCCCACTCTTGGATTTTAGCTCTAAATAGATATATTCAAAGGATCCCAGACCAGGGATCAAATCCTGTTGCCTTCATTCCTAGGAAATGCATTTTTCAAGCTTGGATTGATAGTCATTCCTACTAGGGAATTTCACATATCTGTAGACAGAGTCTACAAAGGGCCAGAAAGCCTCCGGATCACACCCTTCTTTAGAAGGTGACATATCTAGTAAATGCCCCCACAGTTCATCTCTGACACAACCTTGTGATATTTCTGAAAAAGGGATATTACACAAACTGCCAGTGCTAATGCATCATGTTGTCTCTGTGGGACCATTTTCGAAACGAGGTATTGACTTCATGACCTGTAACCCTCGTTCGTCCGGGGGGCATGGTTATATTATTTTCGCAGTCGATTATTTTACCAAATGGGTCGAAGAAATGCCTACATTCAACAACAGAGGATAGACAACTTCATTGTTTTTCTTTAATCATGTTATTGCACAGTTTGGAGTCCCACATGATATAGTCATAGATCATGGGAAGATTTTTTGGAATCACATGATGACTGAATTAACTACCAAATTAGGATTTTCGCATGATAATTCTACTCCTTATTATCCACAATCAAATGGACAAGTTGAAGCTATCAAAAAGATTCTTAAACATATGCTTCAACGAATGATAGGAGTTCATAAAAGAAATTGGCATTTGATCCTGTACTCTGCCTTGTGGGTGTATCAAACCTCGGTGAGAAGTGCAATTGGATTTACTCCTTTTCAATTGGTGTATGGTCTGGAAGCTATCTTACCAATCCAATGTGAAATACTGTCATTAAAACTCACAATCAACTTGTTACCTGAAACCTCAGAAGAAGAAGCATGTCTACTTAACCTCATCCATCTTGATGAAACGCGTCGTGAAGCCCAATTTTCCAACGAAGCACATAAGAGACGTATAAAGGCACAATACGACAAAAATTTCTAGCCTCGCATTTTCTCAGAGGGCGACTTAGTCCTTCTTTACGATTAAGAAGCTGATATAATAGATACAGGAAAGTTTGAGCCATTATGGCATGGTCCCTATAATTTCAAAAGAGTTATTGCTAAGGGTGCCTATGAGTTGGTTGATTATGATGGAATTCTGTTGGTGCAACCTAGAAATGGGTTGTATTTGAAATGTTACTATGCTTAACCATGAGCATAGTAATTTTTGGTATTATATTGTATATATATGTTGTTGATTTGCATTCACTATATTAATTTTTTTTTAGAGTTTTCTTGATGTTAGTAATCTGCTTTACATTTCATCGGAGATGTCTGAATCTTTAGAACTCTTTGTTGGATATGCTGATGGTGCTAGTCGTAGTATGCATAATCTATCCTTTGTAGCGTGGGCCATTTTCGCTCTAAATGGTGAGTTAGTGAGTTTTAAAGGGATTTGTATTGGTATATCGACGAAAAATATAGCTGAGTATAGCGCGTTGATCGAAATTCTCTCTGATGCCATTTCATTTGGTATTAACCGTATCATCATAAGTTTAGACTCACATCTTGTGGTATTGCAACTTATTAGTGTTTACACTGTTATAAATCCAACACTGCATAGATTTTTCCTACGAGTTTGTCTTTTGGAAAGACACTTTGATTTTATTCAATATCAACATATTTCCATAAATTTGAACACATTGACTGATTCTTTAACTAATCAAGTTTTAGACAGACATTTGAAACATATGTAAAGAAAACATTCGCGTCATTGAATAGGATTGCACAATAAAAATAGGAAAACACTGAAATCATATAGATAGATAGTTATAGGTTCTTACAAAAAATTGTGCCCAAGATACATTGGTCATCTGTCCTCAAAATGTATGAAAAATGTAAAAAGTAAACTAGTGGTGCTCGTGGTAACATGCTATAGATCTAGCTATCCTATGCAGTAGCCGCATCTAGTGGTTAGGAACCCCAATAGTGTGTCACTGCAGTTGCAGGGGTAACTCTTCGATCTGTCAATTCGGAATCCCGAAGGTTAAACCCTCTATGTGCTACTGAAGCTCAACTAGAGTCTCAACCATATCAAGATCTTGAAGGACTGCTATCCCGACAACCCTCTCTGCTGGCACATCTACTTCACGCTCTAGTTCCTCTATTGGTTGAACATGACCAACATATGTATTACATCAAAGATTTATTTTAGTCTTGGGAAAACATAAAAAATACAAAAACATTGTATAAACCTTAGGAGAATAAAAAACATAGTAAAAAAATTCTTACCCATTGCACCCCATTGAGCACCTTCTGGCAATACTAAATCTGGATCTCCTCAGAAATCGACACCTCCGTATGCATACTCATCGATGTCGACAATATGTCGCCAGAACCAGGCAAAGAACACAGTCGAGAACACAATGGTAGATTGGCCTGCATACCTACCCATGAGTTCTACCCATCTTTGCATCTGTGGATCTCTAGGATTAGACACATACAGTGTCACATGTTGTGGCTGCATCAGTGGAATCTGATCTAGAGTGAAGGATATAAGGATCGAACCATAACTGAAATTCTTCTTCCTTCCTCCCTTTGCTCTATTTAGTTGTTCCTTTATCTGCGAAAGAAAAACTTCAGACCAGTTGAAGACTGTTGGCTCCAAGCACTCTAGCGCGTACTATGATCTATTTGCTACATGTAGTGTAACGGTGCCGACAAGTTTTGTGATCGTGAAAAGGATAGTTCTCAAAGGAAAATCTCTAACATCCCGGATGTTTATCTTTCCATATTTTCTTGGCTCTTCCCCTGGATAAAAATGTTGTAAAACATAATCTCTCACTGTGTCTCCTGCAAGAATAAAATTTGAGAGCAAAATAGGCAAGCCTCTCCTCGACAAACCTGTAAGAAATTATACATCCTCGACTGTTATGTGAACCACTTGGTTATTAATATGAAATGCATCGATATCTAGATCCCATGCTCGAACTAAGAACTCCAAGGGTTCTATTTGTTGCCTCATCCCTGACAACCTGAAGTACTTAAGAAGTCCTCAATCTCTTAGGGCTCTTACTGTACCCAAATCATTTAGGGAAATCATATCCTATTCTTCATGTTATCTTTCCCTCCTTGTAATCGTCATTGTAATCTAATGGAAACCTGAAATACAACCATAAGAACCATTAGATTCCATTCAATGCAAAATTTTGGGCAAATTTTGAGCATAATGCAAAAACCAAAAATCTAGATTGCGCCCAACACAGTTCCTAACAAGAGATAGTGCATTGTGTATGCAAAAAACCTTCAATTTACTTGCTATTCAATGTAGGTTTCGACATCCAAGGGTGCGTTGCCCTCTTTTTGGGCAGAATTTACCATAGAGACCCCAAAGCCTTAAAAATTGTAGAAATTGGAAATCAAATGATTACTGAAGGAAAGAGAAGGTTCATGGCACTAACCTGGATCAAACGGCAAAGAAATTCGTCCACAGAAATGATCGCAATTAGCAGCCAAAGTTTGGGGGAAAATTTAGGTTCAGAGCACCAAAATGCAAATGGTAACTACGGAATGGTAAAAATGAATAATAAAACACTTTTTAATAGTAATTTAATTATATTCAAATCGAATTTATTGCTAGTACCATGGTTTTATTATGTTTTTTTATCATGAAACATGTATTTTTAATCCATTTGATGTTGTTCTAAACAGGTCTTACAACTGATGAACATATTAGTCGTGAATATTTATTTCAAGAATGATTTTATCACAAAGCATACTTTTTCTCCTTATTTTTCGAGCTTTGTTAAAAATGAAAAAGGATTTGAAGTGCACTTTTATCTCTTTTTTGAGCTTCGATAACAGCGAAAAAGGAACCCTTGGAGTCTTCTTTCAGCTCTTTTCAGACTCCAATAATGTGAAAATATTGTTGAGCACTTGTCTTTTCGAGCTCGTAAAGGTAGATGAATTGATATATACTCAGTATAAGTTTAACCCTTTTCCAAACTAAGGTAGATTATTTACGAAAAAGGAATACCTTGGTTGAACATGACTAAAGAGGTTCTCTCAGATATTATTTTACACTTTTTCAGCTCTGAGCGACAACTTTACAAAAAATTACGTATGGAGTTTTCTTTCATCCTCTTTTTCAAACTCTCTAAATATGAAAAAGGACCAGACTGTCACTGTCGTTAGGCTCGTTAAAACATAAAATAGCGACGAGCTTGTCGATCATGGCAAGAATCAAGTTTCATTCATCGCTAGACTCGTTAAATTATTAAATAACGATACTTTATTTGCCTGAAGAGTTGAATTATAGATCACGAAAATGTTATCCTCCTCAACCTTGTTAAATAAAGAGGTACTGGTCGACAAATGACCAAGGAAAATTTGGGAAAAGTGAGCAGAATTATTTACAGTAGCAGGTCACTCTTGAACATGACACTTCACTCCATCACCATGACTGTTTGGGTTGGGTAATCTTCTTGACAGTTCATTCATACCTATGGTTCATCATGCCTTCACTTCGGTTTTGGGTCAATGCTGCCAACTCATCTCAGTGTCACCAATATTTTCAAGAGAAGTCATCCAGTGAATACTCATCCTTTTGCAATACTCATAAACCTTCATTCTCATGACCGTCATCCCTGAAAATTTCTATATCAAGTCATAACTTTGTCTCCAAAATCAGTAACTCCCATTTCACAATAAGGTGACTTCCTGTCGACAACAAATCATTATCCAAGAAGTTCACTGAGAAACATTATGTTCCAGTACCATGAGGCTTGTTACAACATCGACAAGATCCTCGCTTCCAAACTTTTGACCGAAATATTTTGTTTGGCGTTTGACATCAAATCATCTATTCACACCTTACAAAATTTATTGCAGTACCTTGAAAGCCATTGACATCAATGGTGGTTCTTTTTCATTTTTTAACAACTCATGTCATTGGCTGGTAATCAAACGATGTCTTTCCATGTTCGACTACAAATCATATATTCGCATTGCTAGACTTGTATCTGAATGATCGAGTGAACGAGATAAGCAGACCCTGGATCTATTTTCAGCCATCTGGGCTACGATTTTAGGATTGTTGTACACATCATCTCTATAGTGACCTTACATACAGATCGTCATCCAAACATGGGCTTATATCTGTAGGCATGTCTGTATTGGGCAACATTCCAATGTAGATGAATTTTTGAATTATGTACATGTTATTTGATTGTTTATGTGCTGAATATGGGAATGACTACCCTCAAAAATTATGATCAAGAGGATATATCATGATGTAATGTATTTTAATATTGATGCAGGTCGCCACTCCACTTCATCTCCAACCCATCACAGTGTAAAGCATCTCGATCAAAATATTGTTATTATTATTCTGACTTCATGCTTTAGGAGGAAATTATTATAGGTCAATTTGGGCATCATTCCCAATGACCTGGTTAAATGAAATCATCTCCAGGACCAATGACTAGGGTCTATCATCCCCTATCATTTCAGTTGCTACATGCCCTAAAACAAATAACAAGACAAATCATTCATGACTTTCATCTGCAAAGTTTTCCAAGATTTGAAGTTTAAAATATATCATATGAGAGCTCATCAATGCTGCCTCTAAAGGGACTAAGTACATTTCATATAAAGGTAGCCCCATTCAAGGCTACTCTGCAAAGGACTTCTCGACACTCATAGGTGCGTTGGTCACATTGGGAGTGAAATTTTCATTGTTCCATAATCTCCACTTGGCCAGTACCTTCTAGAAGAGTTCACATGTGTCAAAATTCAAATCCATGTGTCCATTTGACATCTACAATATTGGTAACATGTCTTGCCTATTATTGGAAAGTCATTCATTGTAAAACTACCTTCAACTCCTCTATAAATTGAGCACAGATCTTAGTGTTTGAGAAGGAATAATTTGAGTAGAGAAATGCTGGAGGAATTTCAATTGAGGACTTGATTTGAGTGATATACTGCTGGATATATCTGTATTGTGATGAGGCTAGGATGCTACTGGAAATGGTGACACTAAATCAGTCACTGGGTTGTAACCTCCCCTTCTACCATTAATAAAGATTACTGCTTATTTTTCGCTATATGCATATGTATAATCTTTGATTTTCCATATCATGATTTATTATTTGATGTATATGGTTTATGATTTATTGATTTAGCTAAATAACTTGAATATACATCTTTATTATTGCTATATCTTACTGTTTAGTATTCATTCTTGCAGGAAATATTTTGCACAACCGGTTGGAATTTGAAGCTACAACAAAAGTGATAGAAGGAGACTTTGGAAGTGCTTGGACTCCAAGTAAGCTTCTTGTTTCATTCTGTGTGTCTATTTATAGTTAGAAAAGATAGTCGTAAAGTCTTTGACCTGTTGTTCTAGATAAGAATCTGTCTAGGGAAGAATGATTTATCTGTAATTCATAATTCTACATAACAAGTACTCTAGATTTAGCTGTGTTAATTGGAGTTTCTCCAATTTTGAAGGAGTTTCCTAGGGAAAACTGAATGAGCCATAACTTTGGCATATTTCGACCAATTTTAGCTCAAGAAGAGCCATTTCTAGATTATTTGGATTCTTTGAGAACTATGGTGTAGGTTGTATAGGTGTTGGAGCACTTTTGTAAGTGATTTTTCTACTTTGAAGATTAAAGAATCCTAGGGCCACCAAGAGAGGGGATCATGCCTAGACCATTTGAAGACCATTTTTAGAGCTTGAAGAGTCTATTTTGAGGTTTTTGGGTCTTTTGAATCCAATGGAGAAGGTAGCAAATCCATTGGATCACTGTAGGTTCATGTAATTAGAGAATTGACCATTAATCTAAAGAGGTCCTAGCTAGTTGAAGCAGGTCCATGGAGATGTAGCCCAGGAGGGGTGAACTCTGTTATGAACCATTGTGTAATGTGTTTGTTGTGTGTTATTTCTCTAGAATTTATTTGTTGTACATGTGTTTTTAACAGCTAATTAAATCATATATTTCTCATAAACAAACACTTAAACCCTCAAATAACTGGCTAATTTGAGACGATCCTATACACAATTATTTGTAACTTATGAGGGAGCTAGCACAACAAAACTAGTTTTTCCATATTCAGATCAAGTTGGTATCAGAGCACAATTTAGCTCATTTTAGCCTGAGATAATTTGCCAAGGTTAGCTAGAATATTACCTATTGATTTTGTAATTGTGCAAGGAGAATTTAATTGTGTGAAAGTTTATGTGTGTGAAGAGAAGCTCAAGATTGAGAGATAAATTCTCAAATAATAGCAAAGAAGCTTTGTATGCATTGCAAGTATGATGGTATCTTCATCAAGCACTGCTTTAAGTCAATCTTCCTTAGCAAAACTCTTTGATAAAGAGATGTTGCAGAAGCTCTACATCATGAATGATATGGTTAAATATATGTATAAATATAAGAGGGAGATAATTATAATTCAAGAGAATTTTATTTCCATGAAGGATGAGAAGCAAGAGCTTCTTGAAAATATGCATGAGATGGAGACTCAGCTCCATATTGAAAATGAAAACCTAGTAAGGATGCACGAGATGGAGACTCAACTTCATGATGCCAAATAAACTTTAGCCAAGTATGTGCATGAAAAAGAGGTATGAAATTCAATTTTATCTTCCATTTCCTCTCAAAATTAATGTGTAGGTACTTTTGATGAAAATGGGATATGAAGGTAAAGGATTGGGTAAACATGTACAAGGCATAGTTGAATAGCCATAATTTTTCGAGGTGTTGGAAGAAGATAGCCATGCAGAGGAAACTTTTGAAACAAAGGAGGCAGAAAGCCAAAGGTAAATTGGACAAGGAAAACCATGTTGAAAAGAAGATGCAATTTCTTTACACTCATTGCCATAAGCAAGGTCATCTTGTAGACAAGTGTTGCACTTTGTATCCAACAAGTCATCCATGACATTTGAAGAAGATCGAGAGAGATATTGAAAAGAAAGGAAAAGATGATTCCATAATTGATGTGGTTTAGGATGATTCACATGATGAAGTGTAGTTGAAGGAAGCACCATTGAAATGGTTAGGTAAGAGATGGTTAGATTTCTTATCCAATTGAAGGCCTTGAATGTATTTTGATGATTGATGCATTTCTTTTCCAATTGAATGCATTTATTTTCTCTAGAATGCATGTTGCATTAAACAAGATGTTGGAAAAGTGGAGTATGTTGACTCACTTAGATGCAACAAAATATGGAAATTTGAATATGCATGATTGATTGACTTGTGTTGGTCGATTGATTTGTTATCATGTATGTTTGTAAACTTCAAGGGTGTTGATTATTTGCACATGCATGAGTGTCGATAATGTTTGGTCGATCGTTTGTACACCGAGATGTAAGAGTACATGGCGATGTTCACATGATGTGAACTTTGTTTCTTTGAAGGAGCAAAAGGATATGTCGTCAAGTTGTGTTTCTTGGATGATGTGTTTTTCAAATTGATGGTTGTGTTTGTGACAAGATGTCGTAGGATTTTTGAAGGTCCACTCTTGAGTGAGAGGCTTATGATTAGTCTTCATTCTCAAATCATGGCATGAGAAGCATTTCAATACTGGAGGATGATGGACAAGAGGGACAAGATGCCAAAAATATTGCAGCCAAAACAACAACCATTCTAGACCATTTCATGTGTTGATGCTAAGAAGCGAAGAGATGGTGAATGCATTCTTCCAGATGTGGAATTTGGAACCGAGGAGGTAAAAAGAATGGTCATTTCTTTTATTTTTATTATTGATGTTGGAACTCATTTTTGTAGTTCACTCATATGGTCTTAACTTGGAAAGGTGGTTTCCAAGGAAAATCTTGCATAAAATGCATGTTTGTGAAAAGGAGGAACATGATTCTCAGTGGGAAGGACATCAATTAGTTTTCCAAGAATTGAGGGATCACTTTGGTATAATAAATTTTTTTATAAGTAGCAAGCAGCTAACAAGTGTTGGATTGGGTCAGTAGCAAAAGGAGGACATTGGTTGAAGTGCCAAGCCATTTGCAAGGCAAGGCATGTCAGTGAACCCAAGTGGTTGTCATGGAGATTTTTCTAAGTAGAATAGAGTTGATAGAACTTGGGAAAGAGAATAGTATTCATCTCTTATCAGATAAATAGCTTTTGTGGGTCCAAAATCTTGTCAGTGGGAAGGAGTGATCGGAATCTAGATTGGGGGCAAAAATCTGCCAAAAATTTAAAGTGCTCAAAATTGCACCAAACCATAACGGCCATATCGGACCCATCTCCACGAATCGAACGCACTTTGTTTCACTCAAAAAAAACTCCGTATGAGGAAGTTAGAGCCCGTTGATCACTATGCCAAACAAGTGAATTTAAAAAATGGGGTCAAATAGGGTCAACGACAAAAATTTGGGTATTAATCAGGCCCATTGACAGGATGACAAGTGTCTAAGTGTGGTTGGTTGTGACTTGCTCCAATTTAATTGGTTTGTGGAATACCAAATTGGACCTGACACGTGGTTAGCTAGGAGGTTGCCACATGCCCCTCCCAAAGGCTAAATTTTTTGTTATTGTTCTCAAAAAATTGTACTTGATTGGATGCTCATCAAAAAAATCTATGTAACTATTTCAAACCAGCTTTTGAATAAATCTTAGCCTCTTCAATCTGAGAGGGCTCTCTCAAGTGGGTTTTATGATATTGAATAATGATGATAATAGATGACTAACCGTATTGGAAATGTAACTTGTTTTTTATGTTTGTAGGTTGAAAAGAATGCAGGCTTGCTACCATTGGGCTTATGGAGTCAACAATTAGTATTTTTAGTGGCAATGCTTCTTGAAATGGAAGCTAAGGTAGATAGGGGTCTTTAACAGAGGCAACTGACACATAAAACATAGGGCAACACAATCATTTCATCACTAAAGGAAGTTAGAGCATAAATTATGAATTTTGAGTAATAGAGATGAAATATACTGCAAATGGTAAAAAAATAAATATATAGATCAAAAAGACATTAAAAACCCCATGATAATCTTAGGTCTATCAAGAAGAAAGCCACTCTGTATTACTGATATAAGTAAAATACATAAAACTAGTAGTTTAGTGCAAAAAATCTCCAACCCTTCACTACTTCGATGCCTTGTCTTTAAATAGACCTTATTTATAATAAGGATATTCTGCCTGGTGGCTAGACCATCAAATTCTCCTATGACACATCACATAGCTGAAAAACATGACTTCTAATAGAAAATTGATAGCTACACCATAAAGAAGACATTTCTTAATAGGACTCCAACTCCTATTTATTACATAACTCTACCTTATCTTGTGAAAAATTTACATAACGGTTAAAAAATAAGCATCACATGCTCGAAGGTGTTATCACAAAATCAGACCGGATAGGTTGCCAATCAAGCTAATCTCAAGTAACTGCTTAGACTAATATTTTGGTTAAGGCTTAGCCTCCTCAACCTGAGAGGGCTCTCTCAAGGGTTTATGCTTTTTGATAAATATGTAGATGGCTAACTTTATATAAGATAAAAACAGATAAATGATGTAAACTAGTTGTAAATCACATTAGTAGTACATTGTCTTATGGAGTCACAATAGTTTTTAGCAACCAAAAAATCATCACATGAAGTCAAGCATATTAACGTAGTTCGCTAAAGGAATACACATATAGAACAGTGAAACATACAGTGAGTTTGTCTATGAAGGAAGTCAGAGCATCGTTGATGAATTCCGAGTAACATAAGAAAACACCACTATAATAGAATATTGAAAAGATGCCATCAGAACAAGAGCATACAAGAACTCCTCATGAATCTTGAGTTGTCTAAGTAGAAAATCTGTATTAAGCTGAAAACAATCACTTACAATAAACACAGTCTTTTTTCTAACAAATGTCCAACCCTTTCTATTTCGACTCCTTGATCTTTTATAGATCATTTACATCATATGATAAGCTTCTCCATAGCTTGATACATTGAATTCCTATTTTTGACACCTATCCGAACCATAAAACATGATATTTATTACAAAAACAATTGTAAACCTAATACAGAGTCCTATTACAAATAGAATTAGAACTCTTTTAACTCAACTCAAAACAAATTTATCTAAAATTAATTACATCATTTTCCACCTATATTTCCATAAATTCAAACCCTGATGATGAGCTCCAACCTGTTATGACCTTAATGCTGATGATGTTGATCTCTTGCAAACTAGGAAACTGCTCCCCTGTTTTTAGGTTTAGGATTCTTCAAGCTTTGAAGACACTTTAACCACCATGACCTTATGACTTTGAAGTCATTTGCTGTTAGGATTTGAAATAAAATGTGTTCAAAATCATCCATAGATTCCAGCTGTAATAAATCATCATCGAACTGCCCAAAATAACCAAAATAGACCTGCGCTACGAAAACATCACAGTTTCGTAGCACTTTTCGTAGCGCAGTCCTTTTAACCCTTTATCTTCAAAATTTTGGCTTCTTCTTTTCAAATTTATATTCATTATAACTTAGCACATCTTCCCTAGAAATTTCAGGTCTTCATACACATATTTTCCCTTCCAAAATTTTAGAGAGAGAGTGAAAGCATGCTACAGCAGTTTCGTAGCGCTTTTCACTAATTTTGCACTGTGTGTGCTACGAAACTGCTGTGTAAGCAGTTTTAACCAGAATTTATTCAAAATTTGAAAAAAAAGGTGCAACAACTTTATAAAATCACTGGCTTCATCAAAACCATCATCTATTTGGAAAAAAAACATAACCTTCATAAAATTTATTCCTCATTTTCCATTTTACTTTGCTTTGAATTTGTCCTTTTGTACCTCTGTTCTTTAGTTCATTTTGAGCCTATTTTAATTGCAGCTACAAATCCTCCACTTGGTATCTTAGCTTTATATTACTGTCTCTCAAATGAGTGTTGATCACTCTAACATATTTTTCTTCTTTAATGGTTGGAACTGTCCATGTAAAAAACTGCTCTGCACTGCTTGGAATCTCTGACCTAGAAACTATTTGTCCTTCCCAAACAAACTTGATCCTCTTGAACTCTATCTTTTCAATGCTGTGATTTCTGGCCCTCTTTCTCATCATTTCCATCTCTTGGTTTGCTAGCTTCAACCTTTCTTCCAGCAGTTGACACTCTGTCATGTGTTCCTTTCCCTTCATTATCTTGCTCGCTGCATGATCCACTATAGGTGATGAGAGATCAACCACCTCTTCAGGGAATTTTGCTGCTTCAATATTTACTTGGATATCTTTTCTACCTTCTTGTAGTTTCTTTTCATGCCTGGTTAAAGGTTTCCTAGCTTGAAAAACAAAGGCTGAATTCTCACCTTCAAACTCCAATCTCTTTGCTGATTTCATTTTTCTCTGTTTTTGTTCATCTACTATATTGAAATTTGTCTACACAATGTGTGATTCTTATATGTAAATTGCATGAAGTATATCATCCAAGTTTCTTTCATCATTGGGATATCATCTATCACTGAAATAAATACTTTTCCCTTTGATGTTGTTGCTTGGCTTCTTGTCTTTCTCTGGATCTCCTGCTTACTGGCCACTTGTTTTTGTTTTGTTTCTTTGACCCTTTCTACTCTCTGTTTTGCAGGTGATGGGGTTTCTGCAACAAGCACTGATGTTTTCTCTGTTCTATCTTCAACCTATTTCCTTGGTTTCAACTTTACAAACCTATTTTCTTTAGTAACCACTGGTTGACTGGATTCTACTACTGGTGGTGAAGGATTCCCCTTAATCTTAGGGTTTCTAGCTGGGGTTAGGGCTTCCATTTCAAATCCACTCATAAATAAAAAGGAAGACCAATCCCTATTTATTTTTTGAAGCTCATTCAAAGCCAGTAACTTTATCAAACCGTGATGAAACAAAGATGTTTCACAGCCATCAGATTTAGCTTGGAATTTGTCAGCCATTTTGGCAAGGCTTCTATGCAAGTAAAATGGTAAATCTAATGATATCATACTGTGAAATGCAATAGAAGTTTGAAATGATAAGTGCAAAATTTATGGTACATGCCTTCACATGTGAAATATCTTTGAATATTGAATAGCATCTTTGCATAGTTGTCCTTGATACAACTTTTGGGTATTGCATTGTTCAGGTCCATGTCTACATATTCAGGTTTCATAAATTCCTTGCATGGTTCCATGTCGAACCTAAAACCTTTAAATAAAGATTCCTGTCCCCTTGGTATCTATATCACAGTAGCTATGATCTCAGGTGTAACTCTCATATTTATCATTCCAATTTTGGTAGTGGTTCGACTGAAATGTAAAGAAAATTCTTTGGACACCTGAGTGTGGAAACCTTACAAATTTTGACAAAATTTGAGACAGCCAGCTCTACTAAAAGCCTCCATTACCATTTGATCCTCCACAATAGCATTTGCATTCTTAGGCTCATATCTTAGACAATGTCCCCCTCTGTGGACCTTCTTCTCCTCTGCCATGTTTCTTGTAAAGAAAACTTGTTAGCTTCTCTAAAACCTGTAAAACAACCTCTCTTGATTTGATGAACAACCTTGCTTGATAATGATGAAAGTTGTCTTTGAATAGAACAACCACAAACTTATCTTTACTGCTTCAGAGCTTGGACAAAATATGTGAAGGTAAATGAAACAGATATGATTCAATTAGGCAAAAAATTTGAATTAGAGATGTCACCGCATAACTAAATTATGTTTGATTGATATCCTATCATGACTATGATGACCGTAGGACAGGTAAGTACATCGAATCTGGTAACTAAATAACTCACCATACCCCTATCATATCATTCCCCAACTGAAACTGACAGATCACGGCTTATTTGACACGATAGCTAAGAAACCTTGCTTTCGTAGTGCTCACAGTGTAATTTTTGCACTTTGCGCCACGAAAGTAGCAGTGCTTTCGTAGCGCAAAACTCCCTTTTTGAACTAACGGCGCTACGAAACTGTGGATTTCTAGCTAATTGCATAAAATTAGCCCAAAAATTACTTAAATGACTCTTGAATGAAAAATGTGGATTTTTTTATTATGGAATGGACCTATAAAGAACTTATTTGAATTCTGATGATGTACACTAAACCTCTAAAAACTATGAAATACACTTAACCATAATAAATGGCTTTCAAAACTATTTAGACCATGATCAAAACAGAGTTGACATACAATGTTTTGATTTTTTTTTTTTTTTTTGGGTGATAACAGAAGGATAGATGATAGGTTCATTGCCACCTTTAAATATTTAAGACTCTCCTAGACATGTGGAACATAACGCTATTTTTCAGGAATACATAACCCTTATCTTCAAATAGTGCTTTGGATGATGATCTGTCTCCACAACACTTCCTTCAAGTCATAATTCTTTGACGATAAGCTCCCTTAACATGTTGGAGGAGTCTAGATGTCCAAAACTACCATTAATATGCTCCAAAACATTCAGAAATAGCTCGCTATGAAAACAGGACAATTTCATAGCGAGCTTTGGTAGCATTGAAAAAGTAGTTTCTATAGCCAATAACTTCGCTCCTTTGTTGTTCCATGGTGTCAATCAAGTCATGACACATCACCACTATAAATCACCCTCCTTGAAAACTGAAAAAAGTGAGTTTAGAGGCAAAAAGGCTGCTACAGTTTTTTTCGTAGCGTTTTTTGGCATTAAGCCTAGGAAACAGTACGAAACTATGTAAAAGTGCAGAAATTGCCCATTTCAAAACTGTCTCCAACAATTGACCTCCAGCTAAAAAAACTTGATTTTCAGCATACCATGAACCTTCTAAAGAATATTCAATCTCAACTTAAGGTCTCTATTGTGTTTCCTCTTCATTAATGATCAGTTGAGCTATGGGCTCCTCAACCACAGTCATCTTTAAACCTTTCTTTTACAACTCTTCATGAATCAGTTCCAATTGTTCTTGAAGGTCTTTGAATTGGTCTTTCAGTGTCCTATTCTTCTATTGCAAATGCAGTTTCATTTTTCTGATGTGTTTGACCTCTCCTATCAATGGCTGAGTCCATTTGATCAATTTCTCTGTATTTTCCAAGGTCTTTGATACACTTGTGACCTATTCTTCCCAAATTTCTTTCATTTTTTCAAACTGTACCTTCTGAACCTTGTGATTCCTTTCCTATTTCTTTAAGACTGATATTTCATCATTTTCCATCTTCAACTACTCCTTAAGGATTTCAATCTCCGTTTTTTCAGAGATTTTCTTTTTACCCTTCCCTTGTTTGATAACCAATTCTTATTTTGTAGGTGAGGAGAGGTCTATGATGCTTATTGGTGGCTAAACAGTTTTAGTGACCTTCTGAGCCTCTTTGCTGCTTTCTAAGAATTTTCTTGCATTTCTTTTCATTGGTTTTATAGCTTGAAACATAAATCCTACATCATCCGCTACAAACTCTAACTTCTTAGTTGTTTTTCCTTTCTTGAGCTTCCTTCCTCCCTCATTTATGTCATTAGCATGGAAAATGGGAGTTTCTTCAATATCAATGGCATGCAAAATGTCCTCTAAGTTACCCTTAGCCACTGTTTGGCTCCTTGTAATCCTCTTGCTGACATTTTTTCTCATTATTGGCTTCCGTTTTGCAGGTGTAGCTTTGGGTGTATCAACCTTCTACAAAGGCTCTGTCTCCATGATCACTTGCTCAACTTGCTCTATTACTGTAGGTGATAAAACATCTCTAGGTTTGGGAACTGTTTTAGGAGTGACAACGTCTACTTCAAAACCACTGGTGAATAGAAACGATGACCAATCTCTGCCTAATCTCTTTAACTCCTCTAACACCAACAACTTGATCAAACCATGATGAAAGAGAGGTTTCATTTCCATCTATTTTAACTTGAACCTTGCCTGATATTTTAGCTAAACTTTTGTATAACTAAAAGTGCATGTCAAGAGACCTCTTACCCACAAAATGCAGTAGAAGCCTAAGGTGGTAGGAATAGACCATGTTATACCTCCCTTCACAGGTGAAGTAATTCTGAATGATTAGCAGCAGCTTTGAAAAATTGTCTTTCATGTAGCTCCTTGGGATGGCATTTGTGAGATCAATTTCAATATGCTCTGGCTTGATAAATTATTTACAGTCTTTCATGGTGAACTTGAGGCCTTTGAACCATTGTTCCCCTCCTCTAGGGATTCCTGTTGTTGCTACAATGGTCTCTGATGTTACTTTGAGGTTTAACATTCTCACCTTTGTAGCTATCCCATTGAAATTAATAACAAAATCCTTACAATCTTTGGAAGAATTGCAAACACCCTATTCTTATGAATAATTCTAAAGTATTTGGGTCTTCATTTGATAAATTCATGTGCGATAGTTCATATCTGAGGTAGTGACCACCTTTGTTGGTCTTCTTCTTTGCAGCCATGGTGATTTTCTACCTTCTTAGCCTCGCTTGATTAGTGACACCTGCAACTTTTGAGAATCCCAGAAACCAACATGGCTTGGTGAAACAACTCTCCAGAACTCAATATCATGCAAAGATGAAGTAGAGAATGACAAAAAGACTCAATTGGTTAATGTTTTAAAGTTTTGATGACAAATCGTGTGTTAATCATGACTCATGCATGCTAAAAACATTAATGATGACCTCAGACATGACCTTTGTACCTTTGAAATAACCCTAACTGACTCGAATGAAATTCACCCTAACACTTCTAATCATGGACTGACACCTTGCACCGGATTTGATAAGACAGACATGAAAATATTTTTTCGTAGTGTTGGGCCATAATTGTGAATTACGGATAAATCACGCTTCCCTAGACAGGTGCTAGTCTAGGACAATAGGTGAAAGACTATACGACTATTTTTCCTAACTTAGAATAGATACATAGAGAGGATTAGAGGCTTACTTGGTTGGTCGCTTCCAAATGGCTCCTTTTGTTGCTTCTGTTGCGGCTTCAAATTCAAGCGGTTTGTGGGTTGAATGCTTCATGCAAGAAAAAACACTGAAAAATTAGAAGATACAATAATATAGATATCTATTCAATCTAG
Organism: Pinus albicaulis; assembly: GCA_034641835.2. Taxonomy (NCBI): domain Eukaryota; kingdom Viridiplantae; phylum Streptophyta; class Pinopsida; order Pinales; family Pinaceae; genus Pinus; species Pinus albicaulis. The sequence goes on along the minus strand of CM076578.1, from coordinate 275,394,371 downwards.
TTAGCTAAATCAGTAAAGCATAAACCATACACATCAACCAAGATCTTGCAATATGGAAAATCAAAGCCAATACAGATGCATATAAGGAAAAATAAGCAATACTTTTTATTGATGATAGAAGGAGAGGTTACAACCTAATGAATAATTTGAAGTGACCTTCGAGCAACGTTCCCAAGCCTCATCACAGTATAAATCTCTCCAGCAGCGGCTACACAAATCTAGCTCTCAATTGAAAATTCTCCAACATTTCTCTACTCATATTCTTCCTCTTCAAGCACTTAGATCTGTGCTCAATTTATAGATGAACTGTAGGTTGTTTTGCAATCAATGAATTTCCAATAATAGGAAAGACATGTTTCCAGTCATGTAGATGTCAAATGGACACTTGGATCTGAAGCTTGACACATGTGAATTCTTCTAGAAGGCACTGGCCAAGTGGAGATTCCGGAACAATGAGAATTCCGCTCCCAATGTGACCAAAACACCTGTGAATGTCGGGAAGTGCTTTGCAGATCAGCTTTGCATGGGGCTACCTACATATGAAATGCACTTAGGCCCTTTAGATCCTACGTTGGTGAGCTCTCATATGCTATATAATAAGCTTCAAACCTTTGAAACCTTTGCTTGATGAAAGTCTTGCTTGATTTGTCTTGTTTCTTGTCTTAGGGCATGTAGAAACTAAAATGATAGGGAATGATAGACCCTTGATCATTGGTCCTGGAGATGATGTCCAGTTAACCAGATCATTGGGAATGGCGCCCAAATTGACCTATAACACGTAGCGTGGTTAGTTCATTTCCTGGCAGTTTCGCTATGAAACTATTAGGCGGTTTCGTAGCGAAAATTGCCTTTTTACAGTGCAAAGCACTACGAAAAGAAGAAAAATTGGCTAAAGTGTCCCTTTTTGAATTCAAAAGCTTGGTAAATGAAATATGTTAGAAAATCATGGCCGATGGGACATGATATGACTTGAATTGAGGTGGATTTTAACCTTAGAATAGGTTAAGATGAAAAAATTAACTTTTTTCTATACCATACCTTTGACAAATGAACTCTATGACCATGTCAAATAATGTTTCACATTTTTCTGAGTGATAACAGTGGCTCCACTTGGGATGGTGTGCCCCTGTGGTACACCAAAGAACCTGTTGTTCTAGTGCTATCCTTCTTCTTGGAAATAAAAACTCTTAAATTTTCCAAGCCTTCTTCAAACTCTAATGGCCTTCACCTCGGGCTCAAGCTTGATGATCATCTTGTCTTTATTAGCAGAAAAGCATAAAAAAATGGAATATATACAATGGAATGAAATATCAGTAGAACTTAAGAGGAATAGTGCTTCAAAAACTTGCCATTGACAGGCCCTCCAGCACAAGGTTGTCCATCCATCTCCTGCATTAGGTAAGTGTTGTTGCCATGGAATGCATCTACTATGAATGGACCTTTCCAGATATTCTCAAACTTACCATGTTTCCCCTTTCCTTCAATTCTGGCCTCCCACTTCAATACCACATCTTGAATCTGAAATTTTTCCTCTTTGACCTTCCTGTCAAATGTCTTCTTAATTCTGTTTTGAGATTGCTAATCAATGTTACATGCTTCCTCCATTTTTTCCTGCAAAGATATCAACTGGTTTATTCTCCTTTGAATAGCATTCAACTCCTCCTCTAATCCTTGCAGCAAATTGATAAGAGGCACTCCCAAGGATGTAGGAAAAATGGCTTCAGCTCCATACACCAACTCATAAGGTGAAGTACCAATTGACATTTTTATGCAAACTCTATCAGCCCACATAGCATACTTCAACTTCAGATGCCATGACCTTTTATTTTCCTGCAGCACCTTCTTAATAATTCTGACAATAATTTTGTTAGAAGATTCAGCAAGACCATTACCTTGTGGATAATAAGTAGTAAAGTGTCCAAGTGTAATGTGATATTGATGACAAAAAATGATCAGCCTCTTGGATTTGAATGTTTGTGCATTGTCAGTGATGATCTTCATAGGACAGCCAAACCTTGACAATATGTTATTTTCTAAGAATGAAATGATGACTAAATCATTTTCTTGCCTAATTGGGATTTCTTCAATCCACTTGGTGAAATAATCGATTCTTTGTCGGGGGATCAACGATCTTTGTTGAAATCGTCGGATGAATCCTGTTGATAAATCCTTTAATAATGGGATGGCTAATGGCACCTCAACATAGATAGGCATCAAGGGTAAAGGAACAAGCTTTTTCTTACCATAAAAAATCTGGCATTCATGGCAGACAACAATTTTTTGGTAGACATCTTTGAATATAGTAGGCCAGTAGTACCCTGCTCTGAGAATATTATTTGATGTGGTCTTCCAATAATGATGACCTCCACAATCTCCATTGTGAAAGTCCTCAATCATTTTTTCAGCCTCCTCTTCCAGCAAATAATTCAAAAGAATACCACTAGTATGTTTCCAATATAGATTTTTATCTATGATGCAGTACCTCATAGATTTTAGCTTCACAAACCTTGCTTTATATTTTTTCAATTCAACAGGAGCTCTATGATGATGTAAGGCAAAAACAATGTCTCTGTACCATTCAGATAGGATGTACTTCTCTTCAATGGGAATCAACTCTTCATCTTCATCTGATAACTCTAAAATTTCTGCAATTAAATTCATATCAAGACAGTCAAAATTGGATTGAGCCATCAACTTTAATAGCCCTTGACCTTTCACCAATTTTGTAGGTCTGATTTCTATATCATACTCTAGCAAGTTAGCTATCCATTTCCCTCTCTTACCATCAGGATCAACTTGAGTCAAGATGTCCTTCACAACATCATTAGGAACAAATGCTATGACATGAGAATGCAGAATGTAAATTCTGAAATCTTTGATGGCTTTGACCAAAACATAGGCCTGTTTCTCTAGGATGTTGTACTTCAGCTCTGAATTATTTAAGGTCCCGCTAAAGAATGAAATGGGCTACTTTGTACCTTGTTGTACATTTTGCAACAAAACTCCAGAAACTGTATTTTCTGATGCAAATGTAAAAACCATAAATTCCTTTGAAAAAACCAGGCTATTCAACACTGGTGATTGAGTGAGTGCCTTCTTGATCTCCTCAAATGAGTGCTTTGCTTCCACTATCCATTTAATATCATCTCCTTTCTTCAGCATCTTGGTTATGTCTTTGACAATCTTAGCAAATTTGGGAATAAACCTCCTCATGAAATTTACTCTTCTAAGGAAACACTGAATTTCCTTCTGGCTTCTAGGAAGATCCACTTTCTGAATGGTATTTACCCTGTTTAACTCAATCTTAATCCCATATTTAGATATAATATGCCCAATTAACTTCCCTGAAGTCAGAGAAAAAAATGCTTTTAGTGGGATTGACAGAAATTCCAAACCTTCTACATTTCAGTGGAACTTTCTTTAGATGCTTCAAGTGGTCTTCCTCTCTCCTTGAGAAAACTGTTATGTCATCCAGATAGACAACCACAAACCTATCCTTCTCATCAGCAAAGGCAATGTCCATTGCTCTTTGAAAGGTCACTCCTGCGTTCATCAGACCAAAGGGCATCTTGGCATACATGAATTTCCCCCATGGTGTGGTAAAGGCAGTTTTCTCCTAATATTCTGGATGCACAAGTATCTGATTGTACCCTGAAAAAACATCCAACATAGACATCCTTTGGGAACCAAAAATGTTCTACAAAATTTGATCCATCTTTGGGAGAGGGTAGTTGTCCTTTAGAGAAGCTTTGTTCAAGTTTATGAAGTCGATGCATATTTTTATTTCTCCACTCTTTTTTCTGATTGGAACCAAGTTAGCAAGCCATTTTGCAAATATAATTGGGACAATAATTTGGCATCAAAGGGTTTCTTAATTTCCTTCTCAATTAGAGGCATGAGAAGTGGATTAATCCTCCTCAGCTCCTATTTGAAAGGCTTTCCATTTTCTTAATAGGAATGGTATGTTGAATAATAGTAGGATCATATTTCTTCAAATCAGCATAGCTCCATGCAAAAACATCCATGAACCTTTTCATCATCTCAATATATTTATGTTTCATATCTACAGAAATAAACTTAGAAAGTTTGATCATTTTTTACAATGCTACTGTACCAATGTTACAACTCTCTACTTCTTCATCATCATCTTGTATCCTAGGAGACTTGAACGCATCTTTTTGGTCAAAAATCTTTTCAAGTGGGATGAGACCTTTGGGTATGGAATTATTCTTCAGCTGCAACACTTCAGAACTACCTTTGATTTGAGAAAGCATGTTTTGTTTATCTACTTGTGTGCTTTCATACTCCTCTTTCAGCTCTATGAAGTTTTTGTTTTGCTGGTCATCTTCAAAAACTTGCCTGTGAATTATGTTATCGGGGATAGCAGGCCTAAGATGAACTTCAACCTCATCTTTTAGTGGAATGTGCAGGGATAACAAATAGGCTTGTAGAAATAGCTAGGGAGTTAGCTACTAAGTTTTGGTCCCTAGTCTTCAGAATAAATGAATATTCCTAAAAATTCTCTAACATATCCATGATCAAATTTCTGTATGCTCTCATTCTCTCATCCTTGGTTTGATATACACCCTCAAATTGTTTAATAACTAATTTAGAATCTCCACAAACAGAAATATTTTGGGCACCCAATATTTTCAAAATTTCTAATCCCAAAAGTAGAGATTCATACTTAGCCATGCTATTTGTGTAATCAAAGTTAAATTTGAAAGAAAAGAACTTACTTTCATCCTCTGGAGTTGTGATCCAAATTCCTTCTCCAGCCCCCTCTCTTCCAACTGATCCATCAAAGTGTAACAACCACCAAACTTTTGCCTTCTCTTCACTGATTTAATGATTTTTTGCTTCTTGATTTTCAACCTGTAATATTCCTACTTAGCCTAAGCTAAGAGTAATATACATTTTTGTCTCATTTTCTATTGCATGAATAAATGAATAAAGGAGGACATGTAAAACTCCTGAAAATAATGAATAAATCAATGCCCATATGAACAGGGATAAATCTGGGCCATGTAAACAAATCACTTGCAGGTGTCAAAGGGGTTTGAGCTATGAGACTGGGTCAACCTTGACCAAATCTACAGCGTTGTCTAGATGCAATGTCCCTCATGGATGGATAGTGCAGTTTTAGATGGAGGCCCCTCATGTGAAAGGAGCTAATTGATTGAAGTGGTTTAGGGTTTGACAAGGCTTTCATCTTATAATGGGAAGAGGAGAGAAGCAAGAGAGGGTTGTTGATTATGCATATTTCTGAGTATCTTGTCTGTTTAGACAAATACCATTCTCTGTTGTTTAGCTGAGAATAGTGCTGCTTAGCACTTGGGAGTTCTGATGCAGGGATCCCACCTCTTCCATTGAGGATTTCTTAAAGGAGTCTTGATGATTTAATCCACCATCAGGCATTTGGCCAAGTTCATCTTTCAACTACAGCGCTGATCCTGCTTAGGATTAGGTTTTCCTTGCAAGCTGAAGCAAGTGGAGGCTAGATCTACTCATATCTAGGCCATTTCAGGCCCTCTTTTCACTGGGAAAGTCTTCTATCCCATGGGCAAGAGAGTTCTGAACCTTTGGAGCTGATATTTCAAATATTGGCATCAAGCCAAATCAGTGCTTCAGGCTATAGCACAGTTTCCCTTCCAGGACTGTGTTATTTTCAGAAAAGGATTTGCAGGGTGTTTTGATCCCCTTTTTGAGAAGAGATCTCTGGTGCTAGGCTTTGCCTTTCACTTTGGTGATCTATGGATTAGCTTGCTGAGCCATGTTATGTATAAATCTGATCTATTTCTAATGTAAAACATCTTTAGAAATTTCTAAATAATATTGCAGATTTGCTACTTTAAACTCAGATCTACTCTTTGTATTGCATGATTTGATCAAAACCCCAAGGGGATCTTGTAATAGAGCCTTTCTAGTGTACATATATGAAATGGATCTGAAATTTTGTACACAGATCTACTCTAGATCTGAAGTGTAACATATAGCTGTTGCAACTCCATAAAATAACGTTGTTAAGCCATTTTGCAGTAAATACATGTGTTGCAGCCCTCTTTTCTGAAGAGTTTCTCCTCTTTTGTCTTCTATGTTCTGCTGTATAATGTAAGAGCATCATTATGGATCTGATTTGCTGTTGTATATTCAAAAATTGATCTTTATTATTGGCCTCCTACTCATGCTTTCAAAACTGCGTTATTTCTGAAGCATTTTGTTGTACATAGCTGCAGCCCCTCTCTTTGGGTGTTTTCCACCTAAACTAGGTGGTGGGAGATCTGTTTACCACACCTATTTTGATTTGTTTTTTCTCTGCTTTTGGATCCAGAAATTAGATCCACTGATCTAAGGGATACAGGGGATGCAAACTCATTTCAGTGCACAGATTTCCCAGAAGTGCATTATTTCAACAGGCATTGCTATGTATTCCCATTTGGGGATATTACAGTGGTATCAGAACTCCTTTCTTGGCACAGCCTGTGATTTCATTGAAGAGCCAAAGCCAACATGATTTTAGAAGAAGATGAGCCTCTTATTGAGAGGGAGAAGAGGTAACATAATAGAAGTCACAAGAAATTTGATTACATCACTGATGATCAAGACAAGGGTAAAGCCCCTAAAACTAGAAGTGATAAAGAAGGAGAAGAGTTTGAAAGAACTATTTTGGTAGCCATGCAAGAGATGAGACTAGACAGACTCAAGGAGTCTCCTAGAAGGTCTCATCCTGGGGAAAGCTCTGGCATATCTCACCATTGGAATGATCAACCAATGAACCAGGCACAAGCTCCACAACGTTCTACTATGCCTACCTTTTTGGCTATGGATAATGAAGGGCTTCATGATCAAGTATCCCTTGAAGAATATTTTGTAGATTATGAGTCCCAGAATCAGAGATTCAAGGACCACCTAATTTTTCAAGAGTTTTGTCATCTCAAGGACAAGAGAAGACCAAGGCATCAATATAGAGATGGTGGATTCACTCATAATCATGATCGACATCACTCTATGGGAAGATTCTTTTTACCCAAGTTTGATGGGTCATCCACTAGTTCTGCCAAGGCATGGGTAGAAAAGCTAGATATCTATTTCCAGTTGAACAAATTCCCTGAGATGGAAGCCATCAATATTGCAGCGCTGCACTTTGAAGGTGAAGCACACAACTGGTGGCTCGATGGGTTATCTACATTGGGCCATGCCAATGTGACTGCCTATTCTGAATTTACTAGAAGACTGGTGGAGAGGTTTGATAGAAAGGATCCAAAAGCACCTTTCATGAGCCTTGTAAAGTTGAAGCAGTCAGGTAATGAAAAATATTATATCTCTAAGTTTCTGAGGTTATCTATTATGGTTCCTGATCTAACTGCAGCAAGGAGGGTGTACATGTTCATCGATGGCTTGGATGAACCTTTGCATGGGTTGGTTAAATCTACCAAGCCTATAACATTTCATGATGCCATTGAGAGGGCTAGAGAACTTCAAGATGCCTTGCCAAAAGCAAAGGCAACTTTCCAGAACAAGCCCTCTGACCTTTCTAAGGGGAAGGAAGAGAAAGTTGCTCCTTCCAAGGAGAGCTCAGTCAAGAAGCCCCTTGATATTGAAGTCAAGAGGGAGCTAATGAAGAAGAGGCTATGTTTCACTTGCCAAGAATCATGGGCACCAGGACATAGATGTGCTGATGGGAAAGCACACTACATAGTAGTCTTCTCAGATGTTGAGGAGGAAGAAGAAGATGATGAACCTAGGAGAGGTCACAACATTGACAATGTTGAGGGAGATCCATCACCATCAGGATATGGGAGTGGAGATTTTGCTCCTATTGGAGGAACTCTTGCATCTTTGAGGGGAGTACCTAATTACTTGACCCTTAGAGTTCATGGTTCAATCATGAATCAGAGGGTATATGTTCCTATTGATAGTGGGGCCACCCAAAACTTTATTAATGCTCATCTTGTGCAAAGGAGGGCCATACCCACTGATACCTTTGAGGGATTTTTTGTTCTAGTCCCAGGAGATAGAACAATGCAATGCATGCATTATGTTCCATCACTTACAGTCACCATGGGATCCTACACTTTGGTGGATCACTTCTTTGTAGTTGACATACCAGACACCAATGCTATTTTGGGTGTTCAATGGCTGATTACATTGGGGAAAGTCACCATTGATTGGGAGGCTTTGCAAATGGAATGGGTGGACAAGAAGAGAGGTACACCTCACATGATAAGAGGCATGCATTCTTACCCCTCACCTAACACTTCCACACAGAAAATAGAGATGGATTTGTGTAGTGGAAGCAAGGATCTCACTATCCCTTCTCTCATGTTCATGAGATTCTTGCAAGGGACATTCTCATCTAGCGGAAAACCACCAGGGAGGCCACCAGATTTAGTTCTAGTGGGAGATATATCACTACTTGATGCTCCAAAATCATATCCATGCGGGAAGGGAGCATTAAGGGGCACAACTATAGCACTGGAAGGCTTAAGTAAGCACCAGGAAGAGGGGAATTTTCCTCTTTCATCATCCTCATCATCCTACATTTCTAATTCTGCGTTGTTGGAGGAGGAAAAGGGGAGGTATGTCCTTTCGACTTGTACTTTTGGCATAAGAGATGTCAAAGGAGAGATCAAAAACAAGGTAGGAAATATTATTGATGCATCACCAACGTTGTCCTTGTTGGGGAGTGTAGATCTATATTGGAGATCCCAGCTATTGGTGGATTCCTCCAAGGATCTCTACACTTGTATGATGCTTGATGGCCAAGTGAATGGAGAGGATTATCTAATCCATGAGGGGGTCATCTATCATTATGATAGGATCTTCTTTCCTAGAGCCTCCACGATCAAGGAGGAGATGCTACAAATGGCCTTCAAGGAGTTCTGTTTTAGCCCTACCTATTCTATGAAGATCTACAGCACTATCATGACATATTTTGAATGAGAAGGCCTTGGAGGAGAGCTACATCAGCATTTTCTAGAATGCAAGAGCTATGTAGAGTTGGGGCAGCCAAAGGACTCTATGCAAGAGTCATTTCAGCCATTCCTTCTTTCTTTTGGGAGAGGGAGAATGCCCATGCACAACTCCATGTGTATGAGGAACTATGATGGTAAAGAATCTGATCATGCAAAGAAAGTTTCATTTTCTGATTTATCACATTCTTTTACCATGTTTTTGCAGGCTATGACTCCTAGAGGGAGTGAGATATCATGTAGATATCATGGCTTTTGGTGGGCCAATAAAAATTCTGAACTTGGCCACTCCCTTGTTGTGAAAAGGGAGATTCCTTTTCATGATGGGTGCTTCCCAAAGGCACCAAACATATCTGACATCTTCATCTATGTTAAGATGACTTATGCAACAAATGTGTGGTGGGAAGGCCATTTACCACACCTTTCTCTAATGCAGGTAGGAGATGCGTTGTGCTGGAAACACATGTGGGATTTTGACCCACCTCCTCAAGCTCAAATTTCTGTTTGTATATATGTAATTTTACTTCCATACTTGGATGACATAGTTGTGCTATTTATGGGACTGTATGGAGGGAGGATGGGCAGTTTGTATGTACCACATGGAATGGAACTTCTCTATGTACTTCATGCTACATGTTTTAGAGAAAGAATTGCTCCAGCCATGTTTATTTCTGTTGAATTTTTCACTCCTTGTGGGATGGACTATGTACATCTTATGATGACCTTGGAGGAACAATTCATGATGTGTTGGCTTGGTGAACACTTGGCTTATGAGGAGGACTTGATCCTTGATGGTGTCACCAATGGAGGAGGAGAAGTATTGCAGCACTCACCCTATCAGTTTCTTGAGGACAAGCAACATTTTGGAGGGGAGGACTGTAATATTCCTACTTAGCCTAAGCTAAGAGGAATATACATTTTTGTCTCATTTTCTGTTGCATAAATAAATGAATAAAGGAGGACATGTAAAACTCCTGAAAAGAATGAATAAATCAATTCCCATATGAACAGGGATAAATCTGGGCCATGTAAACAAATCACTTGCAGGTGTGAAAGGGGTTTGAGATATGAGACAGGGTCAACCTTGACCAAATCTACAATGCTATCTAGATGCAATGTACCTCATGGATGGACATCACATTTCTATATGGAGGCCCCTCATGTGAAAGGAGCTAATTCATTGAAGTGGTTTAGGGTTTGATAAGGCTTTCATCTTATAAAGGGAAGAGAAGAGCAGTAAGAGAGGGTTGTTGATTATGCATATTTTCTGAGTATCTTGTCTGTTTAGACAAATACCATTCTCTGTTGTTTAGCTAAGAATATTGTTGCTTAGCACTTGGGAGTTTGTGCAGGGATCCCACCTCTTCCATTGAGGATCTCTTGGAGGAGTCTTGCTGATTTCATCCACTATCAGGCATCTGGCCAAGCTGATCTTTCAACTACAACACTGATCCTACTTAGGATTAGGTTTTCCTTGCAAGCTGCAGCAAGTGGAGGCTAAATCTGCTCAGATCTAGGCCATTTTAGGCCCTCTTTTCATTGGGAAAGTCTTCTATCCCATGGGAAAGACAGTTCTGAACCTTTGGAGCTGATATTTCACATATTGGCATCAGGCCAAATTAGTGCTTCAGGCTACAACGTAGTTTCCCTTCCATGACTGAGTTTATTTTAGAGAAGGATTTGTAGGGTGTTTTGATCCCCTTTTTGGGAAGACATCTTTGGTGCTGGGCTTTGCCTTTCACTTTGGTGATCCATGGATTAGCTTGCTGATCCATGTTCTGTATAGATATGATCTATTTCTAATGTAAAACATCTTCAAAATTTTTTGAACAATATTGCAGATCTTCTACTTTAAACTCAAATCTACTCTTTGTATTGCATGATTTGATCAAAACCCCAAGGGGATCTTGTAATAGAGCCTTTCTAGTGTACAAATCTGAAATGGATTTGATTTTTTGTACACATATTTCCTCTAGATATGAAGTGTAACATATAGCTACTGCAACTCCACAAAATAACGCTGTTAAGCCATTTTGCAGTAAATACATGTGTTGCAACCCTATTTTCTTAAGAGTTTCTCCACTTTTGTCTTCTATGTTCTGCTGTATAATGTAAGAGCATCATTATGGATCTGATTTGATGTTGTATATTAAAAAAGTGATCCTTATTATTGGCCTCCTTCTCATGCTTTCAAAACTGCGTTATTTGTAAATCAGTTTGTTGTACATAGCTGCAACCCCTCTCTTTGAGTGTTTTCCAGCTAGACTAGATGGTGGGAGATCTATTTACCACACCTAGCTTGATTTTTATTTTGCTCTCCTTTTGGATCCAGACATTAGATCCACTGATCTAAGGGATCTAGGGACTGCAAACTCATTTTAGTGCACAGATTTCCCAGAAGTGTGTTATTTCAGCAGGCATTACTGTGTATTCCCATTTGGGGATATTACACAACCTCATGAATTTTTTCTTTCTTCTTGCCTTTTGCTTCATCAGTTAGTTCATTGAAAAGTATAACAGATCCTAATTCAGTCTCAACAACATAAATTGGGAAATTCTAAGGTTTTTCCTTAATACTTACCATATAAGCCATCCTTGTTTCTCTATATAATCTTCTTTGCTCACGAAAAACAGGAATGGTGGCATAAGTCAGGTCCATCTGCATGGTCCCTTTAATCTTTGCTGCAAATCATCTAGATAGTAGCATGCCAAACTTGGGTGGAATGTCTGCTAGTACAATGTCCATTACCACTGTCTTGGCAGGGACTTGTGTGAGGCCAACAACAACATCTTTTATCAAACCAATGCATTGAACTCTTTTTTAATCAAAAGAAAACAAACCCTTATATGGCCTAGTGATTTCTAATCCCATCCTTTCCATGATCACTTAGGCATGAGATTATGAGAGGCTCCTAAATCCAACATGGCATTGTGTAATGTCATGTCATGAATACTAAGACTGACATAGAAAGGGGGCACCTCTTCATTTTTCCCATCTTCCAATATTGGTCCCAAATAAATGGTAGGATGGTCTTCTTTAACATTAAGAATGTCAGTAGCTCCAGGTTGAGAATTCAACATTTTTACATTTTTACTTTTGTATTCATTCACCTTAAGAATTTATCCAAAAGGGACTGGGATTTTGATATTGGAGATCACATTATCCAAACTGAAAACAGAAGTAATTTTCTCAATCTCTTTGACAGGAGGAGGAGGTGGTGGATCTTTTCTAACCTCAGTAGCTTTAGGGGCATCTTTCTTAGGTTGTTCTTTATTTGCAGTAATTGGAACATTTATGTTTCTAAGGTTGTATTGTTTCTGCATCTCAAAGATTGCATGTTGATAACCTTTAAGGTAATCAGATGGTTCCTCACCCTTGTTTACATCATGATCTCACTCATCACGCTCTTCCTTAGTAAAAAAAATTCCAGACATGTTTTCATCTAAGCAATGAATGGAGTATTCTAGTATTTCAGGCTGATCTTCTTTATCAACTAAATTTTGATGAAAAGGAGGCCTTACTTCAGGGTTAGGCTGATTTATGTTTTCCCTTGGTCTTTGCTAGTTTTGAGGTCTTCTGAACTGAGGATTTCTAAACTGTGGTTCATGTTGTGCAGGAGGAGAAGAGGCATTCCCAAGGGCAAGCCTATTCATCATTTTTTCCATTTTCTTCATCATGGAGTCAAATTTATCATCTAAGGTGGAAGGCTTATCTTCTTATTTCAATTTTGTCTTTCCCATCTTGGAATTTTTAGCTGCTATCATATTGACCTCCACCTTCACAACATCATTTTTCATTTCAGCTAGTGAAGGGGATTCTCTTTCTCTTAGCAGAATTGAAAATTCATAGTCAAAGGCATCAACATATCTTAGTTGAGATGCTCCTGGTGGAGGCTTAAGATGGGCAAGGATGGAGTCATAAAATTTGTTAAATCTCTAGGAGAAATTTTGGACAATTTCATCAAAAGCTCTTTTCAAGCTATTGTACTCAGTGAGGGCTTGCACAGGGTTGGTTCTATTTCCCCACATTCTCAAGAAGATATCTTCAAACTCATTCCAATTATGCAGGCTTCCTAGTGTAAGGGCTTTGAACCACTCTCTGACCTCACCAGTAAAGCTCTGAGAAAAAAGCCTCATTTTGACATCTTCATGGTCAACCTCCTCCCTATCTATGAAGTCATTAAAATGGTCTACATGGTCTTCAGCTGTAATCTCTTCATCATTCCGCCAAGTTTTGATTCTAGAAGAATATTTGCTTGGAAGGGCATTAAGGACATCTGGGAGAACAAGACGAGAATACCTAGCAAGTGGAGCAGCAGATGTAGGTGGAACATTTCCTGCCATGATGATAGGGACTGTGGTATTTTTAGGGACAACAGTAGTAGAGGAAGAGGAACTGTTAGGAGGGGGGCTAGTTGGTCTTTGTTGTCCAGTTAAAATTGAACTCCAGTTAGGTAGAGGGACACCAGATTTTCTTCTAAGAAATATTTCAAATGGGTCTAGTTCCTTCAACCTATCTAAATATTCCCTCTCTAACAATAACTCTGATGTGATTCCTTCCCAAAATTATTCTTTATCTTTTTGGGTCACTAAGGCTAAGGTATCAATACCTCTTCTATGTAGGTCTAAGACAATTTCGGTCAATTCTTTTTCTTTTTTCAGACCTAAACAAGACTTCCTGAATTTTGTCATCAAACCTTTCATCTTCAGGACTTCTTAAAACTTCAGAGGACAAGACTTTTTTGTGTAATGGAGTATCTGATTGTGCAGAATTTCCTTCAATGCCTCTGGAAATTGTGTTTGGATTATCCACAATTGTAGGTGGATTTGGGTTAGGATTACTCCTCGTATATCTCCTTTTCGAAGCCACCTTTGAACATGAGAATTTTGAATGGAGTTACCAAGGTAGTTGCAGCCTCGAAAATATTCTAAGCTCCTACTACCTTCAAGAGTTCAGCTTCAAAATTTCAGGAAAAGTATATCTTCAGGCTCCTGGAAGATGCACCAAAATGTTATCACAAAATTGTACTTGATTGGCTGCTCATCAAACAACTCTATGTAACTGTTTCAAACTAGATTTTGACTAAAGCTTAGCCTCTTCAGTCCGAGAGGGCTCTCTCAAGGAGGTTTATGATATTTAAGAATGATGATACTAGATGGCTAAATCTATTGGAAATGTAACTTGTTTTTTTATGTTTGCAATTTGAAAATAATGCAGGCTTTCTACCATTGGGCTTATGGATTCAACAATCAGTAGTTCCAGTGACAAGGATTTTTGACATGGAAGCTAAGGCAGATAGGGGTCTTTAATAGAGGCAACTCACACATAAAACATAGGGAAACACAAGAATTTCATCACTAAAGAAAGTCACAGCATAAATTATGAATTTTGAGTAATAGAGATGAAATCTACTACAAATGGTAAAAAAATAAAGATATAGATCAATAAGACATTAAAAACCCCATGAGAATCTCAGGTCTGTCAAGAAGAAAGTCATTCTGTATTACTAATATAAGTCAAATACATAAAAGCAACAGTTTAATGCAAAAAATCTCCAACCCTTCACTACATCGATGCCTTGTCTTTAAATAGACCTTCTTTACAATAAGTATGATTTTCCTAGTGGCTAGACCATCAGATTCTCCTATGACACATCACATAACTGAAAAACATGACTTCTAACAAAAAATTGGTAGCTGCACCTTAAAGAAGACATTTCCTAATAGGACTCTAACTCCTATTTATTACATAAATATACCTTATCTTGTGAAACAATTACATAACAGTTACAAAATAAGCATCACATGCTCGAAGGATAGATTATAGGTTCATTACCACCTTTACATATTTAATACTCTCCTAGACATGTGGAACATAATGCTAATTTTGAGGAATACATAACCCTTATCTTCAAAGAGTGCTTTGGCTGATGATCTCTCTCCACAAATCTTACTTCAATTCATAATTATTTTATGATAAGCCCCCTTAACATGTTGGAGGAGTCAAGCTATCCAAAACTACCATCAAGATTCTCCAAAACCTTCAGAAATAGCTCGCTACGAAAACAACACAGTTTCCTAGCGAGCTTTGGTAGCGTTGAAAAAGTAGTTTTTGTAGCCAATAACTTCACTCCTTTGTTGTTCCATGGTGTCAATCAAGTCATGACACAGCACCACTATCAATTTTCCTCCTTGAAAACTACAAAAAGTGAGTTTAGAGGCAAAAAGGCTACTACAAGTTTTTTCGCAGTATTTTCCTAGTTTTAAGCCTAGGAAACGCTACGAAATTGTGTAAAGTGCAAAAATTGCCCATTTCAAAACTGTTTCCAAAAATTGACGTCTAGCTACAAAAGCTTGATTTTCAACATGCCATGAACCTTCTAAAGAATATTCAATCTCAACTTAAGGCCCCTGTTGTGTTTCCTCTTCATTATTAATCAGTTGAGCTATGGGCTCCTCAACCACAGTCATCTTTAAACCTTTCCTTTCTAGCTCTTCATGAATCAGTTCCAATTGTTCTTGAAGGTCTTTGACTTGGTATTTTAGTGTCCTATTATTAGATTGCAAATGCAAGTTCATTTTTCTGATGTGTTTGACCTCTCCTCTTAATGGTTGAGTCCATTTGATCAATTTCTCTGTATTGTCCAAGGTCTTTGATACACTTGTGACCTGTTCTTCCCAAATTTCTTTCATTTTTTCAAACTGTACCTTCTGAACCTTGTTCTTCCTTGCCTCTTTCTTTAAGACTGATATTTCATCATTTTCCAGCTTCAACTACTCCTTAAGGATTTCAATCTCTATTTTTTCAGTGATTTTATCTTTACCCTTCCTTTGTTTGATAACCAATTCTTCTTTTGCAGGTGAGGAGAGGTCTATGATTCTTGGTGGTGGTTGAATAGTTTCAATGACCTTCTAAGCCTCTTTGCTACTTTCTAAGACTTTTCTTGTATGTACTGTCATTGGTTTTCTAGCTTGAAACATAAATCCTACATCATCCCCTGCAAACTCTAACTTCTTAGCTGTTTTTCCTTTATTGAGTTTCCTTCCATCCTCATTTATGTCTTCAGCTTGGACAATGGGAGTTTCTTCAATATCAATGGCATGCAAAATGTCCTCTAAGTTACCCTTAGCTAGTGTTTGGCTCTTTTTAATCCTCTTGCTACCATGTTTTCTCACTTTTGGCTTCTGTTTTGCAGGTGTAGCTTTGGGTGTATCAACCTTTTGCAAAGTCTCTATCTCCATGATCACTGGCTCAACTTTCTCTCTTACTATAGGTGATGAAACATCTCTAGGTTTGGGAAATATTTTATGAGTGACAACGTCTACTTCAAAACCACTGATGAACATAAAAGATGACCAATCTCTGCCTAATATCTTTAACTCCTCTAACACCAACAACTTGATCAAACCATGATGAAAGAGAGAGGTTTCATTTCCTTCTATTTTAACTTGAACCTTGTCTGACATTTTAGCTAAACTTCTGTATAAGTAAAAGGGCAAGTCAAGAGATATCTTACCCACAAAATGCAGTATAAGTCTAAGGTGGTAGGAATAGACCATGTGATACCTCCCTTCATAGGTGAAGTACTTCTAAATGATTAGCAGCAACTTTGAGAAATTGTCTTTCATGAAGCTCCTTGGGATGGCATTTGTGAGATCAATTTCACTATGCTGTGGCTTGATAAATTCTTTACAGTCTTGCATGGTGAACTTGATGGCTTTGAACCATTGTTCCCCTCCTCTAGGGATTCTTGTTGTTGCTGCAATGGTCTCTAGTGTTACTATGAGGTTTAAAATTCCCACCTTTGAAGCTGTCCCATTGAAATTGATAGCAAACTCCTTAGAAACCTGCACATGGCACCCTTGAAATATTAAGCAGAATTGTAAACACCCTGTTCTTCTTAATACTTCTAAAGTAGTTGGGTCTTGATTTAATAGATTCATGTCCGATGGTTCATATCTGAGGCAATGACCACATTTTTTGGTCTTCTTATTTGTAGCCATGGTGATTTTATACCTTCTCAGCCTCGCTTGATTAGTGACATATGCAACTTTTGAGATTGCCAGCAACCAACATGGCTTGGTGAAATGGCTCTCCAGAACTCAATAACATGCAAAGATGAAGTGAATGACAAAAAGACTCAATTGGGTAATGTTTTAAAGTTTTTATGACAAATCATGTCTTAATCATGACTCATGCATGCTAAAAACAGTATTGATCACCTCAGACATGACCTTTGTACCTTGGAAATAACCCTAACTGACTCGAATGACATTCACCCTAACACATCTAATCATGGACTAACACCTTGCATCAGATTTGACAAGGAAGACAGGAAAACCCTTCTTCGTAGCGTGGTTAATTCATTTCCTCGCAGTTTTGTTGTGAAACTATTAGGCATTTTCGTAGCGAAAACTGCCTTTTTACAGCATAAGGTGCTACGAAAAGAAGAAAAATCAGCTAAAGTGTCCCATTTTGAATTAAAATCTTGGGAAATGAAATATGTCAGCAAATGATGACTGATGGGACATGATATGACTTGAATGGAGGTGGGTTTGAACCTTAGAATAGGTTAAGATGAAAAAATTTAAATTTTCCTATACCATGCCTTTGACAAATGAACTCTATGACCATGTCAAAAAATGTTTCACTTTTTTTGAGTGATAACAGTTATATTCCAAAGTGTGAATTTATATGGCGGGTCAAATTTTAACTATGGTACTAATTTTATTATATGGTTGAATTCATTTTTTTATATGGTGTATAAACTATATTATATAGTGATAGGACTATATATATTATATGCCAAAGTTTAGATTAAATATTACATATGGCGCATATGTGAAATTTCGTAAAGTTTAAACTTTACGTTAAATGGTATGAGTGGAGAAAAATATTTGGGCGGAGGTCTCGGTCAAACCCACAACCTCCCCCGCACTAACCTCCCGCCTTACCACCATACCACAACTGTCGGTCTTAATAAACAAGGGATCCACCATTTATTTAAACTTTTAAATGGATTTCGGTGGAGTTTAAAGGGGCCAACCCTGAAGGGCCAATCCACAGTTGCAAAGGACCAACACATGTAATCATGGCAAAGGCCAGGATTATGGTGCGGGTTAAGTTTTAAATGCAGGTTATTAACCTATAAATCATGGTTTAAGCGCTTAATATGAATTTAATTTTTAGTTTTGTAAAAATGTGCTTAGAGCACTAACCATACCTTAATCGCGCTTAATATTTAATTAAACTCATAGTTAGTTTGGAGGCAGAGATGGCAGAGTCCTCCATTTGTGGCGAGACTCTCGATTTAGCTGCGTTAAGTGGAGTTTCTCCATTTTTGGAGGAGTTTTCCTAGGGAAAATGTAATGAGCCATAACTTGGCATATTTCGACCAATTTGGCTCAAGAAGAGTCATTATTAGATGATTTGTATGCTTTGAGCATGCTGGTGTAGGTTTCAAAGGCATTGGAGCACTTTTGTAAGTGATTTTTCCATTTTGAATATTAAAGAAGCCCAGGGCCACCAGGAGAGGGGGTCATTCCTAGACCATTTGAAGACCATTTTCAGAGCTTGATGAGTCTATTTTGAGGTTTTTGGGTCTTATGAATACAATGTAGTAGGTTGAAAATACATTGGAGCACTGTAGGTACATGTTTTAAGAGAATTGAACATTAATCCAAAGAGGTCCTAGCCAGTTGAAGCGGGTCCATGGAGATGTAGCCCAGGAGGGGTGAACTCCGTTATCAACTATTGTGTAATGTGTTTTTTGTGTCTTATTTCTTTATAATTTATTTGTTGTACATGTATTTTTAACAGCCAATTAACTCATAAATTTATCATAAACAAACACTTAAACTTGACACATAAACCCTCACATAACTGGCTAATTTGAGACGATCCTAATCACATTTATTTTTAACTCATGAGGGAGCTAGCACTACAAAAATAGTTTGACCATATTCAGATCAACCAACCAATTGATATGTATTCCAAAATGAATCCTGCAGACACTCCCCCTTTGACATCAATGGTAAAGGGAATGGCATCATAACTCTACTGATAATCAATAAGTCCCCCTGAACACTATCTGGGTCAAATGACAATGAAAATACAAACAATACACTCCTGAGGGTAGCATAAAGCACTAAATATCCATATCCATCAGCAATAGGTTAGAAACACTCTCTCTCCAAATAAAAATGAGAAGAAACACATCATAAGCATCACTAAACTCACTCGATCCTCATAGCCTACATTCAACAAAGCAAATCAAATCACCAACATAAAGCAACAACAATATACTTCCAAGTAGCAACATAACCATCAGTGGAAACACATCATAAGCATCAACGAAAAATATAATTGACAACTCCAACCACATCAACATCATTGTCAATCAAAGCATCAACATCATCTAGTATGCATGTCCTCATCCAAAGCATAGAGCCATCACATGCATGAAGGAAAGGTCAAGTCGACCAACAACCAAAGCAACAACTCAACATCATAGTTGATAAACAACTATACATACCCCCCCTAAGTATCATCATCATCATCAACCTACAATGAAAAATTTCTCTCTGTAGGCTACACCTCATAGCACATAAGAGTAACTCTAGACCAAGGACTTGACTGTAAATTACAAGTATTTGTAGGATTTTTACATGGTTGTAGCAATCAAATGACACCAAACATGACAATCACTAAGACTCCATAAGCCCATTCACGACTAAGGTTTGTGTTGGACACTAGACTCTCTGATCTATCACAAAAAAATGGCACTAAAATGTACTTACATGGCTGAATACTTCCTTTCATGAAAATACACACTTTTACAAGACTTCATAATGAGAAGGAGACTATGACACTCGACATCAGGCCCATATATGAATGTCTTATTTAATACAAAAGGATTCATGACTCACATCAATGCATACTTTAGCATAACCCATGATAGTATGTGTGCATACATTCTCATTACAAGAAATAATATGAAAACATGAACAATTCACCACCAAAATAAATCCCTATGATGCCAACATCAATAGTAGAAACCTAGGATTGGCTTAAGGGTCTTTTCATAAGAAATATATCGTTGAATTTGAGAAGCAGTAAATGATGGAGATAATGCTTCTTCGTGCTTTTCTCGACTTGTGTTTCTAAATGGACTAATTTCTCCGTCATTTTTAACACAAGGTCACGATAAAATTATTGTTGAGTAAAACTTAGCCTAGTTTCTTTTTCTGCCTTCACATATGAGAGGGACAACGTTAGATTACTTGCGCGAACCATCCTCAGACATTTAGCATACTATAGTATTTATCACATATATTTGTAGATGAAATCCAGTACTTTTCATGGAATTTTTACATAGAAGCCAAGTTAGCAGAGGCGGGAAGAAAATTCACAAATAGGAAGTGATTGGGCTCAATTCTCATCACCTTAATTTCATGAAAAAGCCGCAATGCCTCCTTGGCTTTCCCATTCTTTTCATAGGCTGCAATCATCACAGTCCACAAGAAAACATTTGGTTTAGGCATGTGATCAAACACTATAAGCACATCCATCACATTCTTGCACTTTACATACATTTTGATGAGCATCTTTTTCACTACTCTGATCTCACCCATAAAACCCCACCCTGATGTGAGCGTGCCCTCATTTTCCTTTTGTCAATGTCTTAATCCTCGCATAATCCTACATGAATGAATATATATTAAAGGCTCCACATCACATTCTGTAACATGGAAAACTTGAAACGATTCCTTCAGACGACCTTGTAAACACAATGCATTTACACGATCAACAGAGGCGATGTTGGCAATGGTTTGTGATTTGAGGGTCAAAGTTTTGGCTTGAAGGTGTAATAGTTGCACAATAAACAATACCATCATCTGCATTTGTTGCTTCTGTTTGCTTAAACTTGTAGGTCCTGTCATATTTGCTTCTTATATTTATTTGTGAAAATTCCACGTTATTATTCCTTTTAATCAGACAACAGATCTTGTTTCCTCTGAAATAAATATTTTCCAATGGGACCTATCACTACATCATTTATTGGTTTATCATTGAATTAACTAATATATGCCCGTATTCAAAAATATTTCAAGCGACGACGTCAATGTACCATATAGTCTCATCAACTGTTTCATATCAATTTAATATATATTTTTTATACTGGCATACTATCATCATGGCCATGAAGGGAGATAATAACACGCTTAAATACATCACTAATATCAAGCTTGTGAGGGTCAAATGAAAATAATATAAGATCACACTCTGTGGCGAATCATGAAATCATGCCAGTGAAGTGATTGTTGCGTTGTGTACTTCTTTTTCTCCGAAAAGAACTCCTCGGGTATCAACAAAGGTGATATGTTCCAAAAGAGGACATGCCATTTGTGAATAATCAAATTTAGGCAGGAAAGCTGTTCTAAATCGTGTTAACCCACTAAAAGGCATATCTGCTTGCATGACAACTGTGTTACTAGGTACACTTTTTTGTAGATTTTGACGTAAACCACTGAGTCGACTCCATTTTCGCTCGAGTTGATACCATTTGAATATGCTCTCTTTTTTTTATGGGAGAACATCTTCCTTTAGAAATCATCTCATCCAACCCTTGTATTCTTCATAATGTCAGCAATTATCTCATTCCAACTTTGTGCTAGATAAATTATCTGCATTCCCATAACAAAATCCTTGAATCTAAGAAAACCTTGGCGTTTTTAATCTGAAACAACCCACACCTATTTAAATTCCATCTTGAGAGCTGGGACAGGGAAAAAGAGTTGACTGCATCATTTTCGGTGATGCGTCCATCTCCATCCGCATCGGCGTGCTCAAAAATATTTTTCTCGTGCTTCACATGATTTTTTGGCCTCACATATCATATTTCCTTTTCTCTTCGATAGGAATTGTTCTACTTGTTTTTTTTAGTTCGGGATATCACAAGATCCTTATGAAAGGAAACAACGACCAGATTTGTGCTTTCCCCAATCAAAAAATCGACTACTTTGTTATATAAATCGTCCAAGGATGGAAGATATCCAAGTTGTCGGACATTTTATGGTCAATGCAACACTAACTTTGTAACCACCATCACTAAAGCCATTGTTTCCATTCAAAAAAGAATCGACCCATAAAATATGTACAACATAACAACAAATATGTGGCTGCAAATGGAAGAGGTTTGGAGGATGCTGTAAGAAGATATACAATATATATCTATAACGAGCCTGAATAAAATGAGCGAATATCCAAGAAGGCCAACACCATTTAAATTTCATATTGTCTCTCTTCTGTTGCACCATTAATTGCCACACTCTATGGAAAACGAAGCATATCATCACTACAACAAACCATGTGATTAGCATCCCTTTTTTCTTCCTTTATTGCATATAGAGCAGATATTTTTTGCTATTTGCATCCATTTATCAAATATGGTGCAAAACTTCACGCAAAATTTGCACCGATTTTTGCATCAAGTCTTACACCAAGTTTAGTACTAGGCATTGCAATAGGTTTTGCACCAGGTTTTAAGCCAAGTTTTGTGTCATCCTTTGCACCAGGTTTTGTTTCAGATTTTGCATCAAGTTTGGAACCTGATTTTGCTTTTGCATCAACTTTTTCATCCACTTTTGAATCCTTTTTTAAATAATTTATTGTATCTATTTTTGCATCTTCTTTGCGCCAAGTTCTACATCAAGGTTTGTGTCTAGTTTTGCATCTACTTTTGTTTCATCCAATTCTGCATCTTGTTCTGCATCCATATTTACATCCTATTTTGCATCTATTATTGTGCCCACTATTGCATCTAATTTTGTTGTGCCACAATTTGCGCCTAGTTTAGCACCTCTCTTTGCACCCACTTTTGCTTCTAATGTTGCATCCACGTTTGCATCCTAATTTGCGTCTAGATTTTCATAAGCTTTTACATCTATTTTTGCATCCATTTTGTATCCACTTTTTCATCTGGATTTGTATCAAGTTTTGTGTCTAGTTTTGCATCTACTTTTGCATCGAATTCTATTGCATACAATTTTGCATCCACTTTTGCACCCATGTTAAATTCCAAATTTTCATCCATTTTAACATCTTCATTTGCATCATAGTTTGCTTCTTTTTTTGCATCTATCATTATATCCATTTTACATCCACTTTTTTGTGCCACAATTTGAGTCATGTTTTGCACTTACTGTTGTACCGACATTTGCTTCCAATTTTGCATCGATGTTCACATCCTCTTTTGCATCAAATATTGCATATCTTTTTGCATCCACTTTTGTGTCAGGTTTATGCATTGGGTTTTGCATCTTGTTTTGTATATAATTTTACATCTACTTCCATTTCGTCCATTTTCTGCATCCAAATTTTCTTCACCTGTTGCACCCATGTTTGGATTCACTTTTACACCCATTTTTGCATCTTGTTTTGCATGTTTTTTTGTCTGTTGTTACATCCACTTTTGTTGTGCCACAATTTTTTCCATATCTTTCACCTACAGTTACAACCCACATTTTCTTCCACTTTTGCATCTACATTTGTATCCTCTTTTGTGTTCAATTTTGCATCAAATATTGTGTATGTTTTTGCATCCCTAGATAGTGATAGTGACCCTCACTTTCACACCTAAGGTGCTTGATTTAACAGCCAAGATTTAGCCTTTTCACATTTGGCATTGATTTATTCATGATTAAGGAGAAATATGGACCTCTTTTTCCCTCTTATTCTTTAGAAAAGGTAGAAAAAAAAGAATGAATATTCCAATTAGCTTATGACTAATTTAGGAGTAGTACAATCCTCCCCTCCCAAGTGTTTCTTGTCCCTAAGCAACTACAAGGACATAACTGAAAATGTGGGGAACTTGTATTTCCATATGGAGCTCCAATCTCCAAGCTATCATCCATACAAAATGAATCACCCTCCAGATTGGTAATTCATAGCAAAACTCCTCCCATGTGAGAGGCTTCTCCCAAATACATAAGTCAATCATATGGCTCCCTTCATAAGGAAACAAGTGATGTAATATAGTAGCCATATAATGTCCCACGCTCCCCTTGAAGCATGAAGAAATGTGGGAAGTTTCATTCCCAATGGACACATCCATCCAATGTGTCATCCCTCCAATCATGTTCTCGACAATAATAAGAACATCATCAACATATGGGATCAAAATCAGTGATACATGAACAATCAAATACAATAATGGAGGTGGATCATAGTCCCACATGTGGAACCAGTGCAGTATATCTCCTGACTGCATCAGATAATGATATGGTAAGTGGTTTCCCCACCACTTACATGTTACCCAAGTGATCTCACCATGGCTGAAAGTGTGAGATATATTTGGTGCTTTCGGAATGCACCCACAATGATACAATATTTCCCTTTGTTCTCTAAGGGAGTGGCCATGTTCAGAAATGTTTGTGGCCCAAAGTTGGCCATGAAGTTTATAGGGAATAATACTCCTTCTTGGAGCTATGGCATACATATACATGGTAAAATAATGCAAGTAATAATCAAATGAATCATTAGATACACAAGCATATTCTTCACCAAAATTTCTCCTCATACAAATGGACTGGTGCATAGATGTATCCCCTCTCATTCCAAAAGAGGAAAGAGGTGGCTGAAATAACTCCTTCATAGAGTCATGTCTCTCTTCCAACTCCACATGGCTCATGCATCTCTGAAAATGTTGATATAATTCCTCTTCAAAGCCTTCCCAAGTGTAGTACTCCATGATAGTGTTGAAAGCCTTCATAGAATAAGTATGGCTGAAAATGAATTCTTCATGTGCCCTTTGAAGCAACTTCTCCTTAAGCTTGGAAGCTCTAGATAAGAAGATATTACCATGATAGTAGATGACCTCATCTTGGACTGAATAGCCCTCCTCATGTAGCTGGTCATCAAGTATCATACTGTGAATAGATCCTTTGAATAATCCACCAATAGCTTGGATTTCCAATATGGATCAATCTTCCATAGTGACAACACTGATGATCTATCATAAGAAAATTCTATCATATGGCTACCCTTTCCCTTGACACCTCCCATGCCAAAGGTATATGTTGGAAGTTTATTATCCTTCCCTTGCTTCTCCTCCCACAACGCAGAATTTGAAATGAGAGTGGGTGATGAAGATGTTGGGGAGATGTCTCCCTCATCCTTGAGTCTACCCAAGACTCTCATTGCTGTATCATGGCCCCGCAATGATCCTTCATGAGCCAAATATATCAATGCTACATAATGTTGAGAGAACTCTTTGTTTATTTCCCAATCAGGGGCTCTCCTTGCTGGAATGCCTCGATGTAATGAAACATCAAGGCTTAGAGCAGGCTGTATATGTGAATGGACTGATTTTTCCCTTATTTGTTGGGTGTGGAGCCTGATTATCTTGTTTACTTTGTATCACAGCATTGGACCCCTATACCTTAAAAGGGGTGGAAATGTTGCCCATAATTAATCGTTGCTGTGGGGGGTCCAGGGGGGGTAGCAATGACTTTATGGAGCCCCTCGCTGGCGGGGGGTTTCGGGGGAAGCGCCCCCGAAGCTATGAACACATGTAAAATTTCCTTGTAAAAGTATAGTAATTTCTAGTAAATCTGGGCCGTTCATTAGGTGGATGATCTGACGGTAGAAGTTATGTTTAGTTTAGGGTTTTTTTCCCTAGAAGGCAACCCCTCTCTTTGTATGAGGGTATTGTATTGCGGTTGTGTATTGTATGTGTATTCTCAGAGCGAGAAACAGATAGGGAGACTGTGAGAGAGAACAAATGATATTACAGTGGATCTTCTGTAGGTTGTGTCTCTTCATTTTGCTGGGTAATAGAAAGGAATGACTGGTTGTTCGGGGTGGACGTAGCCCAAACTGGGTGAACCACGTATATCCGTCTCTCTCTGGTTTTATGTGTTTTGTGTGCTTGTATTTTCTGCATATTTTATGTGTTTCATTGCTCTATAATATATAATTTTTCTAAAAACTGGTATCAGAGCCGAAGGTCTATTTGGTTGATAAAATCGCAGGAAAGAAGGGTTCCTGGTTCAAGTGGGAGCAATGGCGGAAGATAGTAAGTTTAGGGTCGAGAAATTTAATGGCCAAAACTTCCTGTTGTGGAAGATGCAGATGGAAGATTATCTGTATCAGAAAGATCTGTACCTACCATTGAGTGGAAAAACAAAGAAGCTGACGTCTATGACAGACGCAGAATGGAACATTCTCGATAGAAAGGCACTCAGAACAGTACAGTTGTGCCTTGCGGCATCAGTTGCCTTCAATATTTCGAAGGAAACAACAACAGAGGGCTTGATGCAGACGTTGGTGAAACTATATGAAAAACCATCAACCTCAAACAAGGTATTTATTATGAAACGATTATTTAATATGAAGATGTTGGAAGGTGGATCTGTTGCAAACCATTTAAATGATTTTAATACAATTACCAGTCAGTTAAGTTTTGTAGGGGTAAAATTTGATGATGAAGTTAGAGCTCTATTATTCTTGTGCTCATTGCTAGAGAGTTGGAATGGTTTAGTAATGGCCATTAGTAACTCTGTCTCTAGATCTAGTACTTTAAAGTTTGATGATGTTGTCGGTGCTATCCTTAAGAGGAAATATGACGGAAAAGCTTTGGTGAGATATCGGGTAATGCTTTGAGTGCATAGTCTAGGGGAAGGAGAATGGAAAGAGGAAAGAGCTCAGGATATCGCAGTAAATCAAGAAAAGGCAAATCCAAGTCTAGATCGGGGATAGTGTGTTGGAAATGCGGAAAGAAAGGACACCTAAAGAACATTGTAGATCTTGGAAGGGAAAAGAAGGAGACACACGACAAGAAAACAATCATGAAGCAAATGTGATAGGTGATGTGTTACAAGATGCTTTGATTATTTCTTTCGAAAATGTTACCGATTCCTGGGTGGTAGATTCAGGAGCCTCATTCCATGCCACACCTGATAAGAAATATTTTCATGACTATGTTCAAGGATATTTTGGACAAGTGCGTTTGGGTGATGATAAACCCTGTAAAATTGTTGGAATGGGTAAGGTCCTTGTAAGACAGCAGAATGGAAACCAATGGCTACTAAAGGAGGTAAGGCATGTTCCAGATCTAAAGAAAAATATGATTTCAATAGGGCAGTTAGGTAGTGAAGGTTGTGTGACAAATTTTACAGATAAAACTTGGAAGGTCACCAAAGGAGCCCTGGTAATAGCAAAAGGCGAAAAGGTTGGTACATTGTATTTATGCAATGGTATTTCTAACACTGTTAATGCTTTAACTTCCAAAGGAGAAGATGCAACATTATGGCATCATAGGCTCGGACACATGAGTGAGAAGGGGATGAAGATTCTTCACTCAAGAAATTTTTTGCCAGGTTTGAAGAATGTTGATTTGGATTTCTGTGAAAATTTCATTTATGGAAAACAGAAGAGAGTCAGATTTCTTAGAGTTGGGAAAGAGAAGAGGAGCGAAAAATTAGAGCTTGTGCATATAGATGTATGGGGACCTGCTCAGGTATCATCTCTTGGTGGCTCTCATTATTATGTTACTTTTATTGATGATGCAACTAGAAAAAATTAGATTTATTGTATTCAAAATAAATCTGATGTATTTGATACTTTCAAGAAATGGAAAGCTTTGGTTGAGATTGAGACATGAAAGAAGTTGAAGTGTCTCAGATTAGACAATGGAGGTGAATATTGCAGCAAAGAGTTTGATAGGTACTATTCAGAGCATGGAATTCGTAGAGAGAAGACAGTTCCAAGAACACCACAAGAAAATGGTGTGTCAGAAAGGATGAACAGAACAATCATGGAGCGTGCAAGATGCATGAGATTGCATGCAGGATTGCCTTTACAATTTTGGGCAGATGTTGTAGATACTGTTGTTTATCTAATAAACAGAGGGCCTTCAAGTTCCTTGGATGGTGGTATTCCAGAGGAAGCATGGACAGGTAAAAAGGTAAACTACTCTTTTTTAAAGCCTTTTGGTTGTGAGGCTTTTGTCCATATTAATAAAGAAAACAGAACAAAGCTTGAAGCAAAATCAAAGAAATGTACCTTTATTGGATATGGTGCTAATGATTTTGGTTATCGCTTATATGATTATGAAAATCACAAAATCATTAGGAGCAGAGATGTAATATTCAATGAAAAGGTCTTGTATAAGAATCAGTTGTAGGAAAAGAAACAAGAAAAAGAAAGCAAGGAATACACAGTTCTTGATGAGATAATCGAAAAAGTAAAGGTGCCTAAAAACAATAATAATCTACAACCACAACAACAACAACCACCACAATAGCAACAGGTACCTCAAACACCTGAAAGTGGTGTTAGAAGATCTACCAGGATAAGTAGACCCCCTGAATGATACTCTCCTTCATTATATTATTTATTGTTGACTGATTCTGGTGAACCCGAATGTTATGAATAAGAAATGCAGGTTGAAAGCATGAAGAAGTGGGAGCTAGCCATGGAAGAAGAGATGGACTCCTTAATGCATAATCAGACTTGGGACTTAGTCAGATTTCCTGCAGGTAAAACTACATTGCAGAATAAATGGGTTTACAGGCTGAAGGAAGAATATGGAGGAAAACAAAGGTACAAATCTAGACTTGTGGTGAAGGGGTTTGCACAAAATAAATGTATTGATTTTGATGAAATATTTTCTCCTGTTGTTAAGATGACTTCAATGAGAACTATCTTAAGTCTTTTAGCAGCAGAATATTTACATCTTGAATAGTTAGATGTAAAGACAACATTTCTCCATGGAGATTTGGAGGAAGAGATATATATGCAGCAAACAAAAGGATATGAGGTCAAAGGGAAATAAAAACTGGTGTGCAGGTTAAAGAAGAGCTTGTACGACTTAAAACAGGCTCCAAGGCAGTGGTATCTGAAATTTGACAAGTTTTGTCTAAACAAGGTTATACTAGATGTTACTCTGATCATTGTTTTTATCTAAAAAAGAAATATGATGGCAGCTATATTATATTGTTATTGTATGTAGATGACATGCCTATTGCAGGGTCTAACATGTAGGAAATAAATGTGCTCAAAAGAAAATTGGAAAATTCATTTGCAATGAAGGATTTGGGAGCTGCAAAACAAATCCTTGGTATGAGAATAACTAGAGACAGGAAAAATTGCAAATTAACACTGTCTCAGAATGAGTACATACAAAAGGTGTTGAAAATATTTAATATGCAGAATGAAAAACCAGTTAGTACACCTTTTGCTAGCCATTTCAAACTTAGTAAGGAGATGTGCCCCAAGACCCAAGAAGAAATGGATTATATGTCTAAAGTTCCATATGCATCAATAGTTGGAAGCTTAATGTATGCAATGGTCTGCACAAGGCCTGATATTGCACATGCAGTGGGAGTTGTAAGCAGCTACATGAACAATCCAGGAAAAAAACATTGGATGGCAGTAAAATGGATTCTCAGATATTTGAGAGGTACCACAAATCAAGCATTATGCTTTGGTGGTTCAAACATTGCTCTACAGGGATATGTTGATGCAGATATGGCAGGTGACAGAGATAACGGGAGGAGCACTACAGGATATGTATTTACTGTAGGTGGAACAGCTGTTAGTTGGGTTTCAAAAATCCAAAGTGTTGTTGCACTTTCAACAACAGAAGCAGATTATGTTGCTGCTATAGAGGCTAGTAAAGAAATGATTTGGTTACAAAGTTTTATGGATGAATTGGGTAAGAAGCATGATATGGGCACACTATACAATGATAGCCAAAGTGCTATTCATCTTGCAAAGAACTCAACATTTCATTCCAGGACTAAACACATACATCTCAAGTACCATTTCATACGGTCAGTATTAGAAGATGGAGAGTTGAAGCTGGAAAAGATACACACTAGCCAGAATCCTGCAGATATGCTAAAAAAAGTTGTAACCAGGGAGAAACTGAGAATGTGCTCAGTTTCAATTGGTCTTCAAGGATGACGATGAAGATGAGGAACAACCAGGTCCAAAGAGGAGTCATTTTCTAGCAAATGAAGCAGCGGTGGAGTTGCTACAATCAGTCTCCAAGTGGGAGATTGTTGGGTGTGGAGCCTGATTATCTTGTTTACTTTGTATCACATCATTGGACCCCTGTACCTTAAAATGGGTGGCAATGTTGCCCGTAATTAATCGCTGCCATGGGTGGTCCAGGGGGGGCGGCAATGACTTTATGGAGCCCCCACCTGGCGGGGGGTTTCGGGGGCAGCGCCCCCGAAGCTATGAACAGATGTAAAACTGCCTTGTAAAAGTATATTAATTTCTAGTCAATCTGGTCCATTCATTAGGCAGATGATCTGATGGTAGAAGTTATGTTTAGTTTAGGGTGTTTTTCCCTAGAAGGCAACCCCTTTCTTTGTATGAGGGTATTGTATTGCGGCTGTGTATTGTATGTGTATTCTCAGAGCGAGAAACAAATAGGGAGACTGTGAGAGAGAACATAGGATATTACAACAGATCTTCTATAGGTCATGTCTCTTCATTTTGCTGGATAATAGAAAGGAAGGACTGGCTGTTCAGGGTGGACGTAGCCCAAACTGGGTGAACCACGTATATCTGTCTCTCTCTGGTTTTATGTGTTTTGTGTGCTTGTATTTTCCACATATTTTATGTGTTTCATTGCTCTATAATATATAATTTTTCTAACATTCTTTCACTACACAAATAATTCTCCTTCTTCTGTGCATAAACCTCATGAAAAGGATGGGTGTGTATGTTCCTAATCACTTGATGTTGGCCGTCCTTCTGATCTTCTCCTACTTCCTGCAAGATCTCACAGTCTAAGGCGTCTTCTTTAGATGTAATCATCCCATGTACACCCAACATTTCCTTGGTGTCAAGAGTCTTGATCACAAAGGAATGATCTATCACAGTGTGTGTCCCCAATATTGCCTTCAATGTTGGAACACACTTTCTCCATTGTTTTCTCTCATTTCCTATCCACATAGACACATTCTACTCATGATATTTATATGTAGGATCCTTTGGAACTTTTTGCAAAGATGCAAGAGTCCCTCTACTTGAAGCAATTGCTTCATCTCCATCTCCAAATAGATCTAGATCTCCTCCTGCTGTCACAACACTGGAGGACCTTTCCAACTCTTCCTCCTCCTTCTCCTCATCAATGGAGAATACCTCATCATTAAGAGAGACTTTGACTTGATCTCCTTTTGAAAAAGGAATCCTCATGTCTTCTTCTTGAGAAGAAATTTCTTGCTAAAGTGGGGCCTTTTCCCTTGGCAAAGCATGTTGCATATCTTTAACCCCCTCAACAATATTCTATAATGGAGTTGGATTTATGGATCCTTCCAACTCATGCAAAGGTTTTGATTTCTTGGGCTTGGTTTCTCTCCCAAGGAAGTTTCAGATTGTTTCAAATCAAATCTTTTCACTAACCTCCTAGTGAACTTTGCATAAGTAGATATATTCACATTTCTTAAAGAAGAAGATTCAAATAACCACCGGGAATAAGCTTTACCTTCAAGATGTAGTGCTGCTACTCTAATGGCTTCTTCTTCTGAAACTTGATGCAGCTGGAAATCAGTGTCTAGCTCCTTTACCCAAGCCTTGGTTGTGCTTCTGGGTAACCCTTCAAAAGTAGGTAGAAATAATCTACCCAAAGTGTGTTGCTTGCACCCTCTTCTTCTATTTTAGTTACTGGGTATTTTATCTTCTTTGAGTTGAAAAAACCCTTGGAAGCTTAGATTCTCCTTGAATATTCTAGAATGAGATTCATATTCTTGGAGATAGTCACCAAGAGTCTCCTCCTTTTGTGTTTCTCTTTCTGTTTCTTCCCTTGCCAAGAATGTAGGTATGGTATAACGTTGCATATCTGATTGTGTTGCTGAATTCTCACACACATAATATGAAAAACTAGGGCTTTCTTCATTTGCAAATATTCTTGAGGGATCTTCATGTCTTTCCCTCCTCATCTCCATGATCTCTTTGTTAATGCCTTAAATAGTTTGGAAAATAAGTTTTGAGAACTTCTCCCCTTTCATTCCTCTAGATAATGGGGTTTTACCCTTGTCTTCTTTGTCATTTTTATAATCAAAATTTTTGTTTCTTCTCTTTTGATACCTCTTCTCTATGTCATTAAGAGGCTCTCCTTATTCAGATGACATATTGCTCTTAGAATGCATAGGCTGTGCCAACATGATGATCTGATACTAGCGTAATATTCCTGAATGGGAAAAGAAATAATATGAAGACCTTTCATATGTATTTACAACAACAAAATAGACGTAAAAAATGGCCTATAAGATGCATAACAGGAAATAAAAGTCTCCATTGGACAAAACCATGCAATAAGAGGTGCTGCAACCATGTATTAAAGCTGGAAAGCCCTTACAATGTTATTTTATTGCCTTGGAAATAAAATTAGATTATACATTATATCTAGAGCTGCTATGTGCATAAAAATTTAGATCTATATCAGATCCATGCACTATACAAGCTCCTCTAAAGAACCCCCTTGGGGTTTTCAGCAAAACACCAAGTACAAGTTGTAGATATGATATCTAAGACTGCAGATCTACTGAAAATTTTAGATCTGGAAATTTTGGCTAAACTAATATTAGAAATAGGATAGCCTCCTCCAATAGATCTCCAAAGTGAATGGCAGATGCCCAACTCTAGAAAATTAACTCTCCAAATAGTGTGCTGAACCACCTTGCAATTGCACCTACAGAAATAACACAGATCTGGAAGTAAACTACGTTGTAGGGATCAAAATATGGTTGGCTTGATGCCAAGATCTGAAAATAAGCTCCAAAGCCTTCAATACTATCCTCCCAAAGAAGAGGAAACCTCCTCCATTGAAAAGGAGCATTGAAATGGCCTAGATGTGAAAGATCTAGTCTCCACTTGCTGCAACTTGAAAAAAAATCTAAACCCTCAACAAGATCTATGTTGTATTTGAAAGAAGAAGCTTTACCTTAAGCCATATAGTGGATAATTCAATACAAAATCTCCCAAGAGCTACTCAATGGGAAGAGGTGGGATTCCCGATCAGGAACACCCAATGCTAAACAACATTGAATCTCAGCTAAACAACAAGTGAAAGATATATGTCTAAACAAACCATATATTTAGAAAATATCATATGCATCAACAAACTTCTAATGCTGCCATCCTCTCCCTTTTATAAGTCAAGAGCTTGTAAACCCTAAGCCACATCCAATGATAACACTCCTTTCACACAAGGCATCTCCATCTAATACTGCGTTGTACCTCATTGATGGCCACTCCTCCATGAAAACGTAGAATATTTGTTCAAGGTTGACCCAGTCAAAGTGATCCAGCCCCTTTCACACCTAAGGGTGCTTGATTTAACAGCCAATATTTAGCCTTTTCACATTTGGCATTGATTTATTCATGAATAAGGAGAAATATGGACCTCATTTTCCCTCTTATTATTTAAACAAGCCAGAAAAACAAGAATGAATATTCCAATTAGCTTATGAATAACTTAGGAATATTACAATCCTCCCCTCCCAATTGTTTCTTGTCCCCAAGAAAATGCAAGGACAAAACTGAAAATGTGGGGAACCTTTATTCCCATATGGAGCTCCAATATCCAAGCTATCATCCATACAAAATGAATCACCCTCCAAATTGGTAATTCATAGAAAATATCCTCCCATGTGAGAGGCTTCTCCCAAAGACATAAGTCAATCATATGGCTCCCTTCATAAGGAAATAAGTGATGTAATATAGTAGCCATATAATGTCCCACGTTCCCCTTGAAGCATGAAGAAATGTGGGAATTTTCATTCCCAATGGACACATCCATCCAATGTGTCATCCCTCTAATCATGTTCCTTACAATAATAAGAACATCATCAACATATGGGATCAAAATCAATGATACATGAACAATCAAATACAATATTGGAGGTGAATCATTGTCCCACATGTGGAACCAGCGAAGTATATCTCCAGACTGCATCAGATAATGATATGGTAAGTGGTTTCCCCACCACTTACTTGCTGCCCAAGTCATCTCACCATGGCTAAAAGTGTGAGATATATTTGATGCTTTTGGAATGCACCCAGAATGATACAATATTTCCCTTTGTCCTCCAAGGGAGTGGCCATGTTCAAAAATGTTTGTGGCTCAAAGTTTGCCATGAAGTTTATAGGGAACACTATTGCTTCTTGGAGCTATGGCCTGCATATACATGGTAAAATAATGCAAGTAATAATCAAATGAATCATTAGATACACATGAATATTCTTCACCAAAATTTCTCCTCATACAAATGGAGTGGCGCATAGATGTATCCTCTCTCATTCCAAAGGAGGAAAGAGGTGGCTGAAATAACTTCTTCATAGAGTCATGTCTCTCTTCCAACTCCACATGGCTCATGCATCTCTGAAAATGCTGTTATAATTCCTCTGTAAAGCCTTCCCAAGTGTAGTACTCCATGATAGTGTTGAAAGCCTTCATAGAGTAAGTATGGCTGAAAAGGAATTCTTCATGTGTCCTTTGTAGAAAATTCTACTTGAGCTTGGAAGCTCTAGATAAGAAGATCCTACCATGATAGTAGATGAATTCATCTTGGAAATAGTATCCCTCCTCATGTATCTGGTCATCAAGTATCATACATGTGAAAAGATCCTTTGAATAATCCACCAACAGTTGGGATTTCCAATATGGATCAATATTCCATAGTGACAGCGCTGATGATCTATCATAAAAAAAGTATGTCATATGGGTGCCCTTCTTTTTGAAACCTCCCATGCCAAAGGTATATGCTGGAAGGTTTCTATCCTTCCCTTGCTTCTAATCCCACAACGCATAATATGAAATGAGAGTCGGTGATAGAGATGTTGGGGAAATGTCTCCCTCCTCCCTGAGTCTACCCAAGACTCTCAGTGCTATATCATGGCCCCTCAATGCTTCTTCATGAGACAAATACAAAAATGATGCATCATGTTGAGAGAACTCTTTGTTTATTTCTCAATAAGGGGGTCTCCCTAGTGGAATGCCTCCATGTAATGAAACATCAAGGCTTAGAGCAGGTTGTATATGTGAATGGACTAATTTGTCCCTTCTTTCACTACACAAATCATCCTCGTGCTTCTGTGCATAAAACTCCTGAAAAGGATGGGTGTGTATGTTCCCAATCACTTGATGTTGGTCCTCCTTCTCATCTTCTCCTACCTCCTGCAAGATCTCACAATTTAAGGTGTCTTCTTTAAATGTAATCAACCCATGTACACCCAACATTTCCTTGGTTTCAAGAGTCTTGATCACAAAGGAATGATTTATCATAGTGTGTGTCCCCAAGATTTCCTTCAATGTTGGAACACAATTCCTCCATTTTTTTGTCTCATTTCCTATCCACATAGACATATGCTGCTCATGATCTTTATATGTAGGATCATTTGGAACTTTTTTCAAATATGCAAGAGTCCCTTTAGTTGAAGCAATTGCTTCATCTCCATCTCCAAATAGATCTAGATCTCCTCCTGTTGTCACAGCACTGGAGGATCTTTGCAGCTCTTCCTCCTCTTTCTCCTCATCAATGGAGAATACCTCATCATTAAGAGAGACTTTGACTTGATCTCCTTTGAACAAGGAATCCTTCTCTCTTCTTCTTGAGAAGAAAGTTCTTGCTGAAGTGGGGCCTTTGCCCTTGGAAAAGCATGTTGCAGATCTTTAACCCCCTCAACAATGTTCTGAAATGGATTTGGCTTCATGGATCCTTCCAACTCATGCAAAGGTTCTGATTTATTGGGCTTGGTTTTCTCTCCCAAGGAAGTTTCAGATTGTTTCAAATCAAATATTTTCACTAACTTCCTAGTGTAATTTTCATAAGTAGATATATTCACATTTCTTAAAGAAGAATATTTAAATAACCAGCATGCATAAGCCATACCTTCAAGATGAAACATTACTAATCTAATGGCTTCTTCTTCTGAAACTTGATGTAGTTGGAAATATGTGTCTAGCTCCTTTACCCAAGCCTTGGCTGTGCTTTTGGGTGACCCATCAAAAGTAGGTAGAAAGAATCTACCCAAAGTGTGTTGCTTTCACCCTCTTCTTCTATTTTAGTTACTAGGTCTTCTATCCTATTTGAGTTGACAAAACCCTTGGAAGCTTATATGCCCCTTGAATCTTCTAGACTGAGATTCATATTCTTGGAGATAGTCACCAAGAGTCTCCTCCTTTGGTGTCTCTCCTTTCATTTCTTCCCTTTCCAAGAATGTAGGCATGGTACAACGCTACATATTTGATTGTGTGGCTGAATGCTCACACACATAGTATGAAAAACCGAGGCTTTCTTCATTTTCAAATATTCTTGAGGGATCTTCATGCCTTTCCCTCCTTATCTACCTGATGTCTTTTTTAATGCCTTGAATAGTTTGGAAAATAATTTTTGGGAACTCCTTCCCTTTCATTCCTCCAGATAATGGGGATTTACCCTTGTCTTCTTTGTCATTTGTATAATCAAACTTTCTGTGTCTTCTCTTTTGATACCTCTTCTCTCTGTCATTAAGAGGATCTCCTTATTTAGATGACATATTGCTCTTAGAATGCCCAGGATGTGCCAAGATGATGCTCTGATACAAATATAATATTCCTGAATGGGAAAAGAAACAATATGAAGACCTTTCATATGTATTTACAACAACAAAATAGATGTAAAAGATGGCCCATAAGATGCATAACAGGAAATAAAAATCTCCATTGGAGAAAATCATGCAATAAGAGGTGCTACAACCATTAAAGTTGGAAAACCCTTACAACATTATTTTATTGCCTCAAAAATAGAAGTATATTATACATAATATCTAGAGCTGCTATGTGAATAAAAATTTAGATCTATATCAAATCCATGCATTATACAAGCTCCTCTAGAGAACCCCCTTGATGTTTTCAGCAAAACACCAAGTACAAGTTGTAGATCTGAGATCTAAGACTGAAACTCTACTAAAAATTACAGATCTGGAAAGTGTGGCTAAACTGATATGAGCAATATATTAGCCTCCTCCAATAGATCTCCAAAGCGAAGGGCAGATCCCCAACACTAGAAAATCAGCTCTCCAAATGGTGTGTTGAACCACCCTGCAATTGTATCTATAGAAATAATGAAGATTTGGAAGTAAAATGCGATGTAGAGATAAAAATATGGTTGGCCTAATGCCAAGATCTAAAAATAAGCTCCAAAGCCTTCAATACTTTCCTCCCAATGAAGAGGAAAGCTCCTCCACTGAAAAGGAGCACTAAAATGGCCTAGATCTGAACAATCTAGTCTCCTCTTGCTACAGCTTGCAAAAACAACCAAACCCTCAATAGGATCTACATTTTAGTTGAAAGAATAAGCTTGGCCTTAAGCTAGATAGTGGACAATGCAATACAAACTCTCCCAAGAGCTACTTAATGGAAAGAGGTGGGCTTCGAGATCAGGAACACCCATTGCTAAACAACATTCAATCTCAGCTAAATATCAAGAGAAAGATATATGTCTAAACAGACCATATATTGAGAAAATATCGTAAACATCAATGTAATAATCCCAATGTTAGACTCAAGCTAAAATGGAATATTATAGTTGCACATTTTATTAAGTTTAATAAAATGGGCAAGGAGACACCTTAGCCCCTTTTAGATGAAGAAATAACACTCCTCATGTGAAAAGTAGGATAAAAAAATAGCTGAAATAAACACCAAGGGTGTGAATGGAACCCATCTCACTTGATTAGTCACCTTTAACTAAAGTCAACAGTGCTGCCCAAGGAGGAAGAGGCTTCCTAGAGAAGCTGCACAGTTTTGGAGGGAAGACATTCATGCAAGGGTGGAAACCCTAATTGGTGGGATCATGGGGGAGAAGAGTTCTCTCACTTTATATGGAGGAGATGGCAACCCATTTTCATTATGTTATTTTTTAGAGTTTCAGACTTGGGTCTGCAAAGCTTACATCCCCAGGCTGTTTAGCAGGGTGATGGTGCCCTCGGGCACTAGGGTGTTCCCGATCGGGAATCCCTACCTCTTCCTCAAAGAAGGATGAGGATTGAGCTACATTTCCTCAATCTATCATTGGCCACAGCTACATTCATCTTCTACAGTGTTATTTCTGCAGCAGAGAGGACGTTGTGTTGCTGGGTGCAGCAAGAGAGGAACTCATGGAGTCTCTCTTGTCTTGTTTTCTTCAGTGGAGGAGTGATCCACTCATTGGAGGAGCTGCAAGGAGGATTCCCGGGGTTCATATCAGATCAGTTGGCATGGGACAACATTCCATCATCTCCCACTGTGCAGTCCATGGAGGAAATTGTGTTATTTTGATGGAGGCAGTGAGAGAGGGTTTCATGAGCTCATCAGGAGTGTGTTTTTGAGAAAAAGTGGTCAGCACTTTGTATTAGAGAAATTATCAAAGGAGGGCATCTACATTTCAGATCTGCCATAGCCTCATTCTCATTTTGTATCAGTTGCAGTGACAACTCAGTTGTCACATTTTGTGTTTCTTCGGCATTTCTAGCAATCCTCATAGATTGGCTAGAAATCATGTATTTCAGCCCATTTATCTGTTATTGGGCTATTTATTGTATTACTTCAACCACTTATGTATTTTATTCATATTCAACAGCTTATAACTTCATATACACTGCGCAGTTGCAGCTACTCCGGCATTTTGTGGAGTTGCAACTACTCTTGTATTTCACTGCTTATTCATTGGAGGTTGGATCTTAAAGCTTGAGTGGCTTGTCCCTCAGCTATTTATTATATTTATTTGTTGATATATCATAATATCATTATGGCTATAGCATCTTCCCTCTGATGGTGCATTTCAGATTTGTAGAGTTATTGATTATGTTCATGTATTGTTGTAGCTCTCTCATTGAGCATTGTTTTAGAGACCTAGATTGGGGAGATCTGAATAACCCATATAGAGTTATTTATTTGAGCTCATATTCTGCATAGGATTTTTAGGATGAATTTCCTAAGAAATCCCAGCAGTGTTTTGTCTTATTTTTGCAGTAGCTTCCTTATACAGTGTCCTCAAGGACCCTGTAGCAGAAATTCCCGAGGTGGAATATTGCATATCCATAGACAAAGTCTGTGAAGGGCTAGCTAGCATCAGGATTTATCCCTTCCCTGGAAGGAGTCATATCCTGTAAATTCCCCAACAGTCAATCTCTAAAATGGACTTGTGATAGCTCACTGAAGAAGGAAATTGGAATATCTTAAGATATTCCCGATGGATCAAAAAATTCCAGATTTGGAATATTACAGTGGTATCACAGCATGATCTTGGCTCAGCCTATGCTCGAGATCTAATGCCATCATCAAGAGGAGCTTCTCTCTCCAAGGAGAGGAGATTTACAGAGGAAACAAGGGAAAAGGAATGAAGGAAGAGGAGGTTTCCCTTCTTCTTTTCCAGACCATTGGGAACATCATTGAAGATTTGATGAAAGGGAAAATTTGGAGGAATTTTCTGAAAAGGTTTTGTTTATGAGACAAATCCTAGCTATTCTCATGAAGGGTGTGAGCATTCAGCCACACATGCAGATCCACAGCACAATACATTTCCCATAGCTACTACAAGAAGGGTGGAGGAAAAAGTTGAGGCCTTTGGAGGAGCAACGTTGCAAAATCAAAGGTATGATTCATGATAATTGATTTCAGAGTTCTATTTCATGTTCTCATGCAAATGAGAGATCATATGTTGTAGTCACAAATATTTTTTCAAAGGGGATTGATGAAAGACAATGTAAAACATGGTGTGACAAAACTACAAACACTTTGCATACATGGAGGGGAACCATGAAACAAAGATCATTCCATCTTTCTAGAGGGGGAGTAAATCAGGAGAATTGCTTGCTAGAGGCAAGGTCCCCATTGTGTGAAGGGAACTCTTCCATTTGTGAGGGTTTGGAGGCATCTCTCTCAAGGGAAGGCCAAGATCCAAGGCCTCTCATTGGGGAGGAGATACACTCACATGTTGGTAGAGAGGAGGTGCATACAACGCTGCACCATTGGAAGAAGAAGATAAGCAGAAGGATCAACATGAAGGGATGATGGAAATTCACCCTTCTCTATTTTTAGAGATTTTCTTCACATAGGAGAAGGACTACACTGCGCAGTACAGAGAGAGGGACCTTTCATTCCTCTTATATATTCAGTTCACTTCCTATCTTGATGTCTCACTTTTGGAGGCTTTCCACTTGGGAGGCCACATGATCTAGAGATGATGAGAGGCATCATGTCATTTGGTTCACCACTCTTGGATTACGGAGGGGTGGAGACACTTGAGGAGTCCATTATAGCGCAGAGATTTTGGGGACAAACTCATGGAGGAGGGATACACTCTCTCATCTTTAGTACCACCCATTCTCATCAGTTTCACTCCGCAGATAGAGTTGCTGTATGGATGGAGGATAGCATATTCATGATGCAGGATGGTTTATCCATGGATTTGGTGATAGAAAGGCTACTTCCTTTGCGGAAGAACTCTTTCATGCTTTGGAGTAGATGAAGGCCACTCATGCTTACATTGCCCAGGATCGGGAGATTCTTTGGAGGTGATAGTCTCTCTTGGGAGGCTCATTTTCAGAGAGAATCATTTCTATTAGAACATGAGTAGCTGCATGATGGCATGGAAGCAACTTGGAGGATGAATTTGGCATGAGGGGATGTCAAGGTAGCAGGCAACAACGTGATGGAGCACCATATTGCAGAATACCAGCGCTGTCTATGTGGAGGATTGATCCATGTTGGAGGACTCAGCTTTTGGTTGAGTGGTCCCAGGATCTTGGTGCATGCATTATTCTTGATGACAAGGAGGATGATGATAGATACATGGCTAATGATATGATCATATATTGGTATGGAAGGATCTTCTTGACTAGATTTTCTAGTCTCAAGGAGAAATTTTTGCATGCA
Source organism: Pinus albicaulis (assembly GCA_034641835.2). Taxonomy (NCBI): domain Eukaryota; kingdom Viridiplantae; phylum Streptophyta; class Pinopsida; order Pinales; family Pinaceae; genus Pinus; species Pinus albicaulis. The sequence continues at coordinate 275,353,480 of CM076578.1, read as the reverse complement.
TCACAGGAGGACTTCCTAGCTATGCACTTGGATGCATACTTTGCCTTGCTAGAGGAGTTCATGTTGGAGGGAATTCATCATGATATTCATCAGCATATGAATAGATGCATAGCCTGGTTGATTTCGGAGAGGTTGGCACAACCATTCCCCTACTCATTGGAGGAGAGGGAGAGCATTCAGTTGAGCCATTTCAGCTCAAGAGCTCTAGTGCATGATGGAGGAGGTATAATCTCAAATTTTGTATTGTACTTATTTTCATTGATTGAGGAGCATGATGTGTCAAGGAGGCTTGTTCCTTCTTGCATTTTTCAAGGGGATGTACTTACAGCTACTTGTAGCCTTGATTTTGGCTATTTTGTGATGGTTGTGGGGGGTAGCCACATGCTTCTTGGTGTGCACCATTGGCACCAAATTGTTATTTCATGTTTCATTTTATGAGGAGATGTTGTGGCAGAAAAAAAGTGAATAGTACAGTACTTGTTACTTTTGATTTTGAGGCAGGCCAAGGAGGCATTGCGCAGGTTCCATGAGTGGAACTATAAAACACTCTCCTGTTGTCATTTGACAACTTGCTTTTATTGTATATTGCTCCTTGAATTCCTGATGTTGGTACACTCATGAGGAGAATTATTTGGAGAGTATTGTATGTACAACCCATTGGGAGCATGATTCTCCCCATTGTATGTGCTTTATCTTGCAGGAGACACCATGGGCAAACCATGATTGCTACATTGCTACTTGTACCTTCTTGTGGGAGGGACCACTTGAAGAATTTGTAGAGGCATATCATGGCTGATTTTTTTCTTGATGGGGTAGCTTGGGCCATTCTTGGAGGCCATACATTTCCAGCCCGAAGACAAATTCAGACCCATATGAGTAGCATATGGAGAGAGGACCATCAAGGAAGACCAAAACAACTCTCCATTCAGCCCCAACACATTGCAGAAATCAAGGGTGAGATTTTCATTTGGATGATAGCATGGATGAGAAGATCATCATTGGAAGAAGAATTTTCCCATGCATCTCATCACTCCTACCTTAAGGAGGCCACATTCCAGCAAGAAGGATTCCACTACACCTACTATATTTCCATGAGGAGCATCATTTTCAGTTTGCATACTTGGGGGAGAGCATTGGAGGATATATTTATTACAACATATTTGAGCAGTGGTGGGACCATTGATGAGGAGGCCACAAGAGAAGAAGGGGGAGACAATTTTGTTCTCTCTATACAGCTGCTTGAGGGCAAGCAACATGTGGGAGGGGAGGACTGTAATATTCCCAATGTTAGCCTCAAGCTAAAATGGAATATTATAGTTGCACAGTTTATTTTTGTTTAATAAAATGGGCAAGGAGACACCTTAGCCCCTTTTAGATGAAGAAATAACACTCTTCATGTGAAAAGGAGGAGAATAAAGTAGCTGAAATAAACACCAAGGGTGTGAATGGAACCCATCTTACTTGATGAGTCACCTTTGACTAAAGTCAACAGCGCTGCCCAAGGAGGAAGAGCCTTCCTAGAGAAGCTGCGCAGTTTTGGAGGGAAGAAATTCATGCAAGGGTGGAAACCCTAATTGGTGGGACCATGGGGGAGAAGAGTTCTCTCACTTTATATGGAGGAGATGGAAGCCCATTTTCATTATGTTATGTTTTAGAGTTTCAGACTTGGGTCTGCAAAGCTTGCATCCCCAGGCTGTTTAGCAGGGTGATGGTGCCCTTGGGCACTAGGGTGTTCCCGGTCGGGAATCCCTACCTCTTCCTCAAGGAAGGATGAGAATTGAGCTACATTTCCTCAATTTTGCATTGGAAATAGCTACATTCATATTCTACAATGTTATTTCTGCAGCAGAGAGGACATTGTGTTGCTGGGTACAGCAAGAGAGGAACTCATGGAGTCTCTCTTGTATTTTTTTCTTCAGTGGAGGAGTGATCCACTCATTGGAGGAGATGCAAGGAGGATTCTCGGGCTTCATATCAGATTAGTTGGCATGGGCCAACATTCCATCATCTGCCACTGAGCAGTCCATGGAGGAAACTGCGCTATTTTGATGGAGGCAGTGAGAGAGGGTTTCATGAGTTCATCAGGAGTGTTTTTCTGAGACAAAGTGGTCAGCATTTTGTATTAGAGACATTATCAGAGGAGGGCATATACATTTCAGATCTGCCATAGCCTCATTCTCATTCTGTATCAGTTGCAGTGACAACTAATTGTCACATTTTGTGTTTCTCCGGCATTTCTATCAATCTTCATAGATTGGCTAGAAATCATGTATTTCAGCCCATTTCTATGTTATTGGGCTATTTCTTGTATTCCTTCAGCCACTTATGTACTTTATTCATATTAAGCAGCTTATAACTTCATATACACGGCATAGTTGTAGCTACTTCGACATTTTGTGGAGTTGCAGCTACTCTTGTATTTCACTGCTTATTCATTGGAGGTTGGATCTTAAAGCTTGAGTGGCTTGTCCCTCAGCTATTTCTTGTATTTATTTGCTGATATATCATAATATCATGATGGCTATAGCATTTTCCCTCTGATGGTGCATTTCAGATTTGCAGAGTTATTGATTATGTTCATGTATTGCTGTAGCTCTCTCATTGAGCATTATTTTAGAGACCTAGATTGGGGAGATCTGAATAACCCATCTAGAGTTATTTATTTGAGCTCATATTCTGCATAGGAGTTGTAGGATGAATTTTATAAGACATTCCAGTAGTGGTTTGTCTTATTTTTGCAGCAGCTTCCTTATACAGCGTCCTCAAGGACCCTGTAGCAGAAATTCCCGAGGTGGAATATTGCATATCCATAGATAGAGTCTATGAAGGGCCAGCTAGCCTCAAGATTTCTCCCTTCCTTGGAAGGAGTCATATCTTATAAATGCCCCAAAATTCCATCTCTAAAATGGACTTATGATAGCTCACTAAAGAAGGAAATTGGAATATCTTAAGATATTCCCGATGGAGTAGAAAATTCCAGATTTGGAATATTACAATCAACGACCTTCTAATGTTGCCATCCTCTCCATTTTATAAGTCAAGAGCTTGAAAAATGTAAGCCACATCCAATGATAACACTCCTTTCACACAAGGCATCTCCATGTAGGATAGTGTTGTACCTCATTGATAGCCACTCCTCCATGACAACGTAGTAGATTTGGTCAAGGTTGACACAGTCGAAGTGATCCAACCCGTTTCACACCTAAGGGTTCTTGATGTAACAACCAATATTTATCCTTTTTACATTTGGCATTGATTTATTCATGATTAAGGGGAAATATGGACCTCCTTTGCCCTCTTATTCTTTAAACAAGGCATAAAAACAAGAATGAATATTCCAATTAGCTTATGACTAATTTAGGAATATTACAGTCCTCCCCTCCCAAGTGTTGCTTGTCCCCAAGAAACTGCAAGGACAAAAATGAAAATGTGGGGAACCTTTATTCCCATATCGAGCTCCAATATCCAAGCTATCATCCATAAAAAATGAATCACCCTCCAGATTGGTAATTCATAGCAGAAATCCTCCCATGTGAGAGGCTTCTCCCAAATACATAATTCAATCATATGGATCCCTTCATATGGAAAGAAGTGATGTAATATAGTAGCCATATAATGTCCCATGATCCTCTTGAAGCATGAATAAATGTGGGAAGTTTCATCCCCAATGGAAACATCCATCTAATGTGTCATCCCTCCAATCATGTTCCCAACAATAATAAGAGCATCATCAACATATGGGATCAAAATCAGTGATACATGAACAATCAAATACAATAATGGAGGTGGATCATAGTCCCACATGTGGAACCAACGCAGTATATCTCCTGACTGCAGCATATAATGATATGGTAAGTGGTTTCCCCACCACTTACTTGCTGGCCAAGTCATCTCACCATGGTTGAAAGTGTGAGATATATTTGGTGCTTTTGGAATGCACCCACAATGATACAATATTTCCATTTGTCCTCCAAGGGAGTGGCCATGTTCAGAAATGTTTGTGGCCCAAAGTTGGCCATGAAGTTTATAGGGAATAATACTCCTTCTTGGAGCTATGGCCTACATATACATGGTAAAATAATTCAAGTAATAATAAAATGAATCATTAGATACACAAGCATATTCTTCACCAAAATTTATCCTCATACAAATGGACTGGTGCATAGATGTATCCCCTCTCATTCCAAAATAGGAAAGAGGTGGCTGAAATAACTCCTTCATAGAGTCATGTCTCTCTTCCAACTCCACATGGATCATGCATCTCTAAAAATTCTGCTATAATTCCTCTTCAAATCCTTCCCAAGTGTAGTACTCCATGATAGTGTTGAAAGCCTTCATAGAATAAGTATGGCTGAAAAGGAATTCTTCATGTGCGCTTTGCAGCAACTTCTCCTTGAGCTTGGAAGCTCTAGATAAGAAGATCCTACCATGATAGTAGATGACTTCATCTTGGAATGAATAGCCCTCCTCATGTAGTTGGTCATCAAGTATCATACATGTGAAAAGATTCTTTGAATAATCCACCAACAACTTGGATTTCCAATATAGATCAATCTTCCATAGTGACATCATTGATGATCTATCATAAAAAATTTCTGTCATATGGTTGACCTTCTCCTTGACACCTCCCATGCCAAAGGTATATGTTGGAAGGTTGCTATCCTATCATTTCTTTTCCTCCCACAGCACAGAATCTGAAATGAGAGTGGGTGATGAAGATGTTGGGGAAATGTCTCCCTCCTCCTTGATTCTACCCAAGACTCTCAGCGCTGTATCATGGAGCCTCAATGATTCTTCATGAGCCAAATATATCAATGTTGCATCACGTTGAGAGATCTATTTGTTTATTTCCCAATTAGGGGCTCTCCCTGGTGGAATGCCTCGATCTAATGAAGCATCAAGGCTTAGAGCAGGCTGTATATGTGAATGGAATGATTTGTCTCGTCTTTCACTGCACAAATAATCTTCATGCTTCTGTGCATAAACCTCCTAAAAAGGATGGGTGTGCATGTTCCCAATCACTTGATGTTGGTCCTCCTTCTCATATTCTCCTACCTCCTGCAATATTTAACAGTCTAAGGTGTCTTCTTTAGATGTAATCAACCCATGTACACCCAAGATTTCCTTGGTGTTAAGAGACTTCATCACAAAGGAATGATCTATCACAGTGTGTGTCCCCAAGATTGCCTTCGATGTTGGAACACACTTCCTCCATTGTTTCTTCTCATTGCCTATCCACATAGACACATGTTTCTCATGATATTTATATGTAGGATCCTTTGTAACTTTTTGCAAAGATGCAAGAGTTCCTTTAGTTGAAGGAATTTCTTCATCTCCATCTCCAAATAGATCTGTATCTCCTCCTGCTTTCACAACACTAGAGGATCTTTCTAGCTCTTCATCCTCCTTCTCCTCATCAATGGAGAATACTGTTACACCATTTTTTGGTCATCTAACCTATTATCATTTAGATGAACCCAAGTACACCGTGTAAGACCAATTTTACCCTAGGTGAAATTTCTTTCACTATGAAAATAACTTAGTAAACCACCTTTATTAATTTTTTTATGGTCTAAACAGCATACCCCATGAGGAAATACTAAATAAATCTATATTTGTTTGATTTTCCTCAAGGAATAATTAGTTAAACAATGGTTTAATTAATATTCCTGGTTATATTTAACCCAAAACAAGGAAATTAAATAAATAAATCATTATTTATCTTATTATCTTCTAAAGAATAATTATTTAAAGCTTATTTAAATAATATTGTTTGTTAAATATTACTAAATCACCCATAAATAATTAAATAAATCATTATTTATTTATTTATTACTCAATTGTATCCTTAAAATGATAAATAAATCATTTATTTGTTTATTATTTACAAATAAAGGGATTTGACCCAAGTCAAATTCCTTTTCCCTCCAACAAATATAATAAAATATTCCATAAAAGTTGGATCTTGATTTGGTTAATAATATTTTAACTATGCACCAATATCTAGACTAACTCAATATTTTGTTATAAATAGAAGGGTTTTCCCATTCATTTACCACCTTTTGCTGCCTAAAGATCACTCGGGATCTATACTTTTGGTCCACTTCTGCATCCACCATCATAGTCATATTTTGCTACCATTTTTGTCTGGGTTTTCTACACCATCAAGAGAGAGGAATTTTAGATCTGAAGTGCTGAGGACTTACAAGAACCCATCCCATTGAGGAGAGCTGGTAACACCCTTCTGTGTTTTCCTCCTAGGTGCCATTAATAAAAAAATCATTTAACATATTCTTGTCTTGTCTATTGGATGCATGGAGTAAATCTTGTTTTTTCTACTACTTAATGTATTCTAATGCATAGATCTAGATTTTTGCAATGTTTATCTTGATCACCTAACTGTAGATATGAGGATATTGGCAGCCATCTTTGCTGTTAGGGTTGTTTGTTATGCACAGCTAAAGTGGTATTTTTTCATACGCTTGGAATTAAGATTCATACTAACAAATACCTCATCATTAAGAGAGCCTTTGACTTGATCTCCTTTTGAAAAAGCAATCCTCATGTATTCTTCTTTAGAAGAAAGTTCTTGCTGAAGTGGGGCCTTTGCCATTGGAAAAGCATGTTGCAGATCTTTAACCCCCTCAAAAATGTTTTGAAATGGAGTTGACTTCATGGATCCTTCCAAATCACGCAAAGGTTTTGATTTCTTGGACTTGCTTTTCTCTCCAAAGGAAGTTTCAGATTGTTTCAAATCAAATATTTTCACTAACCTCCTAGTGAATTTTGCATAAGTAGATATATTCACATTTCTTAATGAAGAAGATTCAAATAACCACCAGGCATAAGTGTTACCTTCAAGATGCAGCGTTGCTACTCTAATGGCTTCTTCTTCTGAAACTTGATGCAGCTGGAAATATGTGTCTAGCTCCTTTATTCAAGCCTTGGTTGTGCTTTTGGGTGACCCATCAAAAGTAGATAGAAAGAATCTACCCAAAGTGTGTTTCCTGCACCCTCTTCTTCTATTGTAGTTACTGGGTCTTATATCTTCTTCGAGCTGACAAAACCCTTGGAATATTAGATGCTCCTTGAATCTTCTAGATTGAGATTCATATTCTTGGAGATAGTCACCAAGAGTCTCCTCCTTTGGTGTTTCTGATTCTGTTTCTTCCCTTGCCAAGAATGTAGGCATGGTACAACGTTGTAGATATGATTGTGTGACTGAATGCTCACACACATAATAGGAAAAACTGGGGCTTTCTCCATTCACACATATTCTTGAGGGATCTTCATGTCTTTCCCTCCTCATCTCCATTATGTCTTTGTTAATGTGAATAGTTTGGAAAAGAAGTTTTGAGAACTCCTTCCCATTCATTCCTCCATATAATGGGGTTTTACCCTTGTATTCTTTGTCATTTCTATAATCAAAATTTCCGTGTCTTTTCTTTTGATACGTCTTCTCCCTATCAGTAAGAGGCAATGCAGAGGCTGTGCCAAGATGATGCTCTGATATCACTGTAATATTCCCGAATAGAAAAAGAAACAATATGGAGACCTTTCATATGTATTTACAATAGAAAAATATATGTAAAATATGGCCCATAAGATGCATAACAGGAAATACAAGTCTCCATTGGATAAAATCATGCAATAAGAGGTGCTACAACCATGTATTATCAGATTATACATCATATATATAGCCGCTATGTGCATAAAAACTTAGATCTATATCATATCCATGCACTATATAACCTCCTCTAAATACCCCCCTTGGGGTTTTTAGAAAACACCAAGTACAAGTTGTAGATCTGAGATCTAAGACTGCAGATCTACTGAAAATTATAGATCTAGAAATTGTGGCTAAACTTCTATGAGAAATAGAATAGCCTCCTCCAATAGATCTCTAATGTGAAGGGCAGATCCCCAACACTAGAAAATCAGCCCTCTAAATGGTGTGTTGAACCACCCTGCAACTGCACCTACATAAATAACGCAGATCTGAGAGTAAAATGAGTTGTCGAGATCAAAATATTGTTGGCCTGATGCCAAGATCTGAAAATAATCTCTAAAGCCTTCAATACTATCCTCCCAATGAAGAGGAAACCTCCTCCTCTGAAAAGGAGCAATGCCATGGCCTAGATCTGAAAAATCTAGTCTCCACTTGTTGCAGCTTGCAAAAAAACCTTCAATAGGATCTACATTGTAGTTGAAAGAAGAATTTTTGCCTTAAGCTAGATAGTGGACATTGAAAGACAATCTCTCCCAAGAGCTACTCAATGGGAAGAGGTGGGATTCCCGATCAGGAACACCCAATGCTAAACAAAATTCAATCTCAGATAAACATCAAGAGAAATATATATGTCTAAATAGACCATATATTCAGAAAATATCATATACATAAACAACCTTCTAATGTTTCCATTATCTCCCTTTTATAAGTCAAGAGCTTGCAAACCCTAAACCACATCCAATGATAACACTCCTTTCACACAAGGCATCTCCATCTAATACTGTGTTGTACCTCATTGATGGCTACTCCTCCATGACAACACTGTAGATTTGGTCAAGGTTGACCCAATCAAACTGATCCAGCCCCTTTCACCCCTAAGGGTGCTTGATTTAACAACCAAGATTTAGCCTTTTCACATTTGGCATTTATTTATTCATGATTAAGGAGAAATATGGACCTCCTTTGCCCTCTTATTCTTTAAACAAGGCAGAAAAACAAGAATGAATATGCCAATTATCTTATGACTAATTTAGGAATATTACAATCCTCCCCTCCCAAGTGTTTCTTATCCTCAAGCAAGTGTAAGGACAAAACTGAAAATTAGGGGAACCTTTATTCCCATATGGAGCTCCAATCTCCAAGCTATCATCCATACAAAATGAATCACCCTCCAGATTGGTAATTCATAGCAAAACTCCTCCCATGTGAGAGGCTTCTCCCAAAGACATAAGTCAATCATATGGCTCCCTTCCTAAGGAAACAAGTGATGTAATATAGTAGCCATATAATGCCCCACGCTCCCCTTGAAGCATGAAGAAATGTGGGAAGTTTCATCCCCAATGGACACATCCATCCAATGTGTCATCCCTCCAATCATGTTCCTAACAATAATAAGAACATTATCAACATATGTGATCAAAATCAGTGATACATGAATAATCAAATACAATAATGGAGGTGGATCATAGTCCCACATGTGGAACTAGCGCATTATATCTCCTGACTACATTAGATAATGATATGGTAAGTGGTTTCCCCACCACTTACTTGCTACCTAAGTCATCTCACCATGGTTGAAAGTGTGAGATATATTTGGTGCTTTTGAAATGCACCCACAATGATACAGTATTTCCCTTTGTCCTCCAAGGGAGTGACCATGTTCAAAAATGTTTGTGGCCCAAAGTTGGCCATGAAGTTTATAGGGAATAATACTCTTTCTTGGAGCTATGGCTTGCATATAGACAGTAAAAGAATGCAAGTAATAATCAAATGAATCATTAGATACACAAGCATATTCTTCACCAAAATTTCTCCTCATACAAATGGAGTGGTGCATAGATGTATCCCCTCTCATTCCTAAAGAGGAAAAAGGTGGTTGAAATAATGCCTTCATAGAGTCATGTCTCTCTTCCAAATCCACATGGATCATGCATATCTGAAGATGCTGATATAATTCCTCTTCAAAGCCTTCCCAAGTGTAGTACTCCATGATAGTGTTGAAAGCCTTCATAGAATAAGTATGGCTGAAAATGAATTCTTCATGTGCCCTTTGTAGAAACTTCTCCTTGAGCTTGGAAGCTCTAGATAAGAATATCCTACCATGATAGTAGATGACTACATATTAGACTGAATATCCGTCCTCATGTAGCTAGTCATCAAGTATCATACATGTGAAAATATCCTTTGAATAATCCACCAACAGCTGGGATTTCCAATATGGATCAATCTTCCATAGTGACAGCGTTGATGATCTATCATAAAAAAATGTCTGTCATATGGCTGCCCTTCTCATTGACACCTCCCATGCCAAAGGTATATGTTGGAAGGTTTCTATCCTTCCCTTGCTTCTCCTCCCACAACACAGAATCTAAAATGAGAGTGGGTGATGAAGATGTTGGGGAGATGTCTCCCTCCTCCTTGAGTCTACCCAAGAATCTCAGCACTGTATCATGGCCCCTCAATGCTCCTTCATGAGCCAAATATATCAATGTTGCATCATGTTGAGAGAAATCTTTGTTTATTTCCCAATCAAGGGCTCTCCCTGGTGGAATTTCTCCATGTAATGAAACATCAAGGCTTAGAGCAGGTTGTATATGTGAATGGACTAATTTGTCCCTTCTTTCACTGTACAAATGATCATTCTGCTTCTGTGCATAAACCTCCTAAAAAGGATGGGTGTGTATGTTCCCAATCACTTGATGTTGGCCCTCATTCTCATCTTCTCCTACCTCTTGTAAGATCTCACAGTCTTAGGTGTCTTCTTTAGATGTAATCAACCCATGTACACCCCAAATTTCCTTGGTTTCAAGAGTCTTGATCACAAAGGAATGATCTATCATAGTGTGTGTCCCCAAGATTTCCTTCATTGTTGGAACACACTTCCTCCATTATTTTTTCGCATTTCCTATCCACATAGACACACGCTGCTCATGATCTTTATATGTAGGATCCTTTGGAACTTTTTGCAAAGATGCAAGAGTTCCTCTAGTTGAAGAAATTGCTTCATCTCCATCTCCAAATATATTTAGATCTCCTCCTGCTGTCACAGTGTTGGAGGATCTTTCCAGCTCTTCCTCCTCCTCCTCATCAATGGAGAATACCTCATCATTAAGAGAGCATTTGACTTGATCTCCTTTTGAAAAAGGAATCCTCATGTCTTCTTCTTGAGAAGAAAGTTCTTGTTGAAGTGGGGCCTTTGCCCTTGGAAAATCATGATGCAGATCTTTAACCCCCTCAACAATGTTCTGAAATGGATTTGGCTTCATGGATCCTTCCAACTCATGCAAAGGTTCTAATTTCTTGGGCTTGTTTTTCTCTCCCAAGGAAGTTTCAGATTGTTTCAAATCAAATATTTTCACTAACCTCCTAGTGTAATTTGCATAAGTTGATATATTCACATTTCTTAAAGAATAAGATTCAAATAACCACCAGGCATAATCCTTTCCTTCAGGATGCAGCGCTACTGCTGTAATATATTCTTCTTCTGAAACTTGATGCAGCTGGAAATATGCGTCTAGCTCCTTTACCCAAGCCTTGGCTCTCCTTTTGGGTGACCCATCAAAAGTAGATACAAAGAATATACCCAAAGTGTGCTGCTTGCACCCTCTTCTTCTATTGTATTTACTGGGTCTTCTATCTTCTTTGAGTTGACAAAACCCTTGGAAGCTTAGATGCTCCTTGAATCTTCTAGACTGAGATTCATATTCTTGGAGATAGTCACCAAGATTCTCCTCCTTTGGTGTTTCTCCTTCTGTTTATTCCCTTGCCAAGAATGTAGGCATGGTACAATGTTGCAGATCTGATTGTGTGGCTAAATGCTCACACACATAATATGAAAAACTATGGCTTTCTTCATTTTCAAATATTCTTGAGGGATCTTCATGTTTTTCCCTCCTCATCTCCATGATGTCTTTGTTAATGCCCTGAATAGTTTGGAAAATACGTTTTGAGAACTCCTTCCCTTTCATTCCTCCAGATAATGGGGTTTTACCCTTGTCTTCTTTGCAATTTGTATAATCAAACTTTATGTGTCTTGTCTTTTGATACCTCTTCTCTCTGCCAGTAAGAGGCTCTCCTTCTTCAGATGACATATTGCTCTTAGAATGCACAGGTTATGCCAAGATGATGCTCTAATACCACTATAATATTCCTGAATGGGAAAAGAAGAAATATGGAGACCTTTCGTATGTATTTACAATAGCAAAATAGATGTAAAATATGGCCCATAAGATGCATAATAGGAAATACAAGTCTCCATTGGACAAAATCATGGAATAAGAGGTGCCGCAACCATGTATTAAAGCTGGAATAGCCTTACAACGTTATTTTGTTGCGTCGGAAATAGGAGTAGATTATACATCAGATCTAGATCTTCTATGTGCACAAAAAGTTAGATCTATATCAGATGCATGCACTATACAAGCTCCTCTAAAGAACCCCCTTGGTGTTTTCAGCAAAACACCAATTACAAGTTGTAGATCTGAGATCTAAGACTATAGATCTATGGAAAATTACAAATCTGGAAAGTGTGGCTGAACTGATATGAGAAATATAATAGCCTCCTCCAATAGATCTCCAAATTGAAGGGAAGATCCCCAACACTAGAAAATCAGCTCTCCAAATGGCGTGCTGAACCACCCTGCAATTGCACCTACAGAAATAACACATATATGGAAGTAAACTGTGTTGTAGGGATCAAAATATGGTTGGCCTGATGCCAATATATAAAAATAAGCTCCAAAGACTTCAATACTATCCTCCCAATGAAGAGGAAACCTCCTCCACTAAAAAGGAGCACTGAAATGGCCTAGATCTAAAAGATCTAGTCTCCACTTGCTGCAGCTCGCCAAAACAAGCAAACCCTCAACAGGATCTGCGTTGTAGTTGAAAGAAGAATCTTGGCCTTAAGCCAGATAATGGACAATGCAATACAAACTCTCCCAAGAGCTACTCAATGGGAAGAGGTGGGATTCCCAATCAGGAACACCCAATGCTAAATAACATTCAATCTCAGCTAAATAGAAAGAGAAAGATATATGTCTAAACAGACCATATATTCAGAAAATATCATATTCATCAATAACCTTCTAATGCTACCATCCTCTCCCTTTTATAAATCAAGAGCTTTCAAAACCTAAACCACATCCAATGATAACACTCCTTTCACACAAGGCATCTCCATCTAAGACTACGCTGTAACTCATTGACAGCCACTCCTCCATAACAACGTTGTAGATTTTTTCAAGGTTGACCCAGTCAAATTGATCCAGCCCCTTTCACACCTAAGGGTGCTTGATTTGACAACCAAGATTTAACCTTTTCACATTTGGCATTGATTTATTCATGATTAAGGAGAAATATGGACCTCCTTTTCCCTCTTATTCTTTAAACAAAGCAGAAAAACAAGAATGAATATTCCAATTATCTTATGACTAATTTATAAATATTACACTCAATCTTTGATGGTGTGCTTCAACCATTGATCTGCCTCCCATATAGATACATTCGCTTCTTAGCGGATTTCCTTTAACTCAGTCACACATTGAGCATATGATTTCAGCTTTTTGAACTGTTCCTTCAATGCAACTTTCATATTCTCAATTTTTGCATTAGGTTTTGTTACTTCATACCTTATGTACCACTCCAGTGCGCGTTCTTGAAATGAAGTAGCTAGCTATGCTTTCTTAACATTATCATTATTGATCTGGTGTGTTTTCCATACAGTGTTTGTGAAAAACCATAATTGGTCCACATATTCATTCCTGATACCACATAAATTAGGTAAGTTCATGGAGGCAACCATATCAGTGTCTAGTGGTGGAGGTGGAGGTGGAGTAGATGGCTTGTTAGAGTGAGATGATTTTGGAAGTGGAGTGGATGGGATATGAACTATGGCCAATGACCCACGAATAGATTGATCTTGAAACTCATATTCTTCTGAGTGTGCATATTCATCAGAGCTGTTGATGTCAGACTCCTCGTCACTGTCATATTTACCTTTGAGAGGGATATAAATAAAAAATTCTTCTAGATCTACAATGTAAGTTCTTCCACTATGCGTAGTCGGGCCTCTATAGGACATTCACTCATTATGGCTGCACAAAATACCCCTTTCACAAAATATCATTTTAATTCAAAGTTTCAGTGAGCACAGGAAATTACCTCTAGGGCCCTTGAAAAATCTCCTTTCGGATTTAGAATACGATACAAATTGATTAATAGAGAATTCAGTCGCAAATACTCCCAGAACACTATCGATCCAATGATCTACCGCGCGGGTAATATTGTTGCCAGATTTCTCGAATTGTTGTACCAAATTTGGGGCCCACTTAGTGATCATGTCATCCTTTGTGCATGTTTGGAATTCAACAAGCCAAGAAAACCACTATTGTAACTCAATCGCAAAGGAATCAAAGAGAATTTTGTGGACCTCGGTGTAGATATACCTTTGTGCCCAATCTTCGACAGAAAATTTAGGGTTATGTTTTCTTGGGTTGCAAATTTACGTATCTTCTTGTTAAGCCAATATTGCAGTTCGTTCTTTTTCGGGCGCCACATCAACTGTCCCTCAAAATGATCTTGGTCTCAGCAATGGAGCCATTTGTTGGCTTAAGGGGTCTTGACCCAGGTTCAAACTAATCATGCAACCAACAGAGCAGAGGCTTAGTATTTAGCTCAAAAATGAAAGTGCTCAGAATTGATTGGAAACTAAACGAGAGCGACTGGCCCGTCGCCAAGAATCCGATGAAATTAGTTTTGTCAAAAACCAACATTGAATGAATAAGTTATAGCCCTCTCACGCCATTCAGAACATGCAAATTTAAAAGAAAAATTGCAGAACATTGACAAGTTGATGACATGGCAGCCCAGTCAGCACTCCAGGTATATTCAAGGAATATTCTTCATTTTTTTCCCAGTGGAACTGTGACAAGTGTCACAATAGGATTCGCCAGTTGGGTTTGATAAGGTGAAATTGCCCAATGTCCTCCAAGGTTGAATTTGGGTTTATGATGAATTATTGTGTTGGAATTATTTTATTATTATTAAGGTTGGATTAACACACACACACACACACACACACACACACACACACACATATATATAAATATTAATATTTAAATACAAACCTTATTATTAAATTCCGCACATTTTATTTGAACCATAGTCCGAGCAATCTATTATATGGGTTGGCATATATATATATATATATATATATATATATATATATATATATATATATCAAAAAATTTCAAACATTATGTTATATGGCACGTTATACATTATTTAATAGCACATTTATTTGTTGGAAAAATATATATGAGAAGGAGTGGAGGTAGGGATCAAACCCATGATCTCCCTCCACATAACCACACACCTTACCATGGGTTACGGGCAGGACTTGAGATGTGATGGTCAACACAATTGATTTGAATTGCAATGCATATCCGATGGTGGAAAATAGGGGGCTAACTGCCTCCCATTTGTCCTTACCATAGAACTGAAGACGAAGTTTAAATGCTAATGGAGGAGGATTAAAGTCGTAATCCAGATTAATTAACATAATCCTATTTTTAATACATCATTTTTATTATACTCGCTTATCGCGCTTATCCATAGTTAATAACATTAAATTAATTTAAATCCTAGTTAAACTTGGTAGAATTTTTAGTGGAGCCACTAAATTCGGAACTACCCCCAGATTTAGCTGCGTTAACTGGAGTTTCTCTAGTTTTAGAGGCAGTTTACTAGGGAAAATTAAATGAACCATATATTGAGAAATTTTTGACCAATTTTGGCTCAGGAAGAGTCATTCCTAATAGATTGGCATACTCTAAACACATGGGAACAGGTTATAGAGGCAGAGGAGCAATTCTACAAGTGTTTTTGTCACTTTGAAGAATTTTGAAGCCTAGGCCCACCAAGAAGGAAGGCCATGCCTAGATCAGCTGAAGGCCGAATGGAGTGAATGAATAGTCATTTATGAAATATTTTGACATTCTAAACTCATTGGAGTATGTTTCAAGAGAATTTGATTCATGTGAACAACAATTTTTACACTATTGAGCTAATACAGAGGCCCAAGCTATGGAAGCTGGACCAAGGAGATGTAGCCCAGGAGGGGTGAACTACTTCATCAAAACTCTTTGTTGATGGATCAATTGTGATGGTTTTCTTTTCTTTATGTTTCTTTTATTCAAAATTTTAAATTCATACTTTATGCTCTTTAATTCACTCATAAATATCAGTTAAATTACCTGTTTGACGCACATAAGCACCAAGGAAAACTATGTACATCAAGCATAAGATCAAAAAATAAATTATAAATTTGAAAATGAAATTAGCACCAAAAAACTAACATTCATACTTCAGATCAAGTTGGTATCAGAGATTTGGTTGAAAGGCAAGGTTATTTTCTTGATAGTTTCTTGAGTTTTTTGCAAGTTTAATGGTTGCAAATTTGTGATGCTAACAGGGTTAAAGTTGCAGAGAGGTGAAGGGAAATTGTTGGTTGCAAGTCCTGAGATTAGGAACAGAAGAAGGAGATCTACAAGAGAACTATATTCACCCAAAGTTCCACTCATAGCTGCACTTGAAGAACCTCAAGTTTTGTCTCAAGAAGCTGAGATTGAAGAGGTACAAATTTCCTAAGAAACTGAGTTGATTGAAGAGGTACAAGCATCATAAGTTGAGCTTGAATCCATAGCCATCATGTCAGGTGTTGGAGAGACTCAAGGTCATTCAAAAGAGGATTATTTCAAGAGTGACTTCAATGACATAAAGAGGATGGTTAAAATAATGTTTGATGCATTTATTACTGGGATGGCAGGAGAAGGTTCTAAGCCTCCACATGGAGAAGGAACTTCAAATGATAAGAAGGATGAAGATAAAAGTTCAAAGGGTAGCGGAGGAAAGCCCCCTCCATCTCCACCATGTTCATCATCCTCATCTTCTCCATCAGCATCATCTTCCACTTCCACCACAAAAGCTACCCACACCCACTCAAAATCCACAAAAGGAAAGACACCCTTACTCAAACTAGATGTCAAATTTGAGCTTCCAATGTATAATGGCGAGGTAAATGCAGAAATATTGGACAACTGGATAAGCCAATTGGAGGTGTACTATAGAATTCATAACCTTCATGAAGATGACATAAAGATTCATTTGACCAAAATTTACCTAAAAAATTCTTTACCCAAGGGACCCTGCTCCAACAGTACCCCTAGGTCGAAGTTTTGGTAAAGAATCTACATCTTGAGGAGCATAGAGTGCCACACGCAAATGTTTTAGAGTCTTAGGGGCTTTAGGGCAGGTCAAAGCCCCTTATTTTGTAAAGGGATGGGATAATTTTGTATACTTTGAGCCCCTCCCATGGTTTTTAGACCATGGTATTGTAAAAGGAAAAGATATATAAGGAGTCGGGGGATGTCTTTTATAGATATAATGCATATGGATGTAATGTTATATTTGAATTGAGTCTGTATTTTGTCTCTTTGTGCGAAAGATAAGGCTCCTACAATTGTGTACACTAAGACATTAGAAATTTTGCATATGAGTATGCGACAGTATTGTAAAAGGAAAAGATATATAAGGAGTCTAGGGATGTCTTTTATAGATATAATGCATATGGATGTATTGTTATATCTGAATTGAGTCTGTATTTTGTCTCTTTGTGCAAAAGAGAAGGCTCCTACAACTATGTGCACGAAGACATCATAAATTTTTCATATGAGTGTGCGAACCCCTACAACTGTGTGCACAGGTTAGGAAGTGTTGTATTGAGAAGATCTGAGCTAATAAAAGAAGTTTCGGAAGACATATATGTGTACTTTACTTACATGTTTGCTTTATCTATGTTTTGAGCTTATATGTGCTAGATCAAGTTTTTTATCTATATTTGCACCACGAAGATATGAAAATGGTTTATTATGATGACTAATGCATGGTAAAGTAGAAATGCGCAGTGCACAAGCTAGATAAGTACAATTGTTGAACATCACTTATATATTAATAATATTAGTTTTGTGAAGCTCTGAATAAGTCTGAAGTAAGGATAAGCCCTAAAGCCACACTCCACAGTCCCTATGGATTCAAAAAGGTGGTTCTAGCATCCCCTAATATTGCCTTGGGTGAGACTTCGGTATGCGCAATAGATCGTTGCCGAAAGGGCCGGTAATAGAGGGTTTTGTTGGTTCATGCAACCATATCTAAACTTGGGTCTAGAACCCCTGAATCCAATAGGTTGCATGTGTTGGAGTGGCCATGCCACCCCATCCATTCATTACGTTCATTTAATACCATCACAAAACATGCTCAGATCCCAATAGATCCCTTGGGATGCCTCTAACCCCCATGAGGGATATTAATATATAATTATTAAGTAAATATTTTATATATAATATTCATTAGTCCCAAGGGTTAGCTCAGTTGGTCACATCCTCGTTGTTAAGTCACCTATGGCATTGAGAATTCACTCCTCTCCTATTAAGATGCCATGAGTTCAATTCTCTCAACAATCTCTAGATGAGATTTTGTGATTGTTGTGATTAATCCCATATGAAGTGATCAAACCATGAATATTATATTTATTATTAAGTAATTATATATAACTATATAACTTTACTCAAACTTTATATATTGATAACCTTTATCTTAAAGTAATTTTTAATAAAACAAAATATAAAATTACTTTTTGATATAATAAATTAATATATAAATATTTGACTCTATTCCAACTACAAATATTTGACTTTAATTAAATTGTAATTATTTTATAATTTATTATGTATATTTTTATATTTTAAAATTAATTCATAATAAAATATTTTATTTCATCATCAATCTAATATATCTATATATATATATATAACTTTACTCAAACTTTATATATTGATAACCTTTATCTTAAAGTAATTTTTAATAAAACAAAATATAAAATTACTTTTTGATATAATAAATTAATATATAAATATTTGACTCTATTCCAACTACAAATATTTGACTTTAATTAAATTGTAATTATTTTATAATTTATTATGTATATTTTTATATTTTAAAATTAATTCATAATAAAATATTTTATTTCATCATCAATCTAATATATCTATATATATATATATATATATATATATATATATATATATATATAGAGTTAAATAGAGCATTACAAAAATGTTTTTATAGGTTTAGTAAACAAGTTTATTATGTAAAGACAGTAATCACATATTTATGAGAACTATGACAAAATGTTAATTATAAAAAACTAATCATTGTTTAATATTCTTATTATAAAATAATTATTAGTTTCAATTTTTTTTTTTTTTTTTTTTTTTTTTAAATTAGTTTATGTTAAAATCTGTCTTTTCTTTATAAATATAATAAATTGTCTTATTTTAATATATATTTTTTTTAAATTTAAAACAATCTAAATTATTTTTGTCTTTTTGTTTGTTTTTTTTTTTTTTTTTAAATTTTTTTTTAGTTTTCTATACATAGTTATAGAAAACTATATAGAAGTTGTTTGACAAAATATTATTAATCAATTCAGCAAATAAAAAAATGCAACAAAATTGTCAACCTAAAATGAAATGTCTGTTATACCTGCCAAAAAGGAAACCAATTTTAACATTTTTAATATTTTTACTCCACAATACTATAACGGTTTATATTAATTTTCTATATTTTTAAATTAATTTTTGATAAAGTCTACCATTTTATCACCAAAATAATAAGTTGTGTTATTTTAGAATAATTTCTATTAAATTTACTTATATTAAACTAAATAATCTTGATAATCACATAAAATCTCTAGTTCAAAATTTAAACTCAAAACGCACAGTGAAATTCCTACGTTGTACACGAGTAGGCTTTCACTTTGGATCAAAGTGCTTAATATGTCTTCCATATGACACGGTGTCTTATTGGGAACGTTTTGGCCTCGTGTTCTTAGAAAACTGAAGCCCTTTCAGGTTTCCCTGTCTACATGGGTAGACTCGTTAAATTGGAAGAATACATGTTCTTGATTTTATCTTTCATTTATTTTAATATATATATTATTTAAATCATTTTAAATTATTAAAAAAAATTAGTGTGTAGTTGAGATATTCATTTAATTAAGAGATTATATGTCCGTATCTAATTTTTTGTATTTATATTATATTATTATTTTGGTGTGAATATAATTTTTGTAAAGCTAATACAAATCTAACTTTATATTAGAGCTCGGGCCTAAGAGAAATAGGAGAATAATGTAATTATTCAAGTAATTGAGTCTGGCTACTAATTGAATGTGGCAATTTGTGTTTGTCCCACATCTTATTAAAAACAAAAAACAAAAAAATAATGTTAGTTTTGGATTTGTGGATTCGGAGTGTGACTACTCGTCTTACATCTATGACATTCAGGTAATCATTTCCCTTTCTTTAATCGCTCGAGTGGAGAGATGGTGACTCGTTTGAGTTGATCAGAGGAGCCTTTTCCCAACCGATCATTGTTATATCACTTCTTTAACAAAGGATATTGCAATGGGAATGCAAGCGTAACAAGGAGATGTGAGAAGCATGAATTGACTATCGTAGAACATTATGTTGTCAAGTCAATTGTCTCAAGAGAGATACTGCCAAGATGCACTAGATAGACCAGTGGGAAAGGTTGTGCATTTGAATAGTTCGATCCACAGAATGCAGAGAGTACCTTTTACTGCAAAGATCTAGTGACTGATGTTGAAAGTGAGCTAACTACAGAGGGGGTGGATCAGTAGTGATAGGGTTTATTTAATTTCTAATTCTTTTTACCAAAATACCAAGTTCAACAATCCATCAACTACACTCATGAAATCAAAGTATTTATGCATGTGAAATCACTATATAAAAATGCCATAAATAATCAACAAGAAAAACATGCACACAAAAGGACACACATGTTTTCTGGTGGAAAACCCTCTCCAAGTCAAAAAACCACCCGTTGTTGTTGTTGCTAAATTCTTCTATTAAGCTAAACAAATTTTACATAGAGTAGCTAGCACCCACTACCTAGAAGACTCTACTCCTACAACAGTGTGCTGACATCCATCAACAAATCTGCAAATAAACATCTATTAGAAGCCTCCACCACCAACGAGCCTCGCCCAACATCCGTTGGACTATCCAACCACCATTGGATTGAGATTCTCCTCTTATAATCATTGTACAATAGTATTTGCAAGCATGAAGTCTCTATGCCTCCAACTCCTCCATGCGAACCACTTTTTAGAATGCACACTCTAAACACAACTGCATATGTATAATCATCTATGTAAAGTACTGTAACACTCACTCACTCCACCCATACACTCACCATCAATCAGTCAAATCCTCAAACCAACCCACACCATCACTAAAAAATAGTCACAGGAATATATGTCAAAATATCATCAATAATATCCAATCAATACCTTGGGAAAATACCATGATTATACCAATACAATGGACATATGTACCATATTAAACTTCAGGTCAATAATTTGCAAGCTCAATACCACAGGTACATACCATCGTTAAGCCAATACCACAGACCCTTGTACAATGGTAATAAGAGCACCCAAACCAAGAAACATAAGAGTACATTTGTTAAAGAGTACATCTATAAGCCCCTCCATCAAAGAGTACATCTACTTGCAACACAATCAACTGCACACTCAATCCAAGTGCAACACATGCCCAGGTTGACATCAATGCCAACAATCAAACACTACAACACAACACAATCATCATCAATGCCTCTCCAACACATCATCAATCCCAACAATCTCCCTCTTTGGCATTGATGGAAACCTTGACTGAACCAACCAACTAATATTATCTTTTGAACTGAATCCTATACACACTCCTTCGACATCAATGACAAATGGAATGACATCATAACTCTATTGATCATCAATAAGTCCCCGTGAACATTATCTAGGTCAAATCACAATGCAGCAACAAACAATACACTCCTTAGGGTAGCAGAAAGCATCAACAAACCATATCCATCAACAATAGGGTAGAAATACTTGCTCTCCAAACATAAATGAGAAGCAACAAATCATAAGCATCACTCAACTCACTCGCTCCTCATAGCAACATACAACATAGCAATCCAATCACCAACATAAAACAACAACAAATGAATGTAGAAGCAACAATATACTTCCAAGTAGCAACAATATAACCATCAACAACAACACATCACAAGCAACAACAAAAAAGATAACCAACAATTCCAACTACATCAACATCATTGTCAACCAAAGCAGCAACATCATCTCATATACATGTCCTCATCGAAAGCAACAACTCAACATCATAGTTGATCAACAACTATACATGCTCCCCATGAACATCATCATCATCATCATCATCAACCAGCAATGAAAACTTTCTTTCTGTAGGCTACATCTCATAGCACATAAGAGTGACTCTAAACCAAAAACTTGACCATAAATTACAAGAACTCATAGGTTACTTGACCATAAATTACAAGAACTCATAAGTTTTTTACATGGATGTACCAATCAAATGACACCAAAGATAGTAATCACTAAGACTCCATAAGCCCATTCACGACTAAGATTTATGTTGGACAATAAACTCTCTCTATCACAACAAAATGGCACTAAAGCGTGCTTACATGGATGAATAATTCTTTTCATGAAAATACACTCTTTTCATGAAATCAGACCCATATATGAATATCTTCTTTAATACAAAAGGACTCATGACTCACATCAACGCGTACTTTAGCATAACCCATGGAAATATGTGTGAAGACATTCCCATTACAAGAAATAATATGAAAACATGAACAATTAACCACCAAAATAAATCCCTACGGTGCCAACATCAATAGAAGAAACCCAGGATTGGCTTAAGGGTCTTTGCATAAGAAATGTATCGTTGAATTTGAGCAATAGTAAAGGATGGAGATAATGCTTCTTCATGCTTTGCTCGGCTTGTGTTTCTATATGGACCAATTTCTCTCTCATTTTAAACACAAGGTCACGATAAAATTATTGTTGATTAAAACTTATCTTAGTTGATTTTCGAGCCTTCACATATGAGAGGGACGACGTTCGATTCCTTGCGGGCACCATCCTCACATATTTAGCATACAAGAGTATTTATCACACACATGCAAATGAAATCCATTACTCACAACCTTTTCATGGAATTTTTACAGAGAAGCCAAGTTAGCACAGGATGGAAGAACATTCGCAAATGCGAAGTGATTGGGCTCATTTCTCATAACTCGCATTTCATGAAAAGCCACAATGCCTCCTTGGCTTGCCCATTATTTGCATAGGCTGTCACAATCCATGAGAAAACATCTCGTTCAGGCATATGATCAAACACTCTAAGAGCGTCCATCACATTATTGCACTTTACATACATGTTGATGAGCGTGTTTTCCACCGCTCTCTCACCGATAAAACCCCTCACCCTAATGTGAGCATGCGCTCGGTTTGCTTCTGTCAACTCCTTGTTCCTCGCAAAACCCTATAGTTGATGAGTATATATAGAAGGCTCCACATCACAGTCTGTAACATGGAAAGCTTACAGCGCTTCCTTCAGACGACCTTGTAAACACAATGCATTTACGTGATCAGCAGACGCGATGTCGGCAATGGTTTGTGATTTGAGGATCAAAGTTTTCGCTTGAAGGTGTAATAGTTGCACAGTAAACAATAACGTCATCTGCATTTGTTGCTTCTGCTTGGTTAAACTTGCAGGTCGTATCATTTCTGTTGCTTATATTTATTTGTGAAAAAGCCATGTTATTATTCCTTTAAATCATAGACAACATATCTTCTTATTTCCTCTCAAATAAGTCTTTTCCAAACCTATCGCTACATCATTTATTGGTTTATCATTGAATTAACTAATATATGGCCGCATAACTTCAGCGGTATTCAAAACTTTTTCAAGCGAACACATCAATGCCCCATATACTCTCATCATTTGTTGCGTATCAATCTAATTTACTTTTTTGAGCACTACTCGCATCTTATCATCATGGCCACAAAGAGAGCTAATAACACCCTTAAATCCATCACTAATATCCAGCTTGTGAGGGCCAAATAACAATAATATAAGATCACACTTCACGGCAAACCATGAAATCACGCCAGTGAAATTATTGTTGCGTTGGGTACGTTCTTTTTCTCCAGAAAGAACTCTTAGGGTATCAACAAAGGTGATGTGTTCCAGAAGAGGACGTGGAATTTGTGAATACTCAAATTTAGATAGGAAAGCAGTTCCAAATCGTGTTAATCCACTAAAAGGCATATCTGCTTGCACGACATTTATGTTACTGAGTACACTTCTATGTATATTTTGACGTTATCCACTGAGTCGACTCCATTTTTATGGGCGAACATCTTCCTTTAGAAATCATCTCATCCAACCCTTCCATTGTTGGAGGACTGATCGTCTCCAAATATGTATTTTTCATAATTTCAGCAGTTATCTCATTCCCACTTTGAAGTTTGTGCTAGAGAAATTATCTCTGTTCCCATAACAAACTCCTTGAATCTAGGAAAACCTTGGCGTTTTGAATTTGCAACAATCCACACCTACGGAAAAAGAGTTGACTGCATCATTTTCAGTGATGCGTCCATCTCCATCGGCATTGGCGTGCTCGAAAATATTTTCCTCGTGCTTCAAATGATTGTTTGGCCTCACATATAAGATTCCCATTTCTTTACGATAGGAATTGTTCTACTTGTTATTTTTTAGTTTGGGATATGACCAGATGTTTATGAAAGGACAAGACTGTCGGATTTTTTTAGAAATCCTTAACACATAGTGAGGAATTTCTTTCCCTCTTTCAACACAGATATTTCTCTATTTCATGTGCATATAGAGAGTAAAAAAATACATGAATACACTCTGAACTAAAGAGCTCTTGTTCTATTTTCATTAAAAAAATATTATAACAATCTTCCACAGTGTTGTTATATTTTTCTCTGCTGCACTATTGCTTTGTTGCACTAAGAACATTCACTACTCTTCTCTTATCTTTATTGTAAACGTGTACACACATATGTTTACAATACAAACCATAGTCACAATATTAAGACATTAACCTAAGTTAAAAATAAAACTATATATAAAAAATATTATGTCGTGGCAGCACATCACAAACCATATAACAAAAAAAAAATTACAATGTTGAACGTGATGGGTTTATCGCATGGAAAAATGTGTCAGGTGATGTCAGCATAGGATGTTGTGAAAAATGAACTGTGAAGAATTTGCGATGATTTATCGCATAAAAAATTGTGCGGGTTGACTGGGCTTTGTTTTGTTGCGACGAAGCACTATTCGCTGTAGGGAGTGGTAAGTTGGCACGGTGGGGTCGCGCTATCGCACGAGTTCGGAGGACAGGTGACGTGGGCAAGGAGTGTGTGATAACGTTTGATTGGTTGCGAGAGCTTGGATGTGGCAGTGGCGAAGTCCATCAAAGTTGACGTGGGAGGTTTGAATTCAAATGATGGCGCGACATGAAGTGCGGTTAGGTGAATAAGTTTATGGCGGGGTTTGCGTGGTTCAAACACGATTTAGCAAATCTGGAAGGCTTCTATAGTCCGGCTATTTGCAGGTAGTTTAAAACAGAAATTGAATGCATAGATTGAGCGCAACACCAAAAAGTTGTTGTTGATGCCGTCCTTTTACTTCAAATCAAGATAGTTGTTTCTATCATTTTGATTCAGGTTGCAGTTGGGATTCATTTCCAACACTCTCCTTTAATCACAACTGCTGCTATATTGCATTCCCAGACATTTTCTAAGATAATTAAAACTTTTCTGCCCCAATGGTTTTGTCAAAATATATGCAAACTGTTCCTTTGTTCTGCAATGCTTCAGAACAAGTTTTCCATTGTTCACCAATTCTCTGATATTATGATATTTTGCATCAATGTGTTTTGTTCTTCTATGAAACACTGAATTATTTGATAATGCTATTGCTGAGCTATTATCAAAATAGATTGTTGTGCCTTTTACCTATTCATGGCACAAATCTCTCAACATTCTTCTCATCCATACTAATTGACATGCTAATGTTGTAGCTACCACATACTCTGCCTATGTTGTTGATAAAGCCACAATTGGATGTTTCTTTGAAGCCCATGAGATGGCTCCTTATTCCAAATGAAAAACATATCCATAGGTACTTTTCCTGTCATTTATACTTCTAGCCCAATCACTGTCAGTATAACCAATTAACTCAATTTTTTTTGAAGAGGTGTATAAAGTACCATACCCCTTCATTCCTTTCATATGCCTTAGAATTCATTTTGCTGCTTGACAATGTGTCTCTTTTGGCTTTTCCATGAATCTGGAAATTAGACTTACAACATGCATAATATCTGGCCTAGTTGCAGTCAAATACATAAGGCTTCCAACTATGCTCCTATACAAACTTGGATCTACATCCTTGCTGTTGTCTTCTTTGCTTAGTTTCAATCCCATCATTGTAGAAGTTATTGCTGCCTTGAAATCCTGCATGTTAAATCTTTCCAAAACTTATTTCACATATTTTGCTTGAGAAATAAAAAAATTATTTCCATTTTTCTCTACTTATATTCCTAAGAAGTATCTCAGCAATCCCATATCATTCATCTCAAATTCTTATTTCATGATTGTCTTAAAATTTTCAATGAGGTAAGCATCATTACCTGTGAATATCACATCATCAACATATAAAACAACAATGAGAATCTTACCATCATTTTCTTTGATGTATAGTGTGGGTTCTCCTTCACATTTCTCAAACCCATTTTCCAATATATAAGCATCTATTCTACTATACCATGCTCTTGGTGCTTGTTTCAACCCATATAGAGTTTTCGTCAACTTGCATACTTTGTGCTCTTGGCCTTTTTTCTCATAACCTAGAGGTTGTTCAACATAAACCTCTTCCATCAATACTCCATTTAGAAATGCTGATTTCACATCCATTTGGTAAACTTTCGACATATGTTGTGCTGCTATGGACATCACTGCTCTCACTATTTCCATTCCCACAATTGGTGCAAAAGTTTTTTCATAATCTCTTCCTTGTTGCTGCTTGTAGCCTTTGACAACAAGTCTGGCCTTGTGCCTTTCAATCTTATCTTCAGCATTGCGTTTGGTCTTCTAGACCCATTTTACTCCAATTACTTTCTTACCTTTTGAGAGATCAACTATTTCCCATGTGTTGTTCTTCTCTATTGCACTAATCTCTTCATCCATATCATCTATCCATTTCTTATCTTTTACTTCTTCTTCAAAATGAATAGGATCTTATATATGACAATAAAATGCAAATAAAGAGTTCATACCTTCATTGGTTTCCTCTTGCTCATAGATTTCATTCAAACTTCTGAATCTGGTTCTTCTTTCACTTTCTGTACGTGTGCTTGTAGAAGCACTCAAATTTTATCTTTGTGTTGTGCTTGGAGAAGCACTCTCATCACTTCTCAAGGGTTTTCTCATACCTGCTTGAGGTGTTCCTTGCTATGCTTGTGTTGGTGGAGGTGGTGCTGCTAATGAGGGATTTCTTCCTTCCATTTCTTGCTCATCATCTTCTTGAGACAAACAAGTTTTTACATTCACTGTTTTCTCAATGCTTCCAACCCAAGCTTCTTCCTCAATGAATTGTACATCGCTGCTTACAACAAACTTCTTGGTGGATGGGTTATACAATTTGTATGCCTTTGACTCATCACTGTATCAAAAAAATATGCACTTCTCCCCCTTACTGTCAAACTTCTTCCTTAGCTGATATGGGATATATGCATAAGCCACACATCCAAATACTCTCATATGGGTGACAAATTGTTTTATGACACTCCATGCTTCTTCTAGAACTCTATTCATCACACTCTTTGTTGGGCATCTATTTAGCACATATGCTGCATAATGTACAACTTCCGCTCAATATTCATTTGGCAAATGTTTTTCCTTCAACATGCTTCATACCATATCTATGATGGTTCTGTTTTTCCTTTCAGCAACTCCATTTTGCTGTGGTGTATACCTTGCTGTAAAATTCTTGTGAATTCCATTTTCTCTGCAAAAACGCAAAACTCTTTGGAGATATATTCTCCTCCTCTATCAGTTCTCAAAAATTTTATATGCTGCACACTTTGATTCTCAACAAGAGCCTTAAAGTGGAAGAATTTCTCAAATACTTGACTCTTTATCTTCAAGAAATACACCCATATTTTTCTTGTGTAATCATCAATAAAAGTTAACATATAGTGGCTACCTCCTAAAGAAGGTGTTTGCATTGGTCCACACAAATCATAATGGACTATTTCTAAGAGTACTTTTTCTCTTATACTATTTCCTAATGGAAAGCTTTCTCTGTGTTGTTTGCTCAAGATGCAGCCTTCACAAAGGCTGTTTGGTTTTACAATCAATGGTAATCCCTTTACCATACCTTTTCTGTGCAAAAAATTTAGGCCTCCAAAGTTAAGATGTCTAAATCTCAAATGCCATAGCCAAATTTCATCTTTTGCTTCCTTTTGGAATGTCTCTTGCGTCACAACTTCCATTACAACTCCTTTCTTCAAATCTGCTCTCATCTTGAGAGGAAACATTCTGTTTCTTGTCATCTTCACTTGTGAAATCCTTTGACTTCTTGGTGGTATGTACATGGTGGTACATACATCATCTTCAAAGAATACATTGTAGCCTTTTTGGATGAGCTTTCCAATGCTAAAAAGGTTACACTTCATACCTGGTACATAATATACATCAGATATGAATTTCCTTTCTCCTTTCCTTGTCAAAACACTTACTCTGCCTTTCCCCATGACAAAGACTTTGCTTTCTGTTCCCAATGTTACTTGAGACTTCACATTTTCATCCAACATGGAAAACATAGAGATGCTTCCAGTGATATGGTTTCTACATCCTGAATCTGAAACCATATATCTTCATTCTTCTCTTCAACCATATTACATGCTAAATTTTTTTTTTCTGGACTCTCAGTTTCTTTAGTAAAGTTAGCACTGGGTCTATTACCCATGTCACTCTGTTTATTTCTACATTCATTGGCATAGTGCTCATACTTCTTAAAGTAATGACATTGGACTTGGGATTTATCATACCTTTTTCCATGTGCTTTAATTTGTGCTCCTTGTTGGCTGCTGCCTTGGATTTGATTCTGACTTTGGTTGCTGCCCGTTCCACTTGTACTTTCAGGGTTGTTTCTTCCTCCTTTGTTCTGGCTTCTACCTCTACCTTTTCCTCGGTAGTTTTATCTGCCTTAACCTCTTCCTCTTCCAAATGAAATTTGGGTATTGAAGGCATTTTCCAAAGATGAGTTTGATGTTCTGTTCAGCGTTTCTTCACGTGTCATCAAATATGCATGAAGCTCATCAACTGTAAATCTTGAGAGATCCTTTGTCTCTTCAATAGTAGTGACTATCACATTGAATCTTAAGGGTAAATGTCTCAATATTTTCTCCACTATTTTTCTCTCTTCAACTGTCTCTCCATGAGATCTCATTTGGGTAACCAACCCAATCAACTGTGTGAAGAATGAGTCTAAACTATCAGACTCTTTCATGAAAATAACTTCAAAATCTCTTCTCATTACTTGAAGATTTTCTGTCTTTACTTTCTCCATACCTTGATAGTCTATCTAGAGGGTATCCCATGCCTTCTTAGACTTTTTTGCTGCTGTAATTCTTGGAAATATACTTTCATGTACTGCTTGATAGAGGTAGAAGAGGGCTTTTGAGTCCTTCTTCTTATTACTCTTCAACAATTCCTTTTCTGCCAGTGTTAAGGCATTATACCCATTTCCATTAGTTGGTTCTTCAAATCCATATTCAACCAGTTCCCATAAGTCTTGAGATGCAAACAGGGCTCTCATTGTGATTTCCCAATAGTCCTATTTCTTCTCATTGACCTATGGGAGATGAGTATTTCCCATACTCATGCGTGTTCTAGTTCTTGCCATTTATTTACTATGCAAACTATAAAGCTTGAATATGGAACTTAAATAAAACTTTCTCACTGGTGGAGAGGTAAAATCTGAATCTTAACACTTCTTTTTATAACTCTCTCTCTCTCTCTCTCTCTCTCTCTCTCTCTATATATATATATATATATATATATATATATATATATATTAAATGAACAGTGACACTACTGTGTAAATACCTGACTTGCTGAGAACCTTTCACTTTGCTGGAGAAATGCTTCAACAGTCTTCTTCTCCTTCAAATTTTTCAGCAACTGCTGAGAGCCTGGACTAGCTCTGATACCATGTCGGATTTTCTGAGAAATCCTTAACACACAATGAGGAATTTCTGAAGAACTGTTGTTTATTTTCATTAAAAAAAAGAACATTACAATCTTCTGCAGTGTAAAACTGTTATATTTTGCTCTGTTGTGCTATTGCTCTGTTGCACTCAAGCACACTCACTACTCTTTTCTTCTCTGTATTGTAAACATATATATATAATACAGACCGTAGTCACAATATTAAGACATTAACCTAAGTTAAAAACAAAACTATATATAAAAAATATTATGTCACAACGGCACATCACAAAACATATAACAAAAAAAACATTACAATGTTGAATGTGATGAGTTTATCGCATGGAAATATGTGCTAGGTGACGTCAGCACCGAATGGTGCAAAAAATGAACTGCGATGAATTTGCCACGGTTTATTAAATCAGAAACTATGTGGGTTGGCTGGGCTTTGTTTCATTTCGATGAAGCGCTATTGGCTACCGGGAGTGGTGAGTTGGCACAGTGGGGTTGGACTATCGCGTGAGTTCAGAGGGCAGGTGACGTGGGCAAGGAGCATGCGATAACGTTAGATAGGTCGTGGGAGGTTTGACATAGCAGTGGCGGGGTCCATCAAAGTTGATGTGGGAGGTTTGAATTCAAACGATGACGCGACATTAAGTGCAGTTAGGTGAATAATTTTATGGCGGGGTTTGCATGGTTCAAACGTGATTTAAAAAATCTGGAAGGCTGCAGTAGTCCGGTTATTTGCAGGTGGTTTAAAACAGAAATTGAATGCACAGATTGAGAGCAAAACCAAAAATTTGCTGTTGCTGCCATCCTTTTACTTCAAATCAAGATTGTTGTTTCTGTCCTGTTGATTCAAGTTGCAGTTGGGAGTAATTTCCAACAACGATGACCAGATTTGTGCTTTCCCCAATAAAAAAAACTTGGCTACTTTGCTATAGAAATCATCCAAGATGGAAGATGTCCAAGTAGTTGGACATTTTATGGTCAATGCAACACTAACTTGGTAGCCACCGTCACTAAATCCATTGTTGCCATTCAAACAAGAATCGACCCATAAAATATGTGCAAACATAACAACAAATTTGTGGCTGCAAATACAAGATGTTTGGAGGATGCTCTAAGAATATACACAATATATATCTATAATGAACTATACCTCTAAATAAAATGAGTGAATATCCAATAAGGTCTCGCACCATTTAAATTTCATGTTATCACTCTTCCATTCCACCATCAATCGCCATACTCCATGGAAAACTAAGCATATCATCACTACAACAAAACCATGTGATTAACATCCATTTTTGCTTCCTTTTTTGCATATAGAGCCCATTTTAGGTGTTATTTGCATCCATTTATCAAATATGGTGCAAACCTTGACACAAAAGTTGCACTGAATTTTGCACCAAATCTTACACCAAGTTTAGCACCAGGTATTGCAATAGGTTTTGCACCATATTTTGCGTCAAGTTTGGAACATAATTTTGTTTCACCTTCTTTTTCATCCTCTATTTCATCCGATTTTTGCACCTAACCTTGCATCATATTTTGCATCATCTTTTGCATCCTTTTTTAAATCATTTTTTGCATCCCCTTTGCACCAAGTTTTAAATCAATGTTTGTGTCTAGTTTTGCATATAATTTTGCATTTATTTTTTGTTGCATCCACTTTTGCATCTTGTTTTGCATCCCAATTTAAATCCTCTTTGGAATTTATTATTGTTCCCACTATTAGATCTAATTTTGTTGTGCCACAATTTTCTCCTAGTTTAGCACCTCCCTTTGCACCCACTCTTGCTTCTAATGTTGCATCCACGTTTGCATCCTCATTTGCGTCTATGTTTTCATTAACTTCTAAATATATTTTTGCATCCCTTTTTGTATCCACTTTTGCATTAGGATTTGTATCAGGTTTTGTGTCTCATTTGTATCTACTTTTGCATCGACTTCTATTGCATACAATTTTGCATCCACTGTTGCACCCATGCAAAATTCCACTTTTGCATCCATTTTTACATCTTCATTTGCATCATAGTTTGCTTTTTTTTTGCATTTATCATTACATCCACTTTTGTTGTTCCACAATTTGAGTCATGTTTTGCACTTATTATTGTACCCACATTTGCTTCCAATTTTTAATCCATGTTCACATCCTCTTTTGGATCAAATAATGCATCTCTTTTTGCCTCCACTTTTGTGTCAGGTTTATGCCTTGGATTTTGCATCTAGTTTTGTATCTAAATTTTCATCTACTTCCATTATATCCATTTTTTCATCCAAATTTGCTTTGCTTGTTGCACCCATATTTGCATTCACTTTTACACCCCTTTTTGTATATCATTTGACATATTTTTTTGTCTGTTGTTACATCCACTTTTGTTGTGCCACAATTTGCAATTTGTGTCATATTTTGTGCCTACCGTTGCAACCAACATTTGCTTCCACTTTTGCATCCACATTTTCATCATATTTTGTGTTCAAGTTTGCATCAAATATTGTGTATATTTTTGCATCCCCCATTGCATCCACTTTTGCAAAACGAGATGAAAAAACAAACGTAAAAGCTACATCCAAATATATTTCATCCCTGATTCTTGAACTATATTTGGTTGGTCATAATTATTTTTCTCTATATTGATTGAAGAATATTTGAATATATGTCTTAATATTGGATCATAATGAATGAAAAATATCCGTTTTGGATCCAAAATATCTTCATAGAAAAAAACCTACATGTGAGGAAGATAAATATATTAGATCTCTAGTGGTGTCAAATTTTATTATCAATGAGCATGTATATATCAACAATAAAAAATAAATTAAAAAATTACATATGAAAATTATTTATTATATTTCTTATATTGTTTTAGTGAAAAAATACCTACTCACAATAAATTGGTAGAACACAAGGCTCCTTATCCTGTGGTAGATATTTTGATGAATCTATAGAAAACAATCCACTATGGATATCATGTCTTCATGTCCTATTAAATGCTTGATACCATTTACATTTAAAAATACAAAATTTCAAAGAGTGGTAATCTAACTCAAAAATTTCTTGTATTTTTCCAATGTATTGAAGATTCCCTTCAATAACATTTTTATCTTTTCAACTTTCTCTTCTTGATTGCTTGAAATAAACCATGACCCCAAAACCTAAGGATCTTCTTTTTGCATCTACTCTTTCTACATGATAACGATGATTGTTGTTCGAGTCCCGTAATTTGGCAGACTGGTAAACCAAATGACAGGGTAACATTAGACCAAGCTTTAGAGTCCTAGGACCTAGCCTTCCTGGACTCAAAGAGGGCTCTCTCTATTATGTGAAGGATGTGAATTTTTTCGCTTTGTATGTGTGATTTTAGGCTAGTTGTTAAGTATATTTTCCGTTTGTTTTTGGGTTTTTGAGATAAACTGATCAAAAAGGACAAATAGAGAGAGATTTAATCAAATCAACTAGGCTATGGGGTCAGATAAAGTCAGGACTATCTAAATGGTGGACAAGGTATTACTACAGGGCCGATTTAGTCAAGGTAAATGGATTCTTTGGGTGAAAGTGAAGTGAAATGAACATTAAGTTTGTGAAAGACAAAGAGATCTAAAACATATATAGTTTTAAAGAAGGTATTCATGAGGTAGGGCAAATCATAAATCTCTATGAATAAAACTCAAACTGATACATATGAAAGATAAAAAATCCGGCGATACATAGAAGCATAAGAACCTCTAACTCTAGAAAATCACCTTCAACTGTTGGGAAAACAAATAATATAAAAAAACAACTCAATCTATGAAGAGGGAACTCCTAAACAACATATCTTGAGCTATCGGGAACTCTGAAATAAGTTTGCAAGTATGGACAAAGGGCAAGATCGAACGAGACCTCTTTGACTTAACTAAAACAACCAATATTTCATAGAAATATTTCAGAAATGGAGTTTTGAGAAGCTATAAGTAAGTAGGGCATACCTTAAATCATACAAGATAACAAAACATACTGACCATAAATGAAACAAATAACAATCTCTTGATGGACCTAAAGGGTAGTTAGGAATCCTTTAGAAATGATCAAGAAGAGGAAAACATTAAAGCTGTAACATGCAGGATGTTTGAGGTGCTTCCATGAGCATGTCTCCACATATACTTTTATGATTTACAGCAAATGAGAAATATGGAACATTAATGAAAACAAGGAAACATAAACAAAATCAGAGCAACATCACCATTCACCAAACCATGGAATCCTGCACACAATGCTCCTCCACCATCAAGCCAAGCAAGACATCATCCACTTCATAAAACAAGTATTTCTTCCAAGCTCATAATGCTATGTATTTCTCTCAATATATCAAGTTCTGTTTTTTTTGTTACAATGAATCCTCTTGGTTTATATAAGCCAAAGAGGAGGAAACCCACCTAGATCAACTAGAAGGCCATTGGCCAAAAATAAATATCTAAAACTGTCCTTGAGGCCTAACAAGGTCCAAGGCACAAAATATCCTTCAAAAATATATTTTCGGGCCAAAATAGAAAAAAATAATCACTTTTAAGGCCTGACACATAAGATAAACTTCCATAATGTACATTTGGCCCAGTCATCACTCAGAAAACTTCTTTTAAGCAAAATCTACAGGAGCGTAGCACCAGAAAAAACTCTATTTTGCAGTGTAGTTTCGACGGACTTCTCGATGTCAAAATGAGTCTCGTGATGGCTCGTTGGAAAGCCACGGATGTCTACCTTCGAAAAATGCTCGATTTTTTCCAATATGATACATGGAAGTCAGTCAAAAAGTAGAGATAGTGAAAAAAACCCAGGAGTGCAGCACCTGCTGATATTAAGGGCAGAAAGGTAAAAAATGGTTGTTTTTGGCCTTTTTGAGGGACCAAAACAGCTTCATTTGATCTGAAAATTTCTGAGCATGTTCCTTTGATGTCAAGGAATCCAAAAAAATAATTTTCTTCAGCTGAGGATGCTCTGAGCAAAAGTTGAAGCGCCCACAGTTATATGCTCTTTAGGCCTAAAATTCACAGAAAACAAGAATGTGTCCAAAACTGCCCAAATTTTGTGAGTATATCCCTCAAGGGTTTTTAGAAACCTGGAAAAAATATTGGGCCAAAATATTAAGCCTAGATTGGTCTTTTCCTTTTTTTTGCGTCGGGCGCCTCCATCGGGCAGCTTTGAGTTTCTTACTTTTAGCTTTCTTAGGCAATTCAATTGCTCTGTTTTGGAAATTTACCTCTGCTCCTTAGTGCCCTGGTGACATTACTTGGAACTGTTTGAATATTTTTGCCTTTCAATGTTTTAGTGGTTTTAGCCTTCACCACCATTGATGGATGACACATGGCCCCTTGTCTTGGAGAGGAAGTAAGCACATGCTAATGACTATGTTGATGAGAAATGAGAGGAGGGGTCAACACCTGTTCAGTTTGGTCTCTTACAACTTTAGGGTTGTCCTTTTTATTGCTACCTCCTTCCTTACTGTCCTCACTGCTTCCACTATCCTTTTGTTTTCTATGATTTCTTTCATCACTTTCTTCTTGACCTTGGTCTTCAGTGGCGCCACTGTTTTTTCTGTTTAGGCCCTTACTTCTTTGACTGTTTATGTGCTTCCTTCTTCATCAAATTTTCTGCCTCCACTAAGCTGTGAATTGTTTGCCTCATCATTTTTACTTTTCCCTCTACTGCTGCTTTCATCATTTTCATTGTTTTGACTACCTCCCTGTGGGTTGCATCTTTTCTCATTGTTTTCCTTTGCTTCTTCACTGGCTTGCTCTTTGTTATCATCACTTCCATCTTCACTGTGACTATGTTTTTCTTGTTCACTTTTATCCATGAAAAATATTTTGGTTTGGGAGGGTGACTGATAGGAGGAAAGTGGAACATGATTAGTGGAGGGCGAAGCAAAGGGTGTGAGGACTAATTGGCACTTTTATGACTTAAAAAAAAATGATGATGAGATGTCAATTGATGAAGAAGACCTCTTAAAACTGATTCTCATAGAAAAATACTGCTTCTGGGTAAAAT
Organism: Pinus albicaulis; assembly: GCA_034641835.2. Taxonomy (NCBI): domain Eukaryota; kingdom Viridiplantae; phylum Streptophyta; class Pinopsida; order Pinales; family Pinaceae; genus Pinus; species Pinus albicaulis. The sequence goes on along the minus strand of CM076578.1, from coordinate 275,317,441 downwards.
TTGGCTAATTCTGTCCCTTTCTGCAGCTTTCTGGATGGTGATGCACTTTTCCTATAGGTGCGTAACGTCCTTAAGAAAATAACACAGGAGTAGACTGTAGGCGCGTAGCGCAAAAATAGGCCTTTTTGCAGCAGTGTTTTGGAGGCCTTCTCGATGTCGGAATTGGGACTGGGATGGCTCGTTGGAAATCTATGGATGTCTACTTTCCAAATATATTTGGTTTTTTTAATTTGGTTTCCATTTGTCTTTCCAAAAATTTATTCTCCCAACACTGGTCAAAAGTGGTGAATGCTGGTGCAGAAATGCAGTTTACCTTCACCTTATGGCTTATCTGATAGATTTTTTTGTCTCTTTTTTGTTTCCCTTCACCACTAACTTTAGCATTTGAACATGTGATTTAGGCTTATGATGGCATTTTGTCATTCGCAAGGTGAATTGAACAACTATGTTTGCCTCCACATTCTTTAAGTCAAGTCTGTGACTGTCCTTTGTGTAACACCTTATCTTCATTGAAGGAGGCTTTTTCAAACTTAAGTGTTTGTCCTCTGCTTGTTATGAAGGAGGCCCTTTAAACTTACTGCGTTTATCTTTGAAGAAGGCTTGTTAAACACAAACTGTTTAGGCCCTATGCTTATCTTTTAAGGATGTATTTCAAACAAAAACTTGGCCTATCTCTGTTTATCAAATGAAGGAGGCCCTTTAAAAGATACTGTGCCCTCTACTTGTCATGAAGGAGGCCCTTTAAACTTAAGTCTTTTCCCTCTACTTGTCATTGAAGGAGGCTTCTTTAAAACTATGTGGGCACTCTGTTTATGGTTGAAGGAAGGTACTTCAAACAAAGTCTGGGCCCTTTAAACAACTTGTGTTTTTTCCCTATCTCTATTCATCAAATGAAGGAGGCCCTTTAAAGCAACTGTGCCCTCTACTTGTCATGAAGGAGGCCCTTTAAACTTAAGTCCTTGCCCTCTGCTTATGATTGAAGGAGGCCGCTCTTGAAAATTGAACTTTGTGCCTTGTGTCTACTTATCACTGAAGGAGGTAATGCAAAATAGAACTATTTATGCCCTCCGCTTTATAATTGAAAGAGGAACTCCAAACCAAAATCTGTGTTCTTATCCTTTACCCAATCTGTATGATACATTTCTCTTTGTAGAAATTCACTGTGAAGCTAATGAACAGGTAATGTATTTAAAAATCACAACTATCTACTGTGTGTCTCTTAGTTGTGAACACTCTTTTTCAGTAACTTTATCTTCATTGGTGATGGTAGCACCTTTGATGATTTTCAGCCTAGGTTGCAGAGTTATGAAAAAACATTTATTTCCCTTTTCATGCTTTTCACTTTGATGTCTAAAGACTGCTGAGGGTCCTTTTGCCTGAGACTTATGAAGTGACATGGAGCTCTTGGTGAATTGCCTTTTATTCCTTTGTGCTTATTTTCCGTGATGGATGATTTCTTGACAATCTTAGGTATCTTGAGTTTGTAGGGATGAATCCTGTAGGTTTCCTTTCTCTTTGAAATCTGCATTTTCTTTTTTTCCCAAGAGTCAATTGTTCTAGCTTCGAAAAATTTCCTTGAAGTGTCCCTTTTGTTTCAGAACTGGCTATTTCCATCTATCCATAACACCCCTATAGAGATGCATTGATAAAATGTCTTTGACTATTGGAGACCTTTCCTGAGGTATCATGATGATAATGCTTGAAAATTTCACTTGATTACTTTCTTCGGACATAGGACCGTTGTACTCTGTTTCTTCCTGAATTTGAACCTTATAAGCTTTGTTGAAATAAAACACAGCTACCATTTTGATGGTGTATGATCTAGGGGTAAAAAATGGTTTTGCTTTTCCAGAGAAGAAAAGAGGATGGCTGACTGATATTTAAAAAACAAGGTTTTTGACAAGAGATATTCTTCTCAAGATACTTACCCTAAACACCATCACCTAAACCTAGACAGTTTGTCATAACTTCTGAAGGACTTCTTGGGCATAGTCAGGTCATCATATGGGAATTTAAATAGTGAGAGGGGAGGAGACAACTTTGTCCTATGCTTGATAGTGAGCTATGTGAAAACATGGAATTTTGAATGTTCAGAGATACAAGGCTTATGACAGTTATGGACAGGGGAGTTCTATCAAGATTAAAACTTGATGACCACTTCTAACACAGTTTGCCAGAGAGGAAAAAAGATAGAAATATATCTGAGGGGTTTTCTAGAGGACAAATTGACTGTTTGAAATTGGTTTCTAGAAAACCTAGGCAAGGCATATAGTCGTCACAATAGGAAAAAAATACTAATGACTAATAGTGGCTCCATTTGGGGAGGGTAGCTCCTTTTCGGGAGGTGTCCAGAATTGCAGATCTCTGGCTTATGAAGACGAGTGCCTCATCCATTGGTGCATATTTCTCTTTTTTCTTGATTCTTTTCTTGAAAATGATGCTTTTTGACAAACTAACATCATGATTAGCATCTACCTCATCTCTACTTACCCAACTACTTTGCCTAACATTTTTTCTTCTTTGGGTGCACTTGGACTGGAAAACCCTTGGCATGATATTTTTTGAAAGTGAAAACACTATCTACTTCTACACTTATATCTTCCAGGAGTTAAAATTAAACTAATGAACTCCTTTATTTATCTACCTATAATAGATCAACTGTTAAGATTAAGCTGTTTGATGAGATTTCATTCGCTAGAATAAAACATGAAATTGAAAAATTACCAAATCAGGATTAGACAGTCTGATTTGTCATGTGTTTGTGGCATAAAGACAAGCTGCACACAAATGTTACTTTTGCACAAAATGAGATTTGGAAAAATCAGGGATAGGATACATAGTTTGTTTTTCATCCCTATTTTCCTCTTTGGCTCTGTTTTGAGCGTGTGGAACCAACATCTTTTTCCTAATCTTTTTTTTTTGATAAGTCAAGCTTTCAAAATTTTACTATCATTTCTTTCACTAACTTATTAGCAATCAATTTAAAACATGCTCAGTTATGATTAGGGTAGATAACTGAACAAGACATTTTTTTGGCACTAGTAGTGGCATTTAGACTTGCACACTTTCAACATGACTATTTTTTTGGGTATGGGGATGTACCATTGCTTCAGAAACTGCCCTCTTTTTCTACTTTTCCTATTTTTGTGTTTTTATTTTTTTTCAAAACAATCTGAAAGAAAAATGCTCATGGGGCTGAGCTTATTTTGCATGCCTATCTATCCTAATCTAACCTATACATGATAGACATTTATTTGGTGAACTCTCTTTTCCAATATAACTAGTCAAGTAGATGATTGCATGGGTGATCTTGTTTAAGCTCTTTCAGGATGATGAAAAAATAAAAAGGCCACTTTCACCTCACTCGTGGTTGAACAGTGGTGCCTAAAATTATCTTTAAACCTTGCTTCAAACTGTTTTTGGTAGAAAACACTCCTCTCTCACATTTCTCAAGGAAAAAAACAAATGGATCTTGGAATGACACCTGATATTGAGGACTTGAGACATAAGCTTCATCCAAGACTACTCCATCTTCCACTTGGCTATGCTTGAGGCTCTTTTGGGAAAGAAACTCCTCCTCTTCCTCATGATCGACTGAATTATTAGACTCATAATATATTGCAGTGTAGTCCTCTTGCCAAGCTGATGTGCTCTTATTGAGTGGACTCGAATATGTGTGAAGGTCATCATGTTGATAAGCATGGATACTCTTTGGTAGTAAATCCTCTTGAGAAGGTGGTGCAACAAATATCATGTGATTATCAACTTCTATGTATTCATCTACAATTTGTAATCCAAAGGAACTTGGTGACTGCTTATCTAGAGCTGAGAAAAGTTCTATTTCATAAATGATTTCCTCAACCATTTCAGGAGAAGGATTCTTATTTACAACTTGCTCAAGAAACTCATTAGCTTTCCAAAACTTATTAGCCAAACTGATAGACTGTTGATTTCCAATCACAAGAAAACTATTTCTGATGGACTAAAGTGAAGTAGAGCAAAGAGTGAGAGACTCTTCACTTACTTCTAAACTTTCAAGGCTTTCCACATTAGTGTCATAGGTGACCTATCTTAGCTGGTTACTGCTTTCAATCTGATGATAGTGAACTTCATCTCACAAATCAACTGTTGATGGCTCTGCAAGGTTAGCTTCTACTTGAATATCATAATCATCAATATATTGATCAAACCTTGGAGAATCATTAATATAAGTAATGTCACCAATCATACATATTGGACTATCAGATTGTTTCTCTTCGAATTGATTTACAAATCTATTTTTTGACTTATGGTATGCAAGATTAGCAAGAGAATGATCATAAATTTTTTGGTCATATGAAGTTTTAGAGGTTGTCTACATGTTTATGAGTTGATCTATCTCCTCTTCAGTTAAAAAGGGAGGCATTTTTATCTCTCTTTGGATATAACTATAATAATCCTCTTTCTCTTGGGAATGCTGATTTAGAGGATGAATGTCTTTTTGGGCCTTACCTAAGAGAGATGATGAATCATCACTTGTGCCTTTAGAGAGATCCCATGGGTTCTCTTTCATTTCTTGATTGGTTTCATCATCAACCAACTCTTCTTGATGTTCTGGACAATTAGCATGGGATTCATGAGTTGCCTCTGATAGATTCTCAGGAGGCCAATTTTCTTGTATAATTTGAAAAGAATCAAAGCACAAAGGTAGAGATCCTAAAGGTTTTGATTTTTCTTTTATTTTAGATTTGATTTCATCCTCAACCAACTCTTCTTGATATATGTGAGAGTTAACTTGAGCAGGGGTTTCCTGAATAACTGCTAAGAGATCTTTAGGATGCAAATTTCCTTTCAAGATCTGGAATGAATTAAAGCATAAGGTTATATATGTTAAAGGTTTTGACTCTTTCTCTATTTCAGATTCTGTGATTTTAGGATGGTTGATTGATTCTTTAGAGCACTCCTCTATGTTTTTATTTTCAACTTTCTCATTAGGCACATTTTGTTTGTTTCTCTTGTCTTGTAATGGTTGAGTATGTTCTTCCCGAGGAAAAAGTGTAGGTTGGTTTGAATAAGCAACATTAACCTTAACTTTGTGTCTTTCTCTGTTACTATCAAGTAGATGCATCAGTTTTCGGAATGTATCTATAAATATTTCCAACTTCTCCTCTCTGTTCACACTTGGATCCATCTTTGTTTACCAGAAAGAGTCACTGTGTCCTTTCAACCAGTTTAGAGTTCTCTACCAGTGGATTCTTTTGGTCTATTGGGGGTTGTGGAGTCGCTAGGTGGAAGATTTGAACTTTTGTGTCCACCATCAGCATGATTGGGATTTCTCAATGCATTCCCAGGAGATTTTATAAGGACTAGTGGACTAATAGGCCTATTGGAGGCTAGTGGAGTCGCCAGGTGGATGTTTTTATTTTTTTTGAGGGTATATGTGTATGGTCCATTACCAATACTGACAAAAAACCAATATAAGGATGTTTTGGGGTTTTTCTGAGTTTCTTTATGTAGCCCTAGGGTTTGTGAGAGTGTCCTATAGCTGAGTCATCATTTTTCTAGAATGGTGAAATAGCCAAACTCTACTTTTTTGACAATAATTTAGTCTTCTAAGTTTGACTGAGACTTTGAGAGTTCCTAAGGGATACCTAGGATGTTTTGATTCAAGGTCCCACTGTGATCGCCATTATGTTAGAGAGCGGTGGGATGGATCAATAGGATAGCATGCTCAGTTTGACAGGGGTTTTTCGTCAGTCTTGAAAGATATTCAGATTGTCATGAACTCATAAAGGTCTCACCATGATCGCCATTATGTTAGAGAGCAGTGGGATGGATCAATAGGATAACATGCTCAGTTCGACAGGGGTTTTCCATGAGTCTTGAAAGATATTCAGATTGTTATGAACTCAAAAATGTCCCACCGTGATCGCCATTATGTTAGAGAGCAGTGGGATGGATGAATAGGATAGAATTCCTATGGGAGTATTCAAGAATTTAGTGGAGTAGTAGGCCTACTGGAGTCTAGTGGAGTCGCCAAGTGGATGTGTTTTGTTGTTTTTAGAGATAATTTTTTATGGTCCACTGCCAATGACTGATAGAAACCAATCTAAGGATGTTTTTGTGAGGTTTTTTTTACAGAGTTTTTATATGTAGCCTAGTTTGTAAGAGTGTCCTATACCTGGTTCATCACTTAGTTAAGGTGGTGAAACAAAGAGAGTTTACTCTAAATGGCTTTATAGGCTACTTGTCTGATTTTAATTTTGAAGGACTAATGAGCCTATAAGCATTTGCTAGGCTGTTATGTACTCAATGGGTCCCACCGTGATCGCCATTATGTTGGAGTCCCATAATTTGGCAGATTGGTAAACCAAATGACAGGGTAACATCAGACCAAGCTTTGGAGTCCTAGGACCTAGTCTTCTTGGACTCAGAGAGGGCTCTCTTTATTATGCGAAGGATGTGAATTTGTTCGCTTTGTATGTGTGATTTTAGGCTAGCTGTTAAGTATATTTTGGGCTTGTTTTTGGGTTTTTGAGGTAAACTGATCAAAAAGGACAAATAGAAAGAGAGTTCATCAAATCAACCGGGTTTTGGGGTTAGATAAAGTTAGGACTGTCTAAATGGTGGACAAGGTATTACTGTAAGGCCGATTTAGTCAAGGTAAATGGATTATTTGGGTTAAAGTGAAGTGAAATGAACATTAAGTTTGTGAAAGACAAAGAGATCTCAAACATATATATTTTTAAGGTAGGTATTCATGAGGTAGGGAAAACCATGAATCTCTATGAATAAAACTCAAACTGATACATATGAAAGATAAATAATCCGACGATACATAGATGCATAAGAACCTCTAACTCTAGAAAATCACCTTCATCTATTGGGAAAACAAATAAGATAAAAAAACAACTCAATATATGAAGAGGGAACTCCTAAACAACATATCTTGAGCTATCGGGAACTCTGAAATAAGTTTGCAAGTATGGACAAAGGGCAAGATCGAACAAGACCTCTTTGACTTAACTAAAACAACCAATATTTCATAGAAAGATTTCAGAAATTGAGTTTTGAGAAGATATAAGTAAGAAGGGCATACCTTAAATCATACAAGATATCAAAACATACTGAACATAAATGAAACAAATAACACTTTCTTGATGGACCTAAAGGGCGGCTAAAAATCCTTTATAAATTATTAAGAAGAGGAAAACATTAAAGCTGTAACATGCAGGATGTTTGAGGTGCTTCCATGAGCATGTCTCAACATATGCTTTTCTGATCTACAACAAATGAGAAATATGGAACATTAATGAAAAAAAGGAAACATAAAGAAAATTAAAGAAACATCACCATTCACCAAGCCATGGAATCCTGCACACAATGCTCCTCCACCATCAAGCCAAGCAAGACATCATCCACTTCATAAAAAAAATATTTCTTCCAAGCTCATAATGCTATGTATTTCTCTAAATATATCAAGTTCTGCCTTTTTGGTTACAATGAATCATCTCGGTTTATATAAGCCAAAGAGGAGGAAACCCACCTAGAGCAACTAGAAGGCCATTGGCCAAAAATAAATATCTAAAATTGTTCTTGAGGCCTAACAAGGTCCAAGGCACAAAATATCCTTCAAAAATATATTTTAAGACCAAAATAGCAAAAAAGAATCAATTTTAAGGCTTGAAACATAAGATAAACTTTCCTAACGCACATTTGGCCCATTCATCACTCAGAAAACTACTTTTCAGCAAAATCTACAGGAGCGTAGCACCAGAAAAAAGTCTGTTTTGCAGTGCAGTTTTGGTGGACTTTCTGATGTCAAAATGAGTCCCGTGATGGCTCGTTGGAAATCCACAGATGTATAATTTCAAAAACTATTTTAGTTTTTCCAATCTGATTCCTAGAAGTAATTCAAAAAGTAGAAACAGTGAAAAAACTTGGGAGTGTAGCACTTGCTGATATTAAGGGTAGAAAGGTAAAAAATGGCTCTTTCTGGCCTTTTTGAGGGACCAAAACAACTTCATTTGATCTGAAAATTTCTGAGCATGTTCCTTTGATGTCAAGGAATCAAAAAATATAATTTTCTTCAGCTGAGGATGCTCTGAGAAAAATTTGAAGCGCCCATAATTTTATGCTCTTTAGGCCTAAATTTCACAAAAAACAAGAATGTGTCCAAAACTGCCCAAATTTGGTGAGTATATCCCTCAAGGGTTTTTAGAAACTTGAAAAAAATATTGGGCCAAAATATTAAGCCTAGATTGGTATTTTCCATGTTTTTGCGTCGGGCGCCTCCATTGGGCAGTTTTGAGTTTCTTTTGTTTGGATTTCTTAGGAAATTCAACCTTGCTCTGTTTTGGAAATTTACCTCTGCTCCTTAGTGCCTTGGTGAAATTACTTGGCATTGTTTCAATATTTTTGCCTTTCAATGTTTTAGTGGTTTTAGCCTTCACCACCATTGATGGATGACACATGGCCCCTTGTCTTGGACAGGCAGTAAGCACATGCTCCTAACTATGTTTATAAGAAATGAGAGGAGGGGTCAACACTAGTACCTGTTCAGTTTGGTCTCTTACAACTTTAGGACTGCCCTTTTTATTGTTGCCTCCTTCCTTATTGTCCTCACTGCTTCCACTATCCTTTTGTTTGCTATGATTTATTTCATCACTTTCCTCTTGAACTTGGTCTTCATTGGCGCCACTTTTTTTTTTCCGTTTAGGCCCTTACTTCTTTGACTGTTTGGGTTGCTTCCTTCTTCATCAAATTTTCTGTGTCCACTGAGATGTGAACTGTTTGCCTCATCTTTTTTACTTTTCCCTCTACTACTACTTTCATCATTTTCATTGTTTTGACTACCTCCCTGTGGGCTGCATCTTTTCTCACTGTTTTCCTTTGCTTCTACACTGGATTGCTCTTTGTTATGATCACTTCCATCTTCACTGTGACTGCGTTTTTCTTGTTCACTTTTATCCATGAAAAATATTTTGTTTTGGGAGGGTGACTCATGGGAGGAAAGTGGAACATGATCAGTGGAGGGCGAAGCAAGGGGCGTGAGGAATAATTGGCACTTTTATGACTTAAAAAGAAAAAATGATGAGGAGATGTCAATTGATGAAGAAGACCTCTTAAAACTGATTCTCATAGCAAAATGCTGCTTCTGGGTAAAATTTGGCTAATTCTGTCCCTTTCTGTAGCTTTCTGGACAGTGCTGCACTTTTCGTACAAGCACGTAGCGTCCATCTACAGGTGCATAGTGTCCTTAATAAAATAACACAGGAGCATACTGTAGGTGCGTAGCGCAAAAATAGGCCTTTTTGCAGCAGTGTTTTGGGGGCTACCCTGATGTCGGAATTGGGCCCGGGATGGCTCTTTGGAAAGATATGGATGTATACCTTCAAAATATAGTTTAGGTTTTTAATTTGGTGTCCATTTGTCTGTCCAAACGTTTATTCTCCCAACATTTGTCAAAAGTGGTGAATGCTGGTGCAGAAATGCAGTTTACCTTCACCTTATGGCTTATCTGATAGATTTTTTTATCCCTTTTTTGTTTCCCTTCACCACTACCTTTAGCATTTGAACACGTGATTTAGGCTTATGATGGCATTTTTTCATTTGCAAGGCGAATTTAACAACTATGTTTGCCTCCACATTCTTTAAGTCAAGTCTGTGACTGCCGTTTGTGTAACACCTTATCTTCATTGAAGGAGGCTTTTTCAAACTTAAGTTTTTGTCCTCTGCATGTTATGAAGGAGGCCCTTTAAAATTATTGTGTTTATATTTGAAGGAGGCTTGTTAAACACAAACTGTTTAGGCCCTATGCTTATCTTTTAAGGATGTATTTCAAACAAAAACTTGGCGTATCTCTGTTTATCAAATGAAGGAGGCCCTTTAAAAGAAAATGTGCCCTCTACTTGTCATGAAGGAGGCCCTTTAAACTTAAGTCTTTGCCCTCTACTTTTCATTGAAGGAGGCTTCTTTAAAACTGTGTGGGAACTGTGTTTATGCTTGAAGGAAGGTACTTCAAACAATGTCTGGGCCCTTTAAACAACCTGTGTTTTTGCCCTATCTCTGTTCATCAAATGAAGGAGGCCCTTTAAAGAAAATGTGCCCTCTACTTGTCATGAAGGAGGCCCTTTAAACTTATGTCCTCGTCCTCTACTTATGATTGAAGGAGACCCCTCTTGAAAATTGAACTTTGTGCCTTGTATCTACTTATCACTGAAGGAGGTAATGCAAAATAGAACTATTTATTCCCTCCACTTTATAATTGAAAGAGGCACTCCAAACCAAAATCTATGTTCTTATCCTTTACCCAATCTGTATGAGACATGTCTCTATGTAGAAATTCACTGTGAGGCTAATGAACAGGTAATGTATTTAAAAATCACAACTATCTGTTGTGTCTCTCTTCATTGGTGATGGTAGCACCTTTGATGATTTTCATCCTAGGTTGTAGGGCTATGAAAAAACATTTGTTTCCTTTTTCATGCTTTTCACTTTGATGTCTAAAAACTGCTAAGGGTCCTTTTTTCCTGAAACTTTCGGAGTGACATGGAGCGCTTGGTGAATTGTCTTTTAGCCCTTGGTGCTTATTTTCCATGATGGATGATTTCTTCACATTCTTAGGTATCTTGAGTTTGCAGGGATGAATCCTATAGGTTTCCTTTCTCTTTGAAATTTGCATTTTCTTTGTTTCCCAACAGTCAACTGTTCTAGCTTTGAAAACTTTCCTTGAAGTGTCCCTTTTGTTTCAGAACTAGCTATTTCCATCTATCCATAGCACCTCTGCAGAGATGCATTGATAAAATGTCTTTGACCATTGGAGACCTTTCCTGAGGTATCATGATGATAATTCTTGAAAATTTAACTTGATTACTTTCTTTGGACATAGGACTGTCTTACTCTGTTTCTTCCTGAATTTGAACCTTATAAGCTTTGTTGAAACAAAACACAACGACCATTTTGATGGTGTATGACCTAGGGGTAAACAAGGGTTTTGTTTTGTGAGATAAGAAAAGAGGATGTCTGATTGATATTTAAAAAACAAGGTTTTCGACAAGGGATATTCTTCTCAAGATACTTACCCTAAACACCAACACCTAAACCTAGACAGTTTTTCATAATTTCTGAAGGAATTCTTGGGCATAGTTAGGTCATCATATGGTAATTTAAACGGTGAGAGGGGAGGAGACAAATTTTTCCTATGCTTGACAGTGAGCTATGTGAAAATAGGGGATTTTGAATGTTCAGAGATACAAGGCTTATGACAATTATGGACGAGGGAGTTTTATCAAGACTGAAACTTGATGACCACTTCTAACACAGTCTGCCAAAGAGGAAAAAATATAGAAATTTCTCTAAGGGGTTTTCTATAGGACAAATTGAATGTTTGAAATTGGTTTCTAGAAAACCTAGGCAAGGCATATAGTCATCACAACAGGCAAAAAATACTGATGACTAATAGTGGCTCCATTTGGGGAGGGAAGCTCATTTTCGGGAGGTGTCCAGAATTGCAGATCTCTGGCTTATGAAGACTAGTGCCTCATCCATTGGTGCATATTTCTCTTTTTTCTTGATGCTTTTCCTGAAAATGATGCTTTCTGACAAACTGACAGCATGATTAGCATCTACCTCATCTCTACTTACCCAGCTACTTTGCCTAACATTTTTTCTTCTTTGGGTGCACTTGGACTGGAAAACCCTTGACATGATATTTTTTGAAAGTGAAAACACTATCTACTTCTACACTTATATCTTCTGGGAGTTCATATTAAACTAATGAACTCCTTTATTTCTCTACCTATACTAGATCAAGTGTCAAGATTAAGTTGTTTGACAGGATTTCATTTGCTAGACTAAAACATGAAATTGAAAAATGACCAAATCAGGATTAGACAGTCTGATTAGTTATGTGTTTGTGGCATAAAGACAAGCTGCACACAAATGTTATTTTTTCCCAAAATGAGATTCAGAAAAATCAGGGCTAGGATACATAGTTTGTTTTTCGTCCCTATTTTCCTCTTTGGGTATGTTTTGAGCATGTGGAACCAACATCTTTTTCCTTATCTATTTTCTTTGATAAGTCAAGATTTCAAAATTTGAATATCATTTCTTTCACTAACTTATCAGCAATCAATTTAAAACATGCTCAGTTATGATTAGGCTAGATAACTAAAAAAGACATTGTTTTGGCACTAGTAGTGGCATTTAGATTTGTGCACTTTCAGCGTGACTATTTTTTTGGGTATGGGGTTGTACCATTGCTTCAGAAATTGCCCTCTTTTTCTACTTTTCCTGTTTTTTCATTTTCATTTTTTCCAAAACAATCTAAAAGAAAGATGCTCATGGGGCTGAGCTTATTTTTCATGCCTATCTATCCTAATCTAACCTATACATGATAGACATTTATTTGGTGAACTCTCTTTTCCAATATAACTAGTCAAGTAGATTATTGCATGGCTGATCTTGTTTCAGCTCTTTCAAGATGCTGAAGAAATCAAAAGCCCACTTGCACCTCACTTGTGGTTGAACAGTAGTCTCTAAAATTCTCTTTAAACCTTGCATCAAACTGGTTTTGGTAGAAAACACTCTTCTTTTACATTTCTCAAGGAAAATAACAAATGGATCTTGGAATGACACCTGATATTGAGGACTTGAGACATAAGCTTCATCCAGGACTAGTCCATCTTCCACTTGGCTAGGCTTGAGGCTCTTTTGGGAAAGAAACTCCTCCTATTCCTCATGATCACCTGAACTGTCAGACTCATCATATATTGCAGTGTAGTCCTCTTGCCAAGCTAATGTGCTCTTATTGAGTGGACTTGAATCTGTGTGAAGGTCATCATGTTGATGAGAAGGGATACTCTTTGGCAGTAAATCCTCTTGAGAAGGTGGTGCAACGACTATCATGTGATTATCAAATCCTATGCCTTCATCTACAATTTTTAATCCAAAGGAACTTGGTGACTGCTTATCTGGAGCTGAGAAAAGCTCTATGTAATAAATGATTTCCTCAACCATTTCAAGAGAAGGATTCTTATTTACAACTTGGTCAAGAAAATCATTATCTTTCCAAAACTCATCAGCCTGATAGACTGCTAATTTCCAATCACAATAAAACTATTTTTGATGGATTTAAGTGAAGTAGAGCAAAGAGTGAGAGACTCTTCACTTACTTCTAAACTTTCAAGGCTTTCCTCATCAGTGTCATAGGTGACTTGTCTTAGCTGGTTACTGCTTTCAATCTGATGATAGTGAACTTCATCCCAAAAATCAACTGCTGATGGCTCTGCAGGGTTAGCTTCTTCTTGAATATCATAATCATCAATATATTGATCAAACCTTGGAGAATCATTAATATAAGTAATGTCACCAGCCATACATATTGGAATATCATATTGTTTCTCTTCGAATTGATTTACAAATATATTTTTTGACTTATGGTATGCAATATTAGCAGGAGAATGATCAGAAATTTTTTTGGTCATATGAAGTTTTAGAGGCTGTCTGGATGTTTATGAGTTGATCTATCTCCTCTTTAGTTAAAAAGGGAGGCATTTTTATCTCTCTTTGGATATAACTACAATAATCCTCTTTCTCTTGGGAACGATGATTTAGAGGATGAATGTCTTTTTGGGCCTTACCTAAGAGAGATGATGAATCATCACTTACGCCTTTAGAGAGATCTTGTGGGTTCTCTTTCATTTCTTGATTGGTTTCATCATCAACCAACTCTTCTTAATGTTCGGGAGAATTAGCATGGGATTCATGAGTTGCCTCTGATAGATTGTCAAGAGGCCAATGTGCTTGTATAATTTGAAAATAATCAAAACACAAAGGTAGAGATCCTAAAGCTTTTGATTTTTCTTTTATTTCATATTTGATTTCATCCTCAACCAACTCTTCTTGATGTATGTGAGAGTTAACTTGAGTAGGGGTTTCCTGAATAACTGCTAAGAGATCTTCAGGATGCAAATTTCCTTTCAAGATCTGGAATGAATTAAAGCATAAGGGTATAGATGTTAAAGGTTTTGACTCTTTCTCTATTTAAGATTCTGTGATTTCAGGATTTCTGATTGATTCTTTAGAGCACTCCTCTATGTTTTTATTTGCAACTTTCTCATTAGGCACATTTTGTTTGTTACTCTTGTCTTGTAATGGTTGAGTATTTTCTTCCCAAGGAAAAGGTGTAGGTTGGTTTGAATAAGCAATATTAACCTTAACTTTGTGTCTTTCTCTTTTCCTGTCAAGTAGATGCATCAGTTTTCCGAATGTATCTATCAATATTTCCAACTTCTTCTCTCTGTTCACACTTGGATCCATCTTTGTTTACCAGAAAGAGTCACTGTGTCCTTTCAACCAGTTTAAAGTTCTCTACCAGTGGATTCTTTTGGTCTATTGAGGGTTGTGGAGTCACCAGGTGGAAGATTTTAACTTTGCTGTCCACCATCAGCATGATTGGGATTGCTCAATGCATTCCCATGAGATTTTATAAGGAATAGTGGAGTAATAGGCCTATTGGAGGCTAGTGGAGTCGGTAGGTGGATGTTTTTAGTTTTTTTGAGGGTATATGTGTATGTTCCACCACCAATACTGAAAAAAAAACCAATCTAAGGTTTTTTTGGGGTTTTTCTGAGTTTCTTTATGTAGACTTAGGGTTTGTGAGAGTGTCCTATAACTGAGTCATGATTTTGCTAGAATGGTGAAACAACCAAATTCTACTTTTTTGACAATACTTTAGTCTTCTAAGTTTGAATGAGACTTTTAGAGTTCCTAAGGGATACCTAGGATGTTTTGACTTAGGGTCCCACCATGATCGCCATTATGTTAGAGAGCGTTGGGATGGATCAATAGGGTGGCATGCTCAATTCGACATGGGTTTTCTGTGAGTCTTGAAAGATATTCAGATTGTCATGAACTCAGAAAGGTCCCACCATGATCGCCATTATGTTACAGAGCGGTGGGATGGATCAATAGGATAACATGCTAAGTTCGACAGGGGTTTTCCGTTAGTCTTGAAAGATATTCAGATTGTTATGAACTCAGAAATGTCCCACCATGATCGACTTTATGTTAGAGAGCGGTGGGATGGATCAATAGGATAGAATTCCTATGGGATTATTCGAGAATTTAGTGGAGTAGTAGGCCTACTGGAGGCTAGTGGAGTTGCCAGGTGGATGTGTTTTGTTATTTTTAGAGATAAGTTTTTATGGTCCACCGCCAATGACTGATAGAAACCAATCTAAGGATGTTTTTGTGAGGCTTTTTTACAGAGATTTTATATGTAGCCTAGTTTATAAGAGTGTCCTATACCTAGTTCATCACATAGTTAAGGTGGTGAAACAAAGAGAGTTTACTCTAAATGGCTTTATAGGCTGCTTGTTTGATTTTAATTTTGACGGACTAATGAGTCTACAAGAGTTTTCTAGGCTGTTATGTACTCAATGGGTCCCACCGTGATCGCCATTATGTTGGAGTCCCATAATTTGGCAGATCGGTAAACCAAATGACAGGGTAACATCAGACCAAGATTTGGAGTCCTAGGACCTAACCTTCCTGGACTTAGAGAGGGCTCTCTCTATCATGCGAAGGATGTGAATTTGTTCGCTTTGTATGTGTGATTTTAGGCTAGATGTTAAGTATATTTTGGGTTTGTTTCTGGGCTTTTGAGGTAAACTGATCAAAAATGAAAAATAGAAAGAGAATTTATCAAATCAACTGGGATGTGGGGTCAGATAAAGTCAGGACTGTCTAAATGGTGGACAAGGTATTACTGCAGGGCTGATTTATTCAAGGTAAATGGATTCTTTGGGTGAAAGTGAAGTGAAATGAACATTAAGTTTGTGAAAGAAAAAGAGATCTCAAACATATATAGTTTTAAAGTAGGTATTCATGAGGTAGGGTAAACCATAAATCTCTATGAATAAAACTCAAAATGATACATATGAAAGATAAACAATCTGGCGATACATAGAAGCATAAGAACCTCTAACTCTAGAAAATCACCTTCAGCTGTTGGGAAAACAAATAAGATAAAAAAACAACTCAATATACGAAGAGGGAAATCGTAAATAGAATATCTTGAGCTATCAGGAACTCTAAAATAAGTTTGAAAGTATGGACAAAGGGCAAGATCGAACGAGACCTCTTTGACTTAACTAAAACAACCAATATTTCATAGAAAGATTTTAGAAATGGAGTTTTGAGAAGCTATAAGTAAGAAGGGCATACCTTAAATCATACAATATAGAAAAACATACTAACCATAAATGAAAAAAATAACAATTTCTTGATGGACCTAAAGGGCAATTAAGAATCCTTTAGAAATGATTAAGAAGAGGAAAACATTAAAGCTGTAACATGTAAGATGTTTGAGGTGCTTCCATGAGAATGCCTCAACATATACTTTTCTGATCTATAGCAAATGAGAAATATGGGACATTAATGAAAACAAGGAAAAATAAACAAAATCAAAGAAACATCACCATTCAGCAAGCCATGGAATCCTGCACACAATGCTCCTCCACCATCAAGCCAAGCAAGACATCATCCACTTCATAAAAGAAGTATTTCTTCCAAGCTCATAATGCTATGTATTTCTCTCAATATATCAAGTTCTGCCTTTTTTGTTACAATGAATCCTCTTAGTTTATATAAGCCAAAGAGGAGGAAACCCACCTAGAACAACTAGAAGGTCATTGACCAAAAACAAATATCTAAAGCTGTCCTTGAGCCCTAACAAGGTCCAAGGCACAAAATATCCTTCAAAAATATCTTTTCGGACCAAAATAGAAAAAAAGAATCAATTTTAAGGTTTTAAGGTTTGACACATAAGATAAAATTTCCTAACGCACATTTGGCCCAGTCATCACTCATAAAACTGTTTTTCAGCAAAATCTATAGGAGCGTAGCACCAGAAAAAGGTCTGTTTTGCAGTGCAGTTTTGGCAGAATTCCCGATGTCGAAATGAGTCTCGTGATGGCTCGTGGAAAATCCACAGATGTCTAATTTCCAAACATACTTGATTTTTTCCAATCTAATGCCTGGAAGTCTGTCAAAAAGTAGAAACAGTGAAAAAACCCAGGAGTGTAGCACCTGCTGATATTAAGGGCAGAAAAGTAAAATATGGTTGTTTTTGGCCTTTTTGAGGGACCAAAACAGCTTCATTTGATCTGAAAATTTCTGAGCATGTTCCTCTGATGTCAAGGAGTCCAAAAATATAATTTTCTTCATCTGAGGATGCTCTGAGAAAAATTTGAACCGCCCATAGTTTTATGCTCTTTAGGTCTAAAATTCACAAAAAACAAGAATGTGTCCAAAACTGCCCAAATTTGGTGAGTATATCCCTCAAGGGTTTTTAGAAACCTGCAAAAAATATTGGGCCAAAATATTAAGCCTAGATTGGTCTTTTCCATGTTTTTGCACCAGGTGCCTCCATTGGGCAGTTTTGAGTTTCTTTCGTTTGGTTTTCTTAGGAAATTCAACCTTGCTCTGTTTTGGCAATTTACGTATGCTCCTTAGTGCCCTAGTGACATTACTTAGCACTGTTTGAATATTTTTTCCTTTAAATGTTTTAGTGGTTTTAGCCTTCACCACCGTTGATGGATGACACATGGCCCCTTGTCTTGGAGAGGCAGTAAGCACATGCTCCTGATTGTGTTGATGAGAAATGAGAGGAGGGGTCAACACTAGTACCTGTTCAGTTTGGTCTCTTACAACTTTAGGGCCGTCATTTTTATTGTTGCCTCCTTCCTTACTGTCCTCACTGCTTCCACTATCCTTTTGTTTGCTATGATTTCTTTCATCACTTTCTTCTTGACCTTGATATTCATTGGCACCACTGTTTTTTCTGTTTAGGCCCTTACTTCTTTGACTGCTTGGGTTGCTTCCTTCTTCATCAAATTTTCTACCTCCACTGAGCTGTGAACTCTTTGCCTCATAATGTTTACTTTTCCCTCTACTAGTGCTTTGATCATTTACATTGTTTTGACTACCTCCCTGTGGGCTTCATATTTTCTCACTGTTTTCCTTTGCTTCTTCACTGGCTTGCTCTTTGTTATCATCACTTCCATCTTCACTGTGACTGTGTTTTTCTTGTTCACTTTTATCCATGAATAATATATTTGTTTGAGAGGGTGACTCATGGGAAGAAAGTGGAACATGATTAGTGGAGGGCGAAGCAAGGAGTGTGAGGACTAATTGGCACTTTTATGACTTTAAAAAAAATGATGAGGAGATGTCAATTGATGAAGAAGACCTCTTAAAACTGATTCTCATAGCAAAATGCTGCTTCTGGGTAAAATTTGGCTAATTTTGTCCCTTTCTGTAGCTTTCTGGACGGTGCTATGATTTTCCTATAGGCGCATAGCATCCATCTACAGGCGCGTAGCGTCCTTAAGAAAATAACACAGGAGCAGACTGTAGGTGCGTAGCGTCCATTTACAGGTGCGTAGCGCAAAAATAGGCCTTTTTGCAGTAGTGTTTTGGAGGCCTTCTCGATGTCGGAATTAGGCCTGGGATGGCTCGTTGGAAAGCTATGGATGTATACTTTCCAAATATATTTTGTTTTTTTCATTTGGTTTCTATTTGTCTTTCCAAAAATTTATTCCTCCAACAATGGTCAAAAGTGGTGAATGCTGGTGCAGAAATGCAGTTTACCTTCACCTTATGGCTTATCTAAAAGATTTTTTTGTCCCTTTTTTGTTTCCATTCACCACTACCTTTCGCATTTGAACATGTGATTTAGGCTTTGTTAGACTCCGTCTTCTCAAGTCCTTTGTCAGAGTCCAATTCAGATAGGTAGCTGTCAAAGTCTCAGTTCAATATACAGGCCAATGCCAAAAAGCTTTCACCCACTGCTACTTAGATGTTTGCAAAGCTTGTTTTCAAGATGTTTCAATAACACTTGCAGGCTAGGAGAAGGACCAGTAGTTGTTTATATCAAGAATGCCGTCAATGAGAAATTGATTCTTCTTCAAAACCCTGTTTTGAAGAAGAAGTCATCAAATATGTTTTTATGATGAATATGTAATTTGTCAAAATGCTGCAAATTCTCTAGCTCTTCAAAAGGCAGCCTTGTTTCAGCAGCCAGCTCTATACCGTGTGAGACAAACAGAAATCCAATCAGTCAGTTGATCAGAGACACCATACCCAAAGCAAAGCTAGAGAATAAGCCACAAATTCTGCAGGCTTAATTTCCAAATATTTCTCGTTCAGATTTTATAGCAAATTTTACTTGGGAGATTTTGATGAGGGGTCAGATTTCAAAGGGTTAAATATTATAAAGCAAAACTGGCAACAAAGTAATCACATTGAAGATTATGATGAATGCTTATTCGCTGATTGCTTGGATATAAAATCACAATATACTAGCAGCAGCGAAACCCTTCTACCTGGAGGGTATAGAAGTGATTATGATCAGGCACAGTACATATAAAGTGGTCATTTGTTTTGGTGCAGTGGTTTGGAAAATATAAACTTGCCCTTCCATCTTGTATATTAAAATGGTTTTGTTTCAGGAATGGTTGGGAAGGTGATACTAGCTGCAGTTGTTCATTATACATATGGTTACCTGGTTGTCATTGTTCTGTAACTTTGCTGTGGCTCAATTTGAGTCAAGTGAAGAGTTAACTGGTTCCACTACTTTTCCTAATGTGGCAATCACTTGCCTCGGAAATCTGGCTGTTTTTCTTTAAACGTGTTTGGTCAGAGGAAGGCTTCATGCCGAGATGGGTGTGAGGGATCTTCTGGCCAGCATTACAGCTCCCAAACTGTAGGACATTCAAGGATTTGGAGTGACCACATGTCGATACATATGGGATGCAACTGATAAAAAATTTGTACTCAATCTACGAGTTGCTAACGTAGTAATGCTGACAAAGGCCAAGCCGAAGCTTTCGATGAAACAATTCATGAAGTACACCTCCCATGTCTATGGTGTGCCCTCTATTCAACTGCAATTAATTCGAAAAAATCGCTGCAGAGATCGGATTAATAGTTCTGGACTGGATTTGGAGGTCGAGCGACCCACCTGGGCGTCGAGCGACCCACCTGGGCATTCTTCGCAGTGCAAAAATACAACGTGAGCGACCCACGCAGAAGGTGAGCGACCCACGCAGAAGATTGCAGCGTTTGCTTTGTTGCAGAGTGGATGTTCGTTTTAAATGACACAATTGTCAATAAGTGGCTTCTAGAGAGGTGTAGATGCAAGCGGCAGGCATAAAAAATTTGTTATGGCCATCCAGAGTCAAATAAGTGACATAGAAAAAGCCATGAGTGATTCAGTTATTGATGAAGGCTGTGATGGATACAACTTGATGATCATGCGAAGGATGGTTTGGCCTTGTTTCTTTGTGGATCTCTGCATTAGACGTCCTGCAAACTCTGCGTTGAAAGATCTGCGATTGTATTCGTTGTAGTTGTGGGTTTATATGCGTTTCATACTGAGATGGGTGAATGCGTTGACCATTGCATATGGTGGAGCAACGTATGAACAATTTTAAGGCAAAACATTGTGTGGTATAATTAAATTAAATAGTAAAATTGCATGGGAAGAGTTATATATATATACATTGTAATTTTAAATTATGTTATATGCAATTCTGCTTTGTATGGACGCGAGGCATCGCGTATGCGTGGCCACAGCGTTCGAGTGGTAAGATCCGATTTGAAATTGTTCAATCTGATCTTGAGAAGCAGCAGGTGTTATGGCGGCTCAATTATAAGCCTCTGATGGATTATAAAATGCATTTCGTGAGATGCGAGTGTGGCGGTGTGTAGAGGCATACCAGAGTATTCTAATTATTGTAATTCCGAAGGAAAGTACACGAATATACATTTGTGCATACCATCATAATGGCGAATATCAAGGTCATTGGAGTACTGGGAAGTGGTCAAATGGGGTCGGGGATAGCTCAGCTGGCAGCAGTTGCAGGAATATCAGTGGTGCTCGTCGATTCAAGCGAAAGCGCCCTGCAAAGGGGCATGGAGGGAATTCGGTCTTCATTGCAGCGCTTTGTTAAGAAAGGAGAGCTTTCTCAGGAAGCAACAAATGATGTACTGGCAAAAGTAAAGCACACATGTGAGCATTGTGAAAAAGAAGGAGATAACAAGTAAAAGATCTAGTTTTATTAAAAATTGGTTTTTATTTAAAATAGCAAATGAAAAATGCCAAGTCAAAATACACCTAAAACAAAACGAAGATATCCATCACGGCAGAAGAAATAGGATTCGATCTCCTATTAAGGGCTTCAGTTAAATCTCCAAGTGGATTTACGCTCCAATTTGTGTCTTTAAAGTAGCCAATCATCAGAGGAATTTAAGGAGAACGCTCCAGATTTGTTTAGTCATCAGAGAATTCTATGGAGAATGTTGTTCTCCTTTCTATCTTTATCACTTCAATTGAAACAACGCCTTCATTTCTGATCGATCTGTTTCTCCTAGAATAGTTTATTAATGTATTGATAATCATTTGTAAAGGAAAAAAAAAAAGGGGGGAGAGAGTTCTGAGCGCTGGTGTAAAAGAGAAAACAGAGATTTCATTGTACGGTCTTTTGTGAGTTTTGTGAAAACACCGGCTGGCTTAAATTCTAGTGAAATTTAGCATTTGTGTCCTTTTTTGTTTCATATGTAGCCTGTTATGTGTTCATGTCATTTCATGATCATTTCCAATTGAAAAAATGAAGTGTTAAGGTAGAATTCATATTTGGTATGCTCTGCCTTTAAGTTTGTTCATATTTAATGTTTTCTTCTGTTCGACAAGGATTCATCCTCTATGCCCTTGTCGGCTCCTCAGCAGTCTTGCCATTCCATTTAATCTCAATTTGATGTTAAATTTTCCTGCCTACCTTGCCTCAGGAGATAATCTGTGTTTTTGATTACATTTCTCTGTTCAAGCTGTTCTTTGCCTCACACAGCGCAGAAACCCAACATTTATTAAAAACCTTATTCATATCACTTTACTAGCCTAAGATTAGTTTTCCTTATCGGTCATCTCAGCCCTTCCGAAAACCTTTTGCTGAGTTTGACCCGGAGAGAGCCCTCTCCTGTCCTCGTAGGGCTAGCTACGAGGTTGAGCTTGGTTTGATGTTGCCTCGAGTTTGCCTCTTTCAGCCTGTGGCAGAATCGAGCGCTAACATAGTGGCGACCATACTGGGGAAATCCTTCCCCGGTAAAGGATAATCAAGTTGCAGATCTGATGCTGATGGTGGACAGCAGTCAGACACATATGAAGGCTGAAACTTTCACCTGGCGACTCCAGCTCGATCCAGAGATTCCAATGCTCGCTGATCCACTCATGCAATGGTAGGGTATGTGGCAAACCCTGCACTTTCTGAAGCTGTAGAAGATGTGAGAAATTCGTTAGCGGATTTTGAAATTAATGAGCAATTTGTCCGTGTCTTGCTTCAATGTTTGAAATCTCCAAAGTTTCCTCTTGAAACTAAAACTAGGTTCTGTGAGTTAATTGTTGAAAAGTTTGAAAAGGAGATTCAATGTTTAGATGAGCAGATTCAGTCATATGATTTCCAAGACCCTAAAAAGTTCTTGGAAATCCTTCCTCATTCGAAACAAGATATCATAGAATGGCCTACAGTTGTTTACATTGACAGTGTGCAGTTGGAAGTATGCATCACAGAGTTGGGGCAGCCAACAGAGTCCAGCTTCCGTGATCCTATTGCGGCATACATGGACACATTTTTCAGTTTGATTGATAGATCAGGCTGTATTTTCCGTGGCCAGATTCATTACGTGCATGAAGGGCTGCCAGCAATTACATCTGTGATCTGGTGGAAGCATTCTCAAGCGGCATCATTCTCAGGTTTACTTGAATGGTTAATCTGGCATTTCAGTATTACCTGATCTATTGTTTTTGCAGCAGAGTAGGGTAGATTTTGTAAATAAATAAGCTGTCAAAAGGCAACATCTTGTTACAGTTTATTGCAGTTCTAGTTTGAGGTTTGCCAAGTCAGTTTTTCAAAACATTTCAGTCAGTTTTCAGTTAATAAGTTGATCATGATTCCACAGCCCAATGGATGGAGGCACTGTCTGCTCTCCCAAAGCTCTGCGGTTCTTGGCACCTCCAAGAAGCGGCAGCTGCCATCCCCATTGGAGCCAATGTTAGACTCCATCTTCTCAAGTCCTTTGTCAGAGTCCAATTCAGATAGGTAGCTGTCAAAGTCTCAGTTCAATATACAGGCCAATGCCAAAAAGCTTTCACCCACTGCTACTTAGATGTTTGCAAAGCTTGTTTTCAAGATGTTTCAATAACACTTGCAGGCTAGGAGAAGGACCAGTAGCTGTTTATATCAGGAATGCCGTCAATGAGAAATTGATTCTTCTTCAAAACCCTGTTTTGAAGAAGAAGTCATCAAATATGTTTTTATGATGAATATGTAATTTGTCAAAATGCTGCAAATTCTCTAGCTCTTCAAAAGGCAGCCTTGTTTCAGCAGCCAGCTCTATACCCTGTGAGACAAACAGAAATCCAATCAGTCAGTTGATCAGAGACACCATACCCAAAGCAAAGCTAGAGAATAAGCCACAAATTCTGCAGGCTTAATTTCCAAATATTTCTCGTTCAGATTTTATAGCAAATTTTACTTGGGAGATTTTGATGAGGGGTCAGATTTCAAAGGGTTAAATATTACAAAGCAAAACTGGCAACAAAGTAATCACATTGAAGATTATGATGAATGCTTATTCACTGATTGCTTGGATATAAAATCACAATATACTAGCAGCAGCGAAACCCTTCTACCTGGAGGGTATAGAAGTGATTATGATCAGGCACAGCACATATAAAGTGGTCATTTGTTTTGGTGCAGTGGTTTGGCAAATATAAACTTGCCCTTCCATCTTGTATATTAAAATGGTTTTGTTTCAGGAATGGTTGGGAAGGCGATACTAGCTGCAGTTGTTCATTATACATATGGTTACCTGGTTGTCATTGTTCTGTAACTTTGCTGTGGCTCAATTTGAGTCAAGTGAAGAGTTAACTGGTTCCACTACTTTTCCTAATGTGGCAATCACTTGCCTCGGAAATCTGGCTGTTTTTCTTTAAACGTGTTTGGTCAGAGGAAGGCTTCATGCCGAGATGGGTGTGAGGGATCTTCTGGCCAGCATTACAGCTCCCAAACTGTAGGACATTCAAGGATTTGGAGTGACCACATGTCGATACATATGGGATGCAACTGATAAAAAATTTGTACTCAATCTACGAGCTGCTAACGTAGTAATGCTGAGAAAGGCCAAGCCGAAGCTTTCGATGAAACAATTCATGAAGTACACCTCCCATGTCTATGGTGTGCCCTCTATTCAACTGCAATTAATTCGGAAAAATCGCTGCAGAGATCGGATTAATAGTTCTGGACTGGATTTGGAGGTCGAGCGACCCACCTGGGCGTCGAGCGACCCACCTGGGCGTTCTTCGCAGTGCAAAAATACAACGTGAGCGACCCACGCAGAAGGTGAGCGACCCACGCAGAAGATTGCAGCGTTTGCTTTGTTGCAGAGTGGATGTTCGTTTTAAATGACACAATTGTCAATAAGTGGCTTCTAGAGAGGTGTAGATGCAAGCGGCAGGCATAAACAATTTGTTATGGCCATCCAGAGTCAAATAAGTGACATAGAAAAAGCCATGAGTGATTCAGTTATTGATGAAGGCTGTGATGGATACAACTTGATGATCATGCGAAGGATGGTTTGGCCTTGTTTCTTTGTGGATCTCTGCATTAGACGTCCTGCAAACTCTGCGTTGAAAGATCTGCGATTGTATTCGTTGTAGTTGTGGGTTTATATGCGTTTCATACTGAGATGGGTGAATGCGTTGACCATTGCATATGGTGGAGCAACGTATGAACAATTTTAAGGCAAAACATTGTGTGGTATAATTAAATTAAATAGTAAAATTGCATGGGAAGAGTTATATATATATACATTTTAATTTTAAATTATGTTATGTGGCCGCTGCAATTTACTGCTATGTGGACCTGCCAAGGAGCATCACTTGTGTACGTGTCAGCACCTGGCAACGTTCAGCAATTAGTAGATCCGATTTGAAATTGTTTCAATCTGATCTTGAGAACGCCGTGTTATGGCCAGCTCAATTATAAGCCTCTACAGTGGATTATAAAATGCCAGCTCGTGAGATGCAGGTGTGACTGATTGTGTAGAGGCATACCCAGTATTCTAATTATTGTAATTCCGAAGGAAAGTACCTAAATATCTGTTGTGCATACCATCATAATGGCCGATATCAAGGTCATTGGAGTACTGGGAAGTGGTCAAATGGGGTCGGGGATAGCTCAGCTGGCAGCAGTTGCAGGAATATCAGTGGTGCTCGTCGATTCAAGCGAAAGCGCCCTGCAAAGGGGCATGGAGGGAATTCGGTCTTCATTGCAGCGCTTTGTTAAGAAAGGAGAGCTTTCTCAGGAAGCAGCAAATGATGCACTGGCAAAAGTAAAGCACACATGTGAGCATTGTGAAAAAGAAGGAGATAACAAGTAAAAGATCTAGTTTTATTAAAAATTGGTTTTTATTTAAAATAGCAAATGAAAAATGCCAAGTCAAAATACACCTAAAACAAAACGAAGATATCCATCACGGCAGAAGAAATAGGATTCGATCTCCTATTAAGGGCTTCAGTTAAATCTCCAAGTGGATTTACGCTCCAATTTGTGTCTTTAAAGTAGCCAATCATCAGAGGAATTTAAGGAGAACGCTCCAGATTTGTTTAGTCATCAGAGAATTCTATGGAGAATGCTGTTCTCCTTTCTATCTTTATCACTTCAATTGAAACAACGCCTTCATTTCTGATCGATCTGTTTCTCCTAGAATAGTTTATTAATGTATTGATAATCATTTGTAAAGGGAAAAAAGGGGGGAGAGAGTTCTGAGCGCTGGTGTAAAAGAGAAAACAGATATTTCATTGTACGGTCTTTGACAGAGATTTTAATGAAAATACCCAGCTCTGGCTTCTGAGATTCCTGTGGTATGAGATTTAACATTTGTGTCCTCTTTTGTTTCATATGTAGCCTGTTATGTGTTCATGTCATTTCATAATCATTTCCAATTGAACAAATGAAGTGTTAAGGTAGAATTCATTTTTGGTATGCTCTGCCTTTAAGTTTGTTCATATTTAATGTTTTCTTCTGTTCAACAAGGATTCATCCTCTATGCCCTTGTCGGCTCCTCAGCAGTCTTGCCATTCCATTTAATCTCAAATTGATGTTAAATTTTCCTACCTACCTTGCCTCAAGAGACAATCTGTGTTTTTTATTACATTTCTCTGTTCAAGCTATTCTTTTCTCCATGCAGCCCAGAAAAACCCCATCATTTTATCAAAAAACCCTTTCTATCAGTTTACTAGCCTAAGATCAGTTTTCCTTATCGGTCATCTCAGATCCCATTGGACATCTTTCACTGAGTTGGCCCGGAGAGAGTCCTCTCCTGTCCTCGTAGGGCTAGCTACGAGGATGAGCGTGGTATGATGTTGCCTCGAGTTTTGCCTCTTTCAGCCTGTGGCAGAATCGAGCGCTAACAGGCTTATGATGGAATTTTTTCATTTGCAAGGCGAATTTAAAAACTATGTTTGCCTCCACATTCTTTAAGTCAACTCTGTGACTGCCCTTTGTGTAACACCTTATCTTCATTGAAGGAGGTTTTTTCAAACATAAGTGTTTGTCCTCTGCTTTTTATGAAGGAGGCCCTTTAAAATTATTGTGTTTACCTTTGAAGGAGGCTTGTTAAACACAAAATGTTTAGGCCCTCTGCTTATCTTTTAAGGATGTATTTCAAACAAAAACTTGGCCTATCTCTGTTTATCAAATGAAGGAGGCCCTTTAAAAGCAACTGTGCCCTCTACTTGTCATGAAGGAGGCCCTTTAAACTTAAGTCTTTTCCCTCTACTTTTCATTGAAGGAGGCTTCTTTACAACTATGTGGGCGCTTTTTTTATGCTTGAAGGAAGGTACTTCAAACAATGTCTGGGCCCTTTAAACAACCTGTGTTTTTTCCCTATCTCTGTTTATCAAATGAAGGAGGCCCTTTAAAGCAATTGTGCCCTCTACTTGTTATGAAGGAGGCCATTTAAAATTAAGTCCTTTCCATATGCTTATGATTGAAGGAGGCCCCTCTTGAAAACTGAAATTTGTGCCTTGTGTCTACTTATCATTGAAGGAGGTAATGCAAAACAGAACTATTTATAACCTCCGCTTTATAATTGAAAGAGGCACTCCAAACCAAAATCTATGTTCTTATCCTTTACCGAATCTGTATGAGACATGTCTCTTTGTATAAATTCACTATGAGGCTAATGAACAGGTAATGTATTTAAAAATCACAACTATCTACTGTGTCTCTCTTAGGTGTGAACACTCTTTTGCAGTAATTTTATCTTCATTGGTGATGGTAGCGCCTTTGATGATTTCCAGCCTAGGTTGTAGGGTTATGAAATAACATTTGTTTCCCTTTTCATGCTTTTCACTTTGATGTCTAAAGACTGCTGAGGGTCCTTTTTCCTGAAACTTGTGGAGTGACATGGAGCACTTGGTGAATTGTCTTTTAGCCCTTTGTGCTTATTTTCCATGATGGGTGATTTCTTGACATTCTTAGGTATCTTGAGTTTGCAGGGATGAATCCTGTAGGTTTCCTTTCTCTTTGAAATCTGCATTTTCTTTGTTTCCCAACAGTCAACTGTTCTAGCTTTGAAAAATTTCGTTGAAGTGTCCCTTTTGTTTCAGAACTAGCTATTGCCATCTATCCATAGCACCCCTACAGAGATGCATTGATAAAATATATTTGACCGTTGGAGACCTTTCCTAAGGTATCATGATGATAATGCTAGAAAATTTCACTTGATTTCTTTCTTCGGACATAGGACCGTCTTACTCTGTTTCTTCCTGGATTTGAACCTTATAAGCTTTGTTGAAACAAAACACAACGACCATTTTGATGGTGTATGACCTAGGGGTAAACAAGGGTTTTGTTTTGCCAGATAAGAAAAGAGGATGGCTGACTGATATTTAAAAAACAAGGTTTTTGACAAGAGATATTCTTCTCAAGATACTTACCCTATACACCATCACCTAAACCTAGATAGTTTGTCATAATTTCTGAAGGACTTCTTGGGCATAGTTATGTCATCATATGGGAATTTAAACAGTGAGAGGGGAGAAGACAACTTTTTCCTATGCTTGACAGTGAGCTATGTGAAAACAGGGGATTTTGAATGCTCAGAGATACAAGGCTTATGACAGTTATGGACAAGGGAGTTTTATCAAGACTGAAACTTGATGACCACTTCTAACACAGTCTGCCAGAGAGGAAAAAAGATAGAAATTTCTCTGAGGGGTTTTCTAGAGGAAAAATTGACTGTTTGAAATTGGTTTCTAGAAAACCTAGCCAAGGCATATAGTCATCACAACAGGAAAAAAATACTGATGAATAACAACTATATTCCCACATTACAGGATACTTCCTCACCTATGATAAGCCATTTACTTGAGTGAAAATGAATATGATTATGCATAGTTAAATAGTTAATAGTGTGAGTAATGCATTCATGCAACATTTTGTAATAATTCAAACTTTACCATATTTTCACATCCTCTTCACATGTTGATCTCATCTTCTGTTATGTTTGCATCTATTCCTTCCTCATCTATTCAGTTTTGAATTTGTTTAGAAAACCATTCTATTGTGAAATATTTTCCCCATTGACCAGAAATATCAGTGGGAAGTGGGTTATTTCTTGGGTTTGATATCTGAAATTGTTTCCTCGCTTCTAGCACTTCTTTCCTTTTTATATGATACATATCAATCCATTTATTCATGAATTCCATTTGGTAGAGGAAATTTTTTTTTGAACACAACAATTTCATCAACACATATTAAAATTAAACATGTATGATTCAAACTTTAAATATTATTCTTTCAATTCAGGAATCCCAAAATTATATAGTAAATGATTATAAAATAACTACCCTAATGAATATTTTACATACTAATTACTTCTTTAACACCATTATTTTGAGGCTTTTCTTCATCTATAATATCGGATAAACGTTCTTGATCCCAAAATTGCGCACCATCTTCAAAATATTTAGCAAGGAGTTCACATAGGAAGAAAAATTCTTCATTTAGTACATACCCTTCAACCATGCAACCCTCTAGATGTGCCTTCAATTGGGCATTCCTTTTTATGGTTTTCATGTATCTCTCAAAGAAAAGCATCCATATCACTGAAATGATACTTGTCATTTCAATGTCATCGACTAGATGTATAAGTTAATGGACCTATAGGTCCATGAAACTTGTAGGGAGCTCCTTTTCGAATACACATAAATTTTTTGTCATTTCTTTCTTGCATCTTAGCACTTCAGACTCATGGATCTCTTTAGAGGTAACCCACCTAATTAGATATTGTCATAAAATTAGTATGAATTTTTAGTGACATTTAGAATGAGATATAATATATCATTGTATCATATAGAGGAACATTTCATACCACGTCAAACCTTGTAAATATCAACTTACCACATACCTCATAAAGGATGACAATCAACACATGGCATTCCTCAAGTCAGTTGTAAGGCATGAATCCCCTCTTATTGCTAGTGGCATGATATACTATAAAACCAAATTATCATAGCTCATTAGTATTTATTATCATAATATATCATAATGTTTTTTAGTAAGTAAATGATAAAAATACCAGTTAATTGATGTTAATACCTTCATAAAATTGTGATAATCACGTGTTTTGAATCCTATGATATGTCCCTCTATTGTAAAAGCTTTATACAGTGATGATCCATATCGAGTGGGTGATCTTATTGAATGAATCACATTTTTAGGTAATCTAAATCTTTCTTTTTTAGTATTCATGGAGCTTCTACATATGATTCATTTTCATTACTTGGCCACAAATGTATTCTATCAAATTTGGTACATGAAAGAGAAATATCCCTCCTTGATGATAAAGCGTCTTTATATTTCTAGCTATATGTTGAAAAATAGAATCAAGGTCATTTTTGAAAATATGCATAGGATTTAATAAATGAGATATTAATAGATCCTTTCAGTAAGGGAGATCATAAAATATGGATTTCCTTGTCATTCCTTTTGGCATTTCAACCATAACGTGTTCTGGTTCCTCAATTGAATGACCATGGTGAAAACAATTGCTCCAAGATTTTGATTCAACAACTCCATACATTTTAAGCCAATCGGCTAGACCCATTACCTTGGGAGGATCTTTATTTTTAATTTTTCCATCATATTTATTCTTTAGGTGATTTATGAACTTCTGGTTCGGTGGTAGAAAAACCCTGTTGTTTGTATAAATAAATTTATTTATATATTTAGAATATCGCCCCTCGAAGTTTTTTACACATCTTGGACATGAAAAATCCCTTTTGTTTGTAGCCCTATAATTCAAAAAATAGCTTACATAATAAAACAATGATAATTTAATACTTATATACAACTTGAATTGAAAATAAATTATGATGTACTACGAATATGCAAATTATTCGATCTATTACCAGGACAAACACCAAGTCCTAGGAAATCATGAATTGTCCAACATAGTATGCAATAAAACATGAAGGACCTATTTTATGGAGGACATGATATGTCATAAATATTATGCCTTTCCATATAAGTCGTATCTCATCAATAAAAGGCGCAATGTAAACATCCATTTTTTTCACTTGATGTTTTCCTAGAATGATGATAGTTAGCATAAGGTGTTCCTTTCTAACACTAATCCATGAGGGAATATTGTCCACTATCATTCCAATTGGCCAAAAACTATAATTTGAGCTTAGGAAAGAAAAAGAGCACACTCCATCCATTGCAAGTCCTAACCTAATACTACGAGGTTCATCTTTGAATTTTCTTGGCCATTTTTCCTTTACATTTTTCTTTTCTTTGGAGTACACAAGAATTCACATGAATCCATATTTAATCATGTTATCTTCATGCCAATCCATCAATTGTGAAAGAGATTTACAATGAAACATCCATTGTAGTCTAGGAATAATTGGCATGAGTCGTAAAAGCTTATTTGGAACTATAGAACCTTGTAAATATGTATGATTTCTATTCTCTTTTTATACAAGGAATTATTCATTGTTTTTATATTCATATTTATATAATATGAAATCATTTTTACATGCATGAATTTTCTTATATTCAATCCCCAACTCGACCAAAAATTGTTGTGCTTCTCTAAAGTTTATGGAAACACATTATCTTCAGGGAATATTTTATCCTTTAGAGCCCTGTAAGTTCTTATTCAGACCCATGTGTTAGAAATTTCATTTATAAATTTGTTTATATACCATAATTTAAAATCCACCTAAAATAAAATTAAACAAATTTAGTACTTATATTCTAATTGAAGACACAAATTGACTATGAAAAACTAGAAAAATAATTCAAATTACTTCAGTAAGGTAGTGAATCTCTTGTCTGACCAACCAAATAATGACTTGATTTACAATAGTATTAATGTTAATGAAAGCTTGGATGATATAATTGCACCCAATTTGAACACAATTGTCTTTTTTGCTTGCTTGATTTATTCATTGATGTTGATATCATCATAATTATGTTGGTGGTAATTTCCCTCTATACCTGCATCATAATTATTATGCATAGGATCATCACCCTCATCATTGTTTCCATCCCCGAAGAAACCTGTGAGCATTTCATTCAATCCTTATTCATGCATTCCATTTCCATCAACATCTCCACTCTAAACAGTGGATGGCATGCCATAAATGTATGCTAATTTCATTAATTCATCATTTTTTTCACCTTGTAGTGCTCTCTTCAATGCTTCTTTATCATAGTATGGTTTAAAGGATGAATTGGATCATCTTGTTGAATTCTGAATGGTCTAGTTGTCTCTTGATAATTAGTAGGTGTATCATCAACATCATTGACCTATAATTAAATGGAACCATTATTTAATGTTAGATAGCAATTAATGGATGAACATGGATCCATTTCAAAGATATGCGCAATAAATTACTCAACAAAACAATATTACATAAACATAAATACAATAAATTAAAAATATTATTTTTGAAAATATAGTTCAAAAAACAAGCCACATCAATTTCATAATCTTATATTTTAAAAACAAGCCACGTCAGATTGAAATTATGTACAAGTTTTGAAGCTATTATGGAATACAAAAGGCTTACATTTTACAAATTCATGGGCTGAACTATATAAAGTTATAAAACACAGAGAAATGAGGGTTTTTTAGGGCACATCAAGGGCTACTACAAGGACATAGAGACAAGGTTGAAATGTTTACAATAATAGTGAGAAGGCCAAGCTACTATAGTGGCTATTGGAACTGATAGAGGTGTCTTAAAGGGTAGTGAGTTGAATATGTATATATAAAAAATGAAATTTGAGAAGTTTGAACAAGAATCTATTGCAAGCTTCATATCCTTGTAATGGTTTCAGACCTAAGCCAAAGTCTGTAAGGTCTAGACTCAAGCTCATAGCAATATTTCTAGAAAGTGAAGGCAGACAACTTGTAAAGGATATTAGACCAAATATTGGAAATGCACTTTGAATCTAATCTCAAGGTTTGTAGTGACTATTGTAGGACCTAACTAAGAGGATTGAAGTTAAAAGAAAGTTGCACTAGACAAATACCAAGTCTATTTCTAAGACAACCGAATTAAAGAAGGACTGTAATGGTAATTACAATGTACACTAACATTAAGTCTTAAGGAGAAGTAGCTTGGCATAGTAAACAAAGGCATTTTTAAGTGTCTTGAGATCATTTGAAGCAAGGCCACAATTAAACATTGAAGGTAGTAACAATTCCCAAGACTATGAGATCAAGAAGAAGGAGTTTAAGCAACCTCCAGTGATCATGAAAGATAAAGGTATGTAGATCTTAAGGTAAGTATTCTATCTAAGTATAGTATTTTCAAAGGGTTCACATAAAATTTATTAGGGTTTTGATGCATATTCTAATTCTAGGGCTAGTAGACTTCATCTTGTTGAAGGTTTTTGTATCTAGGGATTGAAAACCCTAGATGGTGCTTGGATTAGTAAAAGCCTAGTGGAAACCCTAAACCTAATATGATTTTTCCTCATAGAAACTCCAAATATTTAATTTTAGGGGTTGTAGAATATCTAGGGTATTTCGTAATCTTGAGCAAGGGTGAAATTTAAATCTAGGATATGTCATCTAAACCCTAGGGTTTCTATTTATATGAGAAATATAAAGGGAAGTTAGGGCTTGTGTCTATGAATACTAAGAAAATAACCTCTATCATGCTCTTGTAGTTGTATTTGTCTTGGTCATACTTGTTGGTAAATATCACAGGTACATATTGAAGAAAGAAAAATGAGAAGGATGGACTAGCAAAATCATTCCTTTCATGATGAATGAAGGGAACTGAAAGGACCCTGAAGAAATTAATATCTAAAGGAGTAAGCATGCATATTTATGTAGTATGGCATCATAAGTAGAAGCATGTGATAGTAGCATATTTAAATTCTACTTGTTTGAATTTCTTGAAATCATCTAGTCCTTTAATGAAAAGATTTGGGACCCTTTTGCATAAGTGTTCATCCATAGAATGTCTAACATTATGTTAGAGGAAGTCATTTTGCTAAGATGGATCATCATGATCTTATAAGATTCATCATCTTAGAAGGCTCTTGAAAGAATAATTATGATAATACTAGTGTTTGAAAATGATGATGGAATGCAGTTGGTCAAGTTGAAGGCTCATTATTAAATACATATAGCTAGAATATTGTGCGAAAGGTTAGGAACGAATGTTTAAAAGAAACCTTTAGGTAGGATTCATATAATCCTGAAAGAAAGGTTGGTAACAAGCATAGTGAATCTTTCACTTGATTATATGATTTCTAGATAAATGAATTTGACTTACTCCAGAATGAATAGAATGATAAGGCATTATCTCTATAATATATTTACTAATAATCAATATCAAGTACAATCTCTGAAAGAAAATGGTAACTTGGTAATCAGTGCGATCTTTGGGCGCGTTGATGCATGAATGAAGAATTGTATGGAGATGAAATTTGAATATGTTGATGATGAGAAAGTTGTCACAATGAGGTAAGTTTGATTTTAATATTTGTTGTTGACTATCTGGTTGACATATTGTCTTGCTACTTGGTAGAATGTTTCAGGATGACAATTGAGACACGTTCAACTATATGTATGAAGAAAATTGATGGAAGCTTTTAATTAATATGTTTTTCTCCATGAAATGTGTAGTGTTGTGTTAGCTCCAGATTTTATAGCTCCATTGCTTCTAGGTTCTAAATTTTAGCTTCATACTCTTGCTAGATTTCTATGGTATTTTTCTTGTCATTTCATGTCTAGAGTTTTTTTTATACTATATCCAGTAATACTTATGCTTGTTTTGTTTAATATTTTTCAACATGTCATTGTCATCATAATTCATCCCCATAGGAATTCAGAAGATAACGAGAGTTTTGAAATTTATAAAAAATATCGGCAGGTCTCCTTGCATTGGGATTCCACAAGCCTTTATATTTTCAGCTCTTCTTCTCTCTTTAGTTTATTGTCAATGCTAAATTGTGAGATATGTTATCCAGTTTTATCTTGTTTTCAGTCCCTTTCCCTTGGCTAAACCTTGAATCATTTCAATCATATAGCAGAAAATCGATATCTATAACTCAACAAGGTATACAATTAGGGATATTTCTGACTTGAATCATTTAGAAGACATTTCTAATTTTGAGGCTCTTCCTGGTGATAGATTCCACTTCTTCTTCAATCTATTTTTGGGATAGCTCTGGCATCGACTCCTTGGGTGGTGTGCTTTGCAATCCAGAAGAAAAAAAAAATTCATAGCCATGGAAGGCACCAGAAAAAATAATTGCATTTATATACAATTTCCTAAACATTTTTTCAATAATATTCATAACTGCTTGATTTTACTAAGTTTCTAGAAAATAGACATTTGAAAATTTATGGGGTGACAAATGTATCTTAACTATTTTGAGTATGGTACAACCTATTTTATGAAGGGTTGTATCTTCATGTGTGACATCGACAGGGCTACGCAAGGGTTATTTATGTAGATGTGCTAGCCTGCTTTTGTGGCATGTAGCTGGGAGCTAAATTAGGGTGTAAGATATCACACATATAACTGCAAATATGTCATATTTTGACAGCAGGGAGACTAGAAGTTAGAGAAACAAGTAAGACATCTAAAATGATATTAGTGTTCTAACTACTAGACTTGCTTCTCTGACTTATTAATCTATGCATTTGAGATTTAGTAATTTTCTAATAATAAAATGTTCCCTGATTATAAACTTCTTGCTACTAATTACATAAGATATTTCTCTAATGTACAAATTGAAAGGAAAGTATGCAGAGAATCAGCTTTTGGGAGAGGTCTACATGAGAAATCAAATCTCACTAGAAACCTTAGTTTGCCATGAATTTTGTTTTCCTTTGAACTCTACTTTTGGGTATTGTATAATGAGAATGACTAGTGTTCTTGTGCATGTCATGAATGACAATCTTATTATGAATTTATCATAAGTGTAATTTTAATGGTTTTGATCTTATTTGTGTCACTTTTAGGCCAGAACTCCATAAGGGCATGGATTGGAGAAAGGAAAAATCACTCATGCTAGTTATGCTAATATGTATATGCAAGGAGTAAGTCTTTTGATCTAACCCTAATTAAACAACATGGTAATTTTGATGTGGATTATATTTTTATTCTGTGTTTTTTTTAAAGGTTAATCATATTAGAGGATTTTAAAGCTTTACTTCAAAGCTTCCTTTGAATTTTAATTTTTAATGTTTGCATGGCACTATATTTTGTAGGACAGGGTGAAAATCTAGAACCAAAAATGTCGTCATCTCAACTATGTGCATCCGGAAATAGAGTAGGAGACGAAGTACATGATTTTGTTTTAACAAGAGAATTTTCTCAACAAGAGTCTCAGGTGGATAAAGTGAATTGGTAAGTTATGAACAATAATTCTTAGCCTGATGAAAACTAGAACAATGAGTCTGTTATGAAACCAACTCCAAAAATAGAATAAAAGAGATATAAACGCCTTAGAAATAAGCCACTTCGAGGGGGGAAACCTTTTTTACATTACATAAATGAACAATTATTGGATGATTAAAATGAAAAAACCTACTTCTATATATAGAAGTCCATGGGGTCACAATATAATCTTAGCCGACCTATCAATAATAATCTAATGGCCAACAATAGTAATAGTGGGGTTTTATGGGGCATAATAATAACAATATGGGGACTACATGGGTACGAAAATAATAATAAGCGGGATACACTACAAAAATAAGGGACTGAACTAGTAATATAGGGACCTAACATGCCCCTCTCCTTCAAAAAAGTGTTTTCCTCAATGCTTGAGTAGCTCTAGATTCTTTTGTATAAAATTCTCATCCTCCTATGTGGAATCTTCAGTGGGTAAGTTCTTCCACTTGATGAGATACTTTTAAATTGATTGATTTCGTAGCTGTAAAGTTATTTTTTCTGTGACTGATTGAGGTTCCAACATAATTCAATCAATTTCTGGCAATATTGTTTGAATTGGAAGTTTGTCACCTATAACCTTCTTTGAGCATGAAACATGGAAAACTGGGTGCACTCAAGAAGAAGTAGGAAGCTCCAATTTGTTTGCCATAGTACCAATATTTTGCAACACCTTGTAAGGACCATAGTACTTTGGTGATAATTTATTATCCTTCTTATATTGCTTGAGTGACATTTTTTTGTTTTGTAGTAGCCGTAAAAATACCCAATCTCCTACATCAAAACTTCTCTCGTTGCGATGTTGATCTGACTATTGTTTCATTCAATTTTTTGCCAAATATAGGTTATCCTTTAAGAGTTAGAGAACTTGTTGTTGATGCTCGAAGTGATATTCCAATGCTTGAAACTTAGAATTTAATCTTAAATATGATGTGATGGATGGTGGATGATATCCATAAAGTGCCATAAATGGGGTCATTTTTGCTGCCATATGGAAGGAAGTGTCATACCACCATTTAGCAAGAGGTAACCACTTGATCCATTGTGTTTGTTTATCAGAGACAAAACAAGGAAGATATCCTTCCAAACAATTTTTCACTATCTCAGTTTTCCCATCGGATTGAGGATGATAAGATGAGCTATGGGATAGTTGAGTACCCAAACAAGAAAATAATTCCGTCCAAATATTTTTAGTGAAAATGGGATCTCTGTCGCTTACAATAATTTTTGGGTTTCCATATAGCTTTTGAATTGTTTCCATAAATGTAGTAACTACTATACTTGCTTTAAATGAATGAGATAAAGCACAAAAGTGTGCATACTTGGTAAGTATATCAACTACCACCATGATGAAACTCTTTCCTTAGGACTTATGTAAACCTGTGATAAAATCCATTGAAACATCCTCCCAATGTTTCCTTGGAATTGGTAGCTGTTGTAGCGGACTCGGGGTCTTAATTGTCTCGAATTTATTTTGTTGGAAAACCAAAAATTCTTCCACAAAATTTTGAATATATATTTTTTTTCTGAATAATAATAATTCTATTAAGAAAATACATATGGTACAATCAGAGCTTACAGAGAAGTGAAGCTAAAGAGAAAGGGAGCCGGAAATGATATAGAATCAACCTCGGTCCCATAGAGCATCCATGGCATAAGCAAAAAGGTAACAAAGAGAACAGAAAATAACGAGCTAGACTAAGGAGTCTACCCAGCATGGGCAGAGTCTCCCAATCGACATTTTTTCCCTTTCTTTTTACTGACTTTGACCCAACCATTCTGATCTGGCTGGACTAGAACCACTTGCAGACTATTCTGTGCTAAAGGAGGAGTCTCCTTGTCTGAATCGGAAGAAGAAGACTCATGAGAGTGTTTATGCGAGATCAGAGGCGCAGAAGGATCCTCGAGGTGGGCTGAGGGCGAGTCCTTCGGATGCTCCAAATTATCCTCTTCCACTTCATTATCCTCCTCATCAGAGCTAGAGGACTCTATGTCATCCATAGGGGGTCTGTCACAAGTTTTCTAGCTCTTGGATTTGGGTTTGCGATTGATATTATTCTTTTTGTCGAGGAAAGTTTCACATGTGTTTTGGAGATGCCTCGTCTAATGGAAATGGCGACACCTGAAGGCTGTGTTCTCATAGTCCAAAGTTTGCGTCCAATGGAAGTCCCCAATTTTGAGGATGATCTGATCGGGCAACCCTTTGCTAATGTCTATTTCCGCACAAATTCTGCCAAAGGTATATATTCCTTTCTCCCCCCTTGAGGTATCTGTTTCCAGGAAGCGGCCTAAGGTGTCCCCAATTGCTTGAATGACAACAAAATGCCATAGATGCGCAGGGAGATTTGGAAGCCTGACCCAGATAGGAAGCTTGGTGATGACAGCGGTAGAGGGGTCGAAATCTGGGAACCAAGGTGTGAGGAAAAGTCCAGCTAATCCCCAGAACCAGGGGCCTCCCGTTAAGGCTTTCTGGTAATCTTCACTGAAGGCAAAGGCTACAATAAAGAAGCCTTTCGAGCATAAGAAGAATTTACTGTTGTTGGTCCAATTGGAGTGGATCCAATGATATAGATCGGCAGTACAGGGCCATAGTCCATTAAATCTGCAAATTTCTGGTATTGATCATCCAGAGATGGATGAGTAATTTCAATGGAAGGGGTTTCCTCCATTTTTTCCACCAAGAAAGGTTTGGGAGCCTCAGCTGCTTGGGCAAACTTCTTGGCAGGCTGTGCATGAACCACATCTTTATAGGAAAAACCTTTGGAGGCAGAGGATTGCCCAAATGCACCTCCCCTTAGCCGAAGTGATAAGATCACTGTGGCATTTCTTTCAATATTGTAAAAGGAGAGAGGCAGATTATTTTCAAGCTGCTTACCTGTAAAGAGGAGCCGCAAAAGGGAGGAAGGGATCCCCAGCCTCTGTTCGAGGATATTTGAGAGATGGCACACTATGAAAGAGGGCTGGACCCCAAGGAGCAGGGTTTTGCCCGTCAGAAGAATTAATTGAATCTGGAAAGTCGTTTGTTGGAGATGAGAAGGATCTCGGCTACCAGAGTGAGGAATCGAAGTTGATTCAGTGATTTCCCAGGGCTTTAGAGCTAGCTCCAGATCCCAGCGATACTGTTGTGGAAGCACAGTGCAGAAGTAGCCAAGGGTAGGAGTCTGCGGGAAAAGGCGTAAAGAAAAATGAACCGACGTCCAAATGAAGTAAAGGAAAAATCACACCATCGTGCCACCGCATAGTTAGACGGCCATAGAGCCATGGCGGCCGTGACTGTCACATGCTGTAAAACACAGCATATTGTGTTGAGGTCTGTTGCTAAAATAAAGATTACAATGGGCCTTGAGAAACCTTCGAGAAACAGACGCTGTGTATCAAGAGGAGGCTGCCATTGGAACAATGGAGCCAAGGTTCCGAATCTGGAAGAGTTGGATAGGAGCAGCTGTGGAGAGGCGGCGGCCCATAGACTGTGCACAAACACCCTAGGTGCCATTGTGCCTAGGAACCCTTCCCACATTCTCCGCATCACCCACCATTCCTGCAATGGCACACATTCAAAAAATAATGGGCATTGTCTCGCACCGTCTGTTTTCCCGATAGGTCTGCAGGGAGCCCAACAAAATACCCCCGCGGGAAATCGCCCCCAAGCCCCAGGTACCATCTCATCCTTCACATGGATGCGAGTGAGCAGATAACCATTCCTTCTACCCACAGATGCCTCTCTGCATTCAAATCCATGGTAGCACCACCAAGTCGGCGCGATCCAGCTAGCGGCGGCAACGTTTGGGGACTGAAATCCTAGGGCAAGGGAAAAAACGCCATCGCTCTCCATCCTTTAGTCCAAGACAAAATTTTGAATATCAGATTTAAGGCCATCTCAAAAAAATTCTTTCTTCACCTTGTGGTAAGATTTTAAAAATCCCGAGTGTCCTCCAATGGGAGAGATGTGCAATTCCAAAAGAATATTTAGTTTTAGTTGGGAATTCTTACAAAGATATAAGCAATCTTTGTACCATAAGGAATCATTTTACCAACTAAATGTGTCAGATGTATTGGGATCTTACTACAACTTTTGAATGGGTTTCCACAATTCTTCGTCATTCTTCCATTCCTCCATTGCTTTAGTTATCCAATCTCATTAGATAATAGAAATGGCACAAATCAATGCTTCCACCTCCTAATTTTTTCTTGAGAGTCCATCTACAACAACATTTAGCTTCCCTTTTTTGTAGATGATTTCAAAGTCATAACCCAACATTTTTGTGACCCATTTTTGCTACTCTGATGAAGATAGTCTTTGTTCCAAAAAGTATTTAAGACTATCATGATTAGTTTTTATCTTGAAGTGTCTTCCCATTAGGTAAGTTCACCATTTATTTAGTGCATGTAGTATTGCCAACATTTCCTTATCATAAATAACTTTCTGTAAATACTTTCCTTTGATTTGACGACTTTCAAAATCAATGGGTCTTCCTTCTTGCATTAAAACAACACCAATTCCATTTCCCGAGGCATCACATTCCACAATAAAGGTTTTTTTGAAGTTTGGTGTAGCTAAGACCGGTGCTAAGCACATTGCCTCTTTAATATGCTCAAAGGCCTTAGTTTCTTCAAGAGTCTATGAAAATGAATCTTTCTTCAATAATGTTGTTAGAGGTGCTACTATTCTCCTATTTTTCTTAACAAACTTGTGAAAATACCCTGTTAACTCGAGAAATCCTCACAAATTCTTTATGGTTGTGGGGACTTTCCACTCCTTAATGGCTTTAATTTTGTTAGGGTCTACCTTAACACCCTCCTAAGATACAATATGACCTATATATTCCACCTCCTATACTTCAGAGAAACATTTGGAGGTTTTTACATATAGTTGTTTATCCTCCAATAGTTTGAGCACCCTGTCAACATGTTGAACAAGATCCTTCCAAGACCTGTTGTATATTAGTATATCATCAAAAAATACTAACACAAATTATTTAAGGAAGGGTTTAAAAATGGAATTCATCAAACATTGAAATGCATAAGGTGCATTGGTAAGGACAAAAGGCATGACCAAAAATTCATAATGACCCTCATGAGTTTGAAATGTTTTTTTTGGAATATCTTCAACCTTCATTATAATTTGATGATATCCTAAACGAGGATCCAAATCAGAATTTTATATTTAATAGTGAGCTTATTGAGCTCCCTATAATCCGGACACATGCGCCATGATCCATCGTTCTTGCGCATCAATACTACTAGAGTAGAGAAAGAACATTGACTAGGTTGAATTATACCAGCCAATAACATTTATGTAATCATACGTTCAATTTCGCTCTTTTGGACACAAGGATATATGTAAGGCCTGATGTTCGGAGGAACACTTCCTGGAATAAAATGAATAACATGATCATG
Organism: Pinus albicaulis; assembly: GCA_034641835.2. Classification (NCBI taxonomy): domain Eukaryota; kingdom Viridiplantae; phylum Streptophyta; class Pinopsida; order Pinales; family Pinaceae; genus Pinus; species Pinus albicaulis. The sequence continues at coordinate 275,276,001 of CM076578.1, read as the reverse complement.
ATCATGAATAGGTGGGAGTTCTTTGGGAGTTTCAAACAACTTGGCATGATTGTCCAAGACTTTTTGGAGATCTGGATAAATATATGATTTTGATGTTGGAACTTCTAATGAGCATAATTATGCAATTACACCTCATTGTTCTTTCTTCATAATATTTTTCATGACATTAGAGCTTTGTTAGGTCCCTATATTAATAGTATAGTCCCTTATTGTTGTTAGTGTAACACCCTTATTGTTATGGTTGTACTCCTGTAACCCCCATATTGTTATTATTGTGCCCTTACATTATTATTGTAGGTCAGCTAGGATTACATTATGGCCCCATGGACTTCTATATATAGAAAGGAGGTTTTGTCATTTTTATAATAAAAGAATTGTTCATTTATGTAATGTATTGGAGGTTTCCCCCTTGAAGTGGCTTATTTCTAAGGCATTGATCTCTCTTTTCTTCTATTTTTGGAGCTGGTTTCATAACATTTGGTATCAGAGCTTTGGATTCTAGGGTTTCACTACTCCAACAAGTCATTGTGGAATTTTCATTATAAATTTTTTTCTACAAAGGTTCAGAAGCTGAAATTTTTACAAACTGAAGCCGAAATCCTCAGGAACGTCATGTAGAAATTTAAATCTTGGTTCACAATATTTTCGGAGATATGATCTATGGAAGTTAGGGTGTTTTTAGGCTCCCGAATTTGGCCTAAAACAGTTCATCATGGCATTTGCGCTATAAATTTTTTTCTACAAAGATTGAGAAGCTGAAATTTTAATAGAGAAAACTCGACATCCTATGGAACATCTTGTACAAATTTAAAATCTTGGTTCTCAATAATTTAGGAGATATGATCTGTGGAAATTAGCATTTGTGTAGGCTCCTAAGTTTCATCTCAAAGAGGTGACCATGGGAAAATCGTCATAAATATCTCTCTAATTGTCAGATTGGAATTCTCTAAAAATTGATCGCAAGTACATGGACTGTAGTTTCCTATGTATCAATTTTAGAGCCGAAGGAGGAAATAGTGACAAATGGCACATTTTACAAGTTTTCTCTACAGAACCATTCCATAATTAGGTCATTGTGGGAGATTGGGCATAACTTTGCCTTGAATAATCCTAATCAGCTCAGACCTATGGCATTCAAAAGAAGATTTAGAATGCCACTATAGGTCCAAATTTCAGATATTGAATATCCGAAATCACAAAGATAATTCGATTTCAATATCGAGCTCCTAAAAAGCAAGAAAAAGGTGTGTATTTGTTTTCCAAATTGCATAAGTCTTGTTTGGAGAATCAATTTGAATTGATTCCAAGGAAATATTGTAGAATATTTATCATTATCGGGTTCTAAAATGCCCCCCTAAAAATAATTCAACACCCATTAAGCCTACAAAATGCTCTACTATGGCTCATGAAGATGAAGAAATGCAACATGACATTTTAAAATTACAAGAGCAAGTGCACCAAATTTTGCTCTTGCAAAGAGCAACAAAAAATGAAATGGATGTTTTGAAGAAGAGCATGGAAGCTACAATGGATGGCTTGAAGAATGGTATGGAAGAAAAAATGGAAGGTTTGAAGGAAGGTTTGTCAAAGTTGATACAAGAAATGATTCCTAATGGCGAAAAGATAGTAGAACTCATGATGAGAACAAAATAAATGTTAATCATGATTTCATAAACTCTAATGTTGGATTGAAGAACCACCATATTCCAAAGATGGATATGAGGAAGTTTGATGGAAATGATCCTATAACATGGATACTACAGATGGAGCAATATATTGATCTCAATAATGTGCAAAACACACAAAAGGTATGCATTGCAACTTTACATTTAGAAAAAAATACATTTGTATGGTATCGATGGCATTGCTCCTGTAAAAAAAATTTCACTTGGTCAATTTTTACGGACGAAATGATAGCACAATCTGAGAATACAAAGAGCAACACCTTCTTTATCCAATTGATAAATCTCAAACAAAAGGGTTCAGTGGTGGAGCACATTGAGGACTTCCAAAAATTTAATATAAGGGTAACTGATATTCCAAAGGAACACATGATTGATGTCTTCATAGGGACTTTAAAGGATAACATCCAACATGAAGTTCGCATTTGGGAACCTGATTCATTGGAGAAGGCATTCAGGTTGGAAATAAAAATTGAATGTAAACTTATGGTGACAAGGAAGCCTACCACTCACATCTATAAAGATGGAAGTGTTGCTTCTCCTAGACTTCCACAACCTACAAGGTTGACACCACAACAATTGGAAGAAAAAAAAGCAAAATGTATTTGGAACATTTTTGATAGAAAATATAATAAAGGTCATAAGTGTGCTGAGAAGAAATTATTTTACACAGATTGTGAAGAGGAGGAAGAAAATGAAAAAGAACCTTCAAAAGAAGAGGATATACACCAGTAACCAACCCTACAAGAAGAAGAAATGATTTCGACCATATCGTGTAATGCATTGGTAGGAATTAGCACTCCTCAAAATCTCAAGGTAGATGGACATATCAAGAAGAAAAATGTAATAGTGTTGATTGATTCGTGTAGTACCCATAATTTTTTTTCATTGTAAGGTAGCCAAGGATTTGAATTGTTTCCTATACCCAGCACCAGAATGTCAAGCGATTGGTTGCAAATGGAGGAACTATAAATTTCTATGGAAAATTCCATAATGTCAAGCTAGCCATGGGGGAATATGTATTGAAAATTCCAATGCTTTCCATCCCAATGGGAGGTGTTGATGTTGTACTAGGAGTACAATGGTTACAATCTTTGGGGATGGTAGCTTTTAATTTTCAAGAACTTTCCTTGATTTTTTTGTGGAAGGAAAGGAAATCGAATTATGGGGTATCACAGGGAAGAAATGAAAGATAATAAGCTCTAATGTCATGAAAAATATTCTGAAGAAAGAACAATGAGGCTTAATTGCACAATTATGCTCACTAGAATTTCCAACATCAAAATCATCTATTTCTCCAGATCTCCAAAAAGTCTTGGAAAATCATTCTAAGGTGTTTGAAACTCCTAAAGGAATCCCACCTATTCGTGATCATGATCATGTAATTCATTTGATTCTAGGAAGTGTTCCTCCAAACATCAGGCCTTACAGATATCCTTATGTCCAAAAGAGAGAAATTGAACGTATGATTGAAGAAATGTTAGAGGCTGGTATAATTCAACCTAGTCAAAGTTCTTTCTTTGCTCTAGTAGTATTGGTGCACAAGAAGGATGGATCATGGCACATGTGTCCAGATTATAGGGAGCTCAATAAGCTCACTATTAAAGATAAATTTCCATTCTTGTGATTGGTGAATTATTGGATGAATTACATGGAGAAATTTATTTTACCAAGTTGGATGATCGTTTAGGATATCATCAAATTAGAATGTAGACTTATGATATTTCAAAAACAACATTTCAAACTCATGAGGGTCATTATGAATTTTTTGTCCTACCTTTTGGCCTTACCAATGCACCTTCTACATTTCAAGGGTTGATGAATTCCATTTTCAAACCCTTCCTTAAAAAATTTATTCTATGATTTTTTGATGATATACTAATCTACAACAGGGCTTGGAAGGATCATGTTCAACATGTTGACAGGGTGCTCAAACTATTGCAGAAGAAACGATTATATACAAAAACATCCAAATGTTTCTTTTGAGTACAAGAAATGGAATATCTCGGTCATATTGTATCTCATGAGGGTGTTAAGGTAGACCCTAACAAAATTGAATTCGTTAAGGAATGGAATGTTCCCACAACCATAAAGCAGTTGCGTGGATTTCTCAGGTTAACATGGTACTATCACAATTTTGTTAAGAATTATGGGAGAATAGCAACACCTCTAACAACATTATTGAAGAAAGATGCATTTTCATGGACTCCTGAAGCAACTAAGGCTTTTGAACATCTTAAAGAGGCAATGTACCTAGCACCAGTATTAGTTATGCCATACTTCACAAAAACCTTTATTGTGGAATGTGATGCCTCAGGAAATGGAATTGGTGTTGTTTTAATGCAGGAAGGAAGACCCATTTATTTTGAGAGTCGTCCAATCAAAGGAAAATATTTATAAAAGGCTATTTATGAGAAGAAAATGTTGGAAATACTACATGCACTAAAGAAATGGAGACCTTACCTAATGGGAAGACACTTCAAGGTAAAAAATGATCATGATTGTCTTAAACACTTTTTGGAACAAAGACTATCTTCATAAGAGAAACAAAAATGGGTCACAAAGATGTTGGGTTATGAATTTGAAATCATCTACAAAAAATGGAAGATAAATGTTGTTGCAGATGCACTCTCAAGAAAGGATGAAGAGGTGGAAGCATTTCTTTGTGCCATTTCTATTATCCAACCAGATTGGATAACCGAAGCAAGGGATGAATGGAAGAATATCATATGTGGACATCATTCAAAAATTGTAGTGTATGTCCTAGCATATATGATACATTTAGCTGGAAAAATGATTCCTTATGGTACAAAGATCGTTATATCTGCAATAATTCCAAACTAAAACAAAATATTGTTTTGGAATTGCACTCTTCTCCTTTAGGAGGACACTCAGGATTTTTAAAAACTTACCACAAGGTGAAGAAAGATTTTTTTTGGGATGGGCTTAAATTCATTATCTGAAATTTTAAAGTAAAACGTTTGGTTTTCCAACAAAATAAAGTTGAGACAATTAAGACCCCGGGTCTTCTACAACCTTTATCCATTACAAGTCAACGTTGGGAGGAGATTTCAATGGATTTTATCACAGGTTTACCTAAGTATGAAGGAAAGAGTGTCATCATGGTGGTAGTTGATAGACTTACCAAGTATGCACACTTTGTGCATTATCTCATCCATTTAAAGAAAGTATAGTTGCTACTTCATTTATGGAAACAATTCAAAAGCTACATGGAAAACTGAAGATTATTGTAAGTGACGGAGACGATCCCATTTTTACAGGGAATTTTTGGACGAAATTATTTTCTTCTTTGGGTACTCAACTAGCTCATAGCTCATCTTATCATCCTCAATCAGATTTTCAAACTGAGATAGTGAATAAATTTTTGGAAGGATATCTTCGTTGTTTTGTATCTGATAAGGAAGCACAACGGGTCAAGTGGTTACCTCTCGTTGAAAGGTGGTATAACACTTCCTTCCATACTGTAGCAAAAATGACCCCATTTATGGCACTTTATGGATATCACCCACCATCCATCACATCTTCTTTAAGGGAAAATTATAGGGTTCAAGCAGTGGAAGATCACATCAAGCATAAAAAAGAAGTTCTCCTACTCTTAAAGGATAACCTACATTTGGCACAAAATTGAATTAAACAATAGGCAGATCAAAATTATAGTGAGAGAAGTTTTTTTGTAGGAGACTAGGTATTTTTATGGCTACAACCATACAAAAAAATGTCCCTTAAGAAAGCTAAGAAGGATAATAAATTATCGCCAAAGTACCATGGTCCTTACAAGGTGTTGCAAAATATTGGTACTATGGCATACAAATTGGAGCTTCCTACTTCTTCACGAGTGCATCAAATTTTCCATGTTTCATGCTCAAACAAGGTTATAGGGGACAAACTTCTAGTTCAAATAATATTGCCAGAACTTTATGAGGAAGGAAAAACCATATTGGAACCTGAAGTAGTCATGGAAACAAGAACTCGACAGCTACGAAATCGATCAATTTTAGAGTATCTTATCAAATGGAAGAACTTATCCACTGAATATTCTACATGGGAGGATGAGAATTTTATACAGAAGCACCCAGAGCTACTCAAACATTGATTACAAAACGTTTTTGAAGGAGAGGAGCATGTTAGGTCCCTATATTACTAGTATAGTCCCTTATTGTTGTTAGTGTAACCCACTTATTGTTGGTGTACTACTGTAACCCCCATATTGTTATTATTGTGCCCTTAAATTATTATTGTTAGGTTGGATAGGATTACATTGTGGCCCCATGGAATCCTATATATAGAAAGGAGGTATTTTCATTTGTATCATCGAAGAATTGTTCATTAATGTAATGTATTGGAGGTTGCCCCCTCAAAGTGACTTATTTATAAGGCGTTGATATCTCTTTTCTTCTGTTTTTGGAGTTGGTTTTCATAACAAGCTTATTATCTTTCCCAGCATCCATATGATACCCCCTGTAATTAACCTTCCTTTCCTTCCGAATTTTTTTTCAAGAAAAGTTCTTGAAAATTAATAGCTACCATTCCCAAATATTGTAACCATTGTACTCCTTGTACAACATAAACACCTCCCATTGGAATGGAAAGCATTGGACTATTCAATATATATTCCCCCATGGTTAGCTTGATATTATGGAATTTTCCAGAGAAATTTATAGTCCCTCCATTTGAAACCATCACTTGACACTCTGGTGCTGGGTATAGGAAGAAATTCAATTCCTTGGCTACCTTACAATGAATAAAATTATGGGTACTACCTGAATCAATCAACACTATTACCTTTTTCTTCTTGATATGTCCTTCTATATTGAGAGTTTGAGGAGTGGTAATTCCTGCCAATGCATTACAGGATATGGTCAGACTCAATTCTTATTTTTCTAGGGTTGGTTCTTGGTGTATATCCTCTTCTTTTGAAGTTTCTCGTTCATTTTCTTCCTCCTCTTCACAATCTATGTAAGATAATTTCTTCTCATCACACTTATGACCTTTAGTGTATTTTCTATCACTAATGTAGCAAATCCCTTTTGCTCTTTTTTCTTCCAATTATTGTGGTGTCAACCTTGTAGGTTTTGTAAGTCTAGGAGTATCAACACTTCCATATTTATTGATGTTAGTGGTAGGCTTCCTTGTCTCCATAAATTTAGTTTCAGTTTTTCTTTCCAACCTAAATGCCTTCTCCAATGAATCAGGTTCCCAAAGGTGAACCTCATGTTGGATGTTATCTTTTAAAGTCCATATGAAGATACCAATCCTTTGTTCCTCTGGAATATCTGCTACCCTTATATTCAGTTTTTTGAAGTCCTAAATGTGCTCCACCATTGAACCCTTTTGTTTGAGATTTATCAATTGGCTAAATATGGTGTTTCTCTTTGTATCCTCATAATGTGTTATCATTTCCTTCGTAAAATTTCACCATGTGACAATTTTTTTATGAGAGAAAAGGCATCGATACCATACAATGTATTTTTTTCTAAATGTAAAGTTGAAATGCGTAACTTTTGTGTGTTTTTCACATTATGGAGATAAAAACATTGCTCCAACTGTAGTATCCATGTTACGGGATCCTTGCCATCAAAATTCCTCATATCCATCTTTGGAATATGGTGGGTCTTCAATCCAACATTAGAGTTCATGAAATCATGATTAACATTTATTTTGTTCTCATCGTGAGTTTCCTGTACTACCTTTTCACCATTAGGAATCATTTATTGTATCAACTTTGTCAAACCTTCCTTCAAACCTTCCATGTGTACTTTTATATCATTCTTCATGTCTTCCATGTTAGAATCCATGCCATACATCTTAGTTTCCATGCCACCCATATTAGCTTCCACGCCTTTCTTCAAACCATCCATATTAGCTTCCATGCTTTTCTTCAAACCATCCATCTTGGCTTCCATGCCTTTCTTCAAAACTTCCATTTCATTTTTTGTTGCTCTTTTCTAGAGTGAAATTTGGTGCACGTGATCTTGTAATTTTGATATATCATGTTGCACTTATTCCTCTTCATGAGTCATAATAGAACCTTCTGAGGGCTTAATTGGTGTTGAATTATTTTTAGAGGGGATTTTAGAACCCAATACTGATATCTATGGTTCAATATGCCCTTGGAATCACTTCAAACTGATTTTTCAAACAAGACATGCAATTTAAAAAAAAAATACATACCATTTTCTTGCTTTTGAGGAGCTCGATATTGAAACTGATGTATCTCTGTAATTTAGGATCCCAACGAATTAAGATTCAGTCCTATAATAGCCCTCTAATAATTCTTTCTAGTGCCATAGGTCTGACCTGATTTAGATTCTTCAAGGCAAATTTATTCCCATTCTCCCACAGTGACCTAATTATGGATTGGTTCAGTAGAGCGAAGTTTCATGGCATGCCACATGTCACTGTTTCCTCCTTCAACTCTGAAATTGTTACAAAGAAAAATGTAGTCCGTGTACTTTCGTCCAATTTTTACATAATTCCAAACCGATGCTCAAAGATAGAGTTATGAATATTTTTCCAATGTCACCTCTTTGAGATGAAATTTTGGAACCTGCAAAACCCCTAACTTTCACAGATAATATCTCCGAAAATATTGCGAAAAAAGATCTGAATTTTTTACACAAACTTTCTCAGGATTTATTCACAAATGGTTGTTTTTTTTCGCGTCTTATCCTTTGCAGAAAAAGAGCTATAGTGAAAATTCCATGATGACCTGTTTGAAGCATTGAAACCCTAGAATCCAAAGCTCTGATACCAACTGTTATGAAACCGACTCTAAAAATAGAAGAAAAGAGAGATCAACACCTTAGAAATAATCCACTTTGAGGGGGAAACTTAATTTACATTACATGAATGAAAAATTATTGGATGATTCAAATGAAAAAACCTCCTTCTATATATAGGAGTCCATGGGGTCACAATATAATCCTAGCCGACCTAACAATAATAATCTAAGGGCCAACAATAACAATAGTGAGGTTTTATGGGGCATAAGAATAAAAATATGGGGACTATAGGGGTACAACAATAACAATAAGGGGGCTACACTAAAATAATAAGGGACTGCACTAGAAATATAGGGACCTAACAAATTCCCACCACATACAAAAATTATTATATAAAATTGATCATAGAAAGTAGAAAAAACATTCCTTTTAAAGCTAAAAATTCCCATGATAATGAAATATTTTATCATTCTTAAAATAATTACATATTCTCATCTGTGATGCTTTCATTCATGCTAGTAGACACACAACTTGATTATGCGAGACATTAATCATGGATGGAATTCTGTGTAAAAAATATTCAAGAAGGTCCAAACAATAATGTTATAAAAAAGTCAATCAAGGAACCAATTGTTGATTTTTCATAGTCTATTGAATGGATCTTCAGATGGTCATGTCAGATCAAATCAGGAAAAGTCATCTTAATATGGTGGAACGTTGGAGCGAAATCAGTCAAGCATGGGAAGCTTCGCAGGGCCTGATATACAACATGTAAAAATTGTTGGTTAGGGATCGAATCACAATAGGAACAATTTAGAGGGGGTGGAAAATATAATCCGTACTCTAGTATTAAGATCTTCTATGTTGGGTAATTCTTTCACAAGTTCATTAGATCCAATATATGTTGAAAATGATGGGGAGAAAAAGGCACTTAAGAAATCCTTATTCGGGTAGAGCTTTCCATAGAATTTTACACAACCATTTGAGGCTCCACAGGGAATAAGTAATTTCCCTCAAGGTACCACTACTCCAGGAAATTCCCAAGTGCAAGAATTCCATTTGAACTAGAAACATAGAAGTTGGACTAAAGCTGTGCATCCGGGTTCTTATCAAATAGGAATTGTTGATATTTTAGGCAGTCTAGCATCTAAGCTGTAGGGAAGCTGGAGTGCACTTATTCAATCAACTGTTTCAGAGTCACCTTTTGATGAAGCTGATCATCCCTTGATATTACATAAAACAATTCCAAATTCTGCTAATTACTTGCCATTGTAGTCTAATCCAAAACAACAAAGAGCTTGGAGTGAAATAAATGTTCTAGTGTCAACCTCAATGAATGGGATATATTTCAATTTCTTGAATAGTTTGAAAATCCCTTCTTGGAGTCCAAAGTGTTCAAGGTTTGCAACAGTTTGGTTCGGAAGTAGGGGGTCACCTTGAATCAAATCTTGAAAAAATCCAACATTATAATAAAATTAAGTTATAGCTAGTGTCCCCCTCCCAATTTATTCAAGAATCACTTAAGCAAGCAGGTGGATTGCAAGAACTGTCTCTTTATCAACCTTCTAACAACAAAATTCTTGGAAAATTTAGGATATTTAACAAGTTCCTTATGATGGAAAGGTATCCTCCCATTATATGAATTTTGATGGGAGGCAACAATATAAATCATTAGGGGACCAAGGTAACTCTAAGTCTAAATATAACAACATATTTCATCTACGTCTAAGGAGCAGAGTTGTTGGAGAAAAAGTGAAGCACAAAGATATGAACATAATCATCTATTAGTAAATGCCAACAAATGGAATGACAAGAATGAAAATAACAATATCTTACATTTAGAACTAGAAAAACTGGGTAGTTATGTGCAAAAAGGTGAGGATCAAAAATATCGCACAAGAAATGAGGTAGGAAAAGACACAACTATGTCATTCCAACATTAAGATCCAAACATTAATTCAAGCCACAATGGGAAGATAATACATCATGAAGGTTTTCACATGGGTAGATTTCCTATGAATCCTAATGCACATAATTAGGAGAGAAATCCAGAAAGGTATTATCAACAACACAAATAAACTACAATTTTAATTCTAACAATGTTATTTTGGACTCTTATGCCAAAAATGAATGTGTTGGAAACACTTCAATCTATGAGTAGGGAAATATTTCACTAGCCTTAAATCCATTTCCCGATGTCTGTGATAGTTTTAGAGATATAAAAATGATATAAATAGGCCACAATATAGTCAAAATGATTCCACAAGTGCTGGTCAGATGGAAGGTAAGGGAAATCCTAATCAGAGTGCAAAAGTTGGAACTAATTACACTGGGAAAAGTCCTCAAAGGGAAGATGAATTCCAATATTAAAGTAATATGCATCACTGGGGATATAGCTAACTAAGAAAATGAGTACTGGTTCAAGTGAAATTTCTTGAAATGATATTCTGAGAATGCCCCCTAGGCACATGCTCCAACATGCAGTAGGAACTGATTCAATGAAATAATGGCATGCAGAAAGTGTTAAACATGAATAATCTTTGAGAGGAATTGTGAACATGGATTCTCAAGGGAAAAAAAAATCTTGAAAAGACACATTTTGCGCAGTCAAAGGTAGTAAAGACAGGCTCACAAAATAGTATTATGAACGTAGAAGAGGTATTAAATTTATTTGCTGTATTTGGACTTGAAAGAAATATCTAATATATGAATATTGGGGATCCTTGTAAGAAGTTCAATTTTTTAGTATTGTGTGTCCTTTTAACTCAATTGAAATACTTCTTTCTTAGATTGATATCATATGCTTGATTTTTTTGTATCCCTTTTGAGGTAAGCAATTGTTTCTTTTGCAAGATGTTCTAAATTGAAATTTACAAACCAATTTAAGAGAACAACTGGGAGGAGGGGATACTAAAGTATTTTCTATAGGTTATGCTTCTGTAAACTCATATGTATTTGACAGTGCCACAAACATGTCTGGTTCAAACAAACCAACATCTTTATCAAGCCTTAAGGTTTTGGTTGATGTTTTTTTTTTACTAACTAATTTGTCTATTTGTTGTTCTGGTACATTTTACTAGTTTTCTTTATTATAATATACTGAGATGTTAATTTTATTCTTATAAAATATTTGTGTGGAGCCAAAATTTTATTGACCTTCTAAGGAAGTAAGATAATACAAATTAAAGTGACCCATTAAAGCACACTATATTTAGTGAGAAGAATGCATCTATTCACCCCAACAAATATTCTTCACCTATTGTTTCAATTACTCATTTTGGTCATAACCAGTCATGAATCCCTCTTTCCCCTTAGGGAATTGGACTATAATGCTGGCTCCACCATCACAATTATTGAAAATCATGTAAAATAAATATTTACAAATGAGTGCATCTATGCAAATTGCAAATGTAATATTATATAGGCAGATCCATCCATCCAATGGAGAAAGTTCCCACAAGAGTGTTTCTTTAGAAAATCATCAAGATTATTTATAAAAGGTAGGTGATGTTGCCACAACTGAAGGAAAATTATTGCAAGTAACCACCTCAACTATGCCATTAAGTTTTCCCTCTTAATCACCACCAAAAAGTGTAAAAGTGAATGCTATAAAGTTGGACAAATCACCATACTTCACAGCCTTTGATATTCACCCTTCAACTCAGTTACAATATATCCAACACCAAAATTTCATTGGAAAAATTATATCAATTCCTCAATCAACTGTTCCACATGTAGTCACCCAAAAATAGGACGACATGCAGGGTAACATGATCCCCACTCATCAACTTCAAGGCTCACTAGATGTAGATGTTGTAGGGAAAATAATACCAAATTTCCATTCAAAAACACCTTCTATAGTTTATTCTGTAAATTATTCTATAGAAATGAAAACGAATATGCAGGGCTCTCTCACCCCCTCAACTCGACATTTTAATCAAAACACTTATCAAAATGCTTTACTTGTTGAAGATGGACTTAGAAAAATCCATCAGTTTATGCCTGTAAATAAAAACTTGTCTCGCCCAAGGAGTTTTGATCAGGGGTTGCAAGAGTCTTAGTCAAACTATGCACATCATCTACTAGGATAGTTTTGAAGGCCTCAAACAACTGGTTTTTAAAATGTGCTTAATTCCCTCAAAACTACTTTGGAAAATTGGCAAAGGATGTTGATGGGAGCTGAGAGCATATTTCCAAATAGTTTTGTCTCATTTCGACCATCAATGGGTGGACCTAGAAATAATTTATAGCCCTATATGTCAAGTTTGGATAGCGAGATGAAATTTGTCATGGTAGGAAAGAAAATAGCTTTAGTTCATGGACAAATCATTAGACCATCTTAATTAATTCTCAACAACCACCCTATATGGGAGAGTTGTCAAAAAAAGAAAATTCATTTCAATAGATGTCTTCTGATAGAACTAAATTGAGTGTGATTCCTAGTCCCCAAACCTCAATGATGGTCTTCCAGTAGCAACCACCACATTGCTACTTCATACATTTGGAGAAATTCCTCAGTTTACAGTCTCAAGGGGAATATCAAAGGAAACTTTTTATTATCAAAAATCCATTCAGGAACAACTACATAGTTGCTCCCCCTTTTCATTCAAGTATTTGTGCTCATAATCAAGAGAAAATATAAAATTCCAAATTTGGGAAATATTCCCAATCGAAAGTAAATCTCTTTGCTGTATGTTCACCTACACAAGAACAAAGTGATTCTTGCAATGATGATCCTATTGAGTCCTCACCATCTGAGGCTCCTCACCATCAATATATTTATTCTAGTAGGATGTCCCCAAGGAAAACCATGCAGAATTATTTTGATAGAAAAACAGTGAAAATACTAAAGATTGCAGATGCTGGCAATGGTGGTATTGATCCAAATCTTAAGGAAAAATCCATCGATGAAACAATGAACCCTCATTATGGGATAGGACAGTTCAAATTTGGGACTACAAAAGACAACAAAACAACATGTATATTTGCTATTAGATGTGAGGATGATTATGTTTTCTCAAGAAATCAAATAGAGACGTGAAGAAGCATCCAATAAAGACATGGTTTCAATTATGCATAATAGATTACAAAATCAAGGCTACAATTATAATATTTATGGAAATTCACAGTCATATTCAGGAGTGGGTGACATAAATCATTTAAATCAACAAATTTTGAATTTCAAATAAATCCAGTTTGTGCCTCATACTAGTGAGGGACTCTTAGCCTTGCAAGTTACTACCATTTATAAGAGATTGGGTGAATTTGGAAGGTCCGGAACTTTGAACTCTCAACAAATACCTCCAAGGAGAAATCTAGAGAATTTGTTCCCTGGCTCAGGATTAGCACCAACAACTACCAACCACACTAGCCACTCAAACATGAAATAAGTTGAATCTACAATGAGTGTGAGAACCCCAACAGTTGTGTCATTTCCATGATCGAGGGCTACACTACAAATAAACATCAATATTATTTACTAAAGAAAAAATTGCAGCTCTAGTTGTAGTTCTGCCTAGTAAACGTAAGAAATAAGGGTCATGGCTCATTCCCTGACATGTAGATATTACTCAAGTTGGAGGGCATCTTCCCACTACAAGGTTTTAAGCTACTACCTAGAAAATTCACTTCTTTTTTTTGTTCTCAGTATTCTGTGAATTTATATAATTAGTGTTCTTTTTGTTTATTCCTTATAGTTTGAAATGATTTTTGTTTCTTTATGAAGACTAAGCCAATGTTCCTGCTATGGGATAAAGTTTTAATTATTGTTGGGAATTTATTTTCAGTGATGCTTAGCTAGCATGTGCATCTGCAACAAACCACTTAACAGAAAAGGTCTGGTTATATTTAAGGTATTCCTATCACTTTTTTACCAGTAGTTTAATGAAAATGCATCCTTTCAAATATGAAGACATCATATGAATATATTTATTCTTCCTGAACTCAAATTATTCCTATGTTTTTTGTAGGAGGAAGATGAGATTGATAACCAAGAATAAGGGGTAGAATCAATACCTTGAGTAAAGAGAATGTTAAAGATGACAACCCAGTTGATGAAACAACTAATTTGTCCAATATCCACAACGGTTGTTCTTGGAAAGGAAAGTGTTCAATATGAGAATGGAACATATAATCTTGCTAAAAAAACCTTGCGAGGTGCATGCAAGTTGGCTTCCACCTATAGTAAAGATATGGGAAAGAAAGTTGAAAATGAAAACTTGTATGTATCTAGTTGGCTTCATTTAGAATCATAAATCGGTTGTATTACAATTAGGGCTTTGTTTTTTCTACCTGTAGTTTTATATCCAATCTGTTGTTTTGTAATATTTTCCATCTCTGTTAAGCTACTTTTTCTATCCGAAATATGCAATTTTTCCTTTTAAATGAAGTCTTATAAGAAATATTGTACACATATTTTTACTTGCTTGCATGAATTGTCTATCACATCGTCAAAAAATATACTTTGAGTACCAAAAGCATTTTATGAAAATCAATGAAATTCATTACTTCATTTGGCATGGCCTTTGGGTAGCTTCAAAAACTTGAAATATTGAATGGGAATTATGTTTTGAGGGTAACAGGAAGCTTCATGGATAGAGAAAATAATTTGGAAGATGAGTTCTCCAGGTAGGATTTTTCTTTGGACAATACCACTAGTTGCAGTGGATTGGTAATATTTTTAGTTTTTTACCAAGCTTCAGCAAAAATCTCATTCTTTTTTGATTGATTATTAGTTGAAATTTTTTTTATTTCTATTGGCTTCTCTTTCTTGAATATTTTGTGCTAACTAGTTTGAACTAATTGAGGATCAAACATTGGTGGTATTGCTGTAATATGTTAAATTCTTGTTTGTATTAAATGATGACTGATGTTCTAAGTTGAGTGATTGAGTGATTAGTTTTTTAATAAATATAGAGGTCTTGGCTCCAAGGAGTGTGTTAGCACCTGAATTGGACCCCAGGCTGCAAAAGGAAAATCAAGGTAACATCTAAACCACGCTCAGCCTTGTAGCTAGCCCTACAAGGATAGGAGAGGGCTCTTTCCATAAAATAATATTCAATAAAGTGCAAATCTGATATTAGGCTAGGTAAAATTATAGGGATAAAAGGTTTAAATAAAATGAATGAATGAATTTTAGGGATGTGTGGGATAAAAGGGACAGTTTGAAACTGGGAATTAAATCAGGACATAGGGTATTTCATGGGGCAAGATATGAAGGAAACTTAGCAATTAAAATTTAATGAGGATGGGATGGAAAGACTGGTGCAGAGATAAAAAGGGCACAATAAATGGATCATTTTCAAACAGAAGAAAACACACAGAGTATGAATGATTCCCCAAGGTAGAGCATATAAAATGGATTCTACCTTTATATCTTGAAAGCATTCAAAAGGAAATGTTTATGGATGAATGGAATACATAACAATTCACATATGAAACAAAGAAGAAAAACAAATGCTAACTCTCATACCACATGGATCCCACAAATCAGAGCTACATCTCTTTATTAATTACTGTCAAACTGTAAAATGTAGCACAAAGATGTTCTTCCACACTATCCCCCTACTTTCAAACTCAGACTACTTTACAAATGATTTACAATTACATTAAATAGGCTGAAATGTGGGAACATAGATCCACAAGAGAAGGGAACTATTTTAACAGCTGAAGAACTGAAATACAATCATAGAAAGAAATACAACAATTTGCCCAGAAAATAAGGGACAACATTGCATTTGACTACTTTGGAGATTTCGCTGTTAGGTTGTATGAAAGAAAATAGGTAATCCGATGAATAGATTTCCTATTTTGTTGCTTGCTATAGATATCTTTATTTTATTTTAGGCTCTCGGCCTTTTGACTGTCGCTTTCCATTTTCTGTTTGAATAAAACCAACTTTTTTTTAATAAACATTCCTTTGAAATGAAACTTTGCCTTTAGTGAAGGGAAAATTTATTTTAAATGGGAAAAGGGAAGGGAAATGGGAGGTATATAAATCGAAATTGGAATGGACGGGCGGAGGGAAATAACATATTAAAATACAAGTGTAATCGCAATTGGAATTGGGGAGTGGGGTAGGCGAAGTGATATATATAAAACCTCCGATGCGATTGGGGACTTACAAAGGGGAAAGGGCCTTTGGTAATACAAATGGGCAGGGGGTTTTATGTGGTGGGACCGGGGATTATAATCGCAATCGCAATCGAGCTCAGGACTGGGGCGGAATGATTTATATGAAATTGCCGATGCGATTGGGGAGGTCTTTCATATAAATAAAATAAAACCAAAATTTTCTTTTAACAAAGGGGAAGACCCTTTATAATGCGCGGGTGGAAGTACTGTATGGTGGGCCCAACCAATCGCAATCGCAAATCGGAGGGAGGGGCGGAGTGCAGCACATATGGGAATGCCGATTGCGATGGCGCGATTTGAATGTGGGTTGTCCGATCGGCGAGGAAGATCGACAGTTGAGGAGCGATCGGAGGTTTCAATCGGGGGATGTTGCGATCGGGCAATCAGAGGAGGGGCTTGCGATGATGCGATCGGGGAATGTTGTGATCAATCGCATTAGAGTTCTTTGCGATTGGCCAATTGGAGGGGGATTTATGGAAGTGCCGATTGCGATGGCCCGATTATCTGTGGGCCGTCGAATCGGAGGGAGCAATCAACAGTCAGATATGCATCGGAGGGGGGTAATACAATCGCATCGGAACTTTCGCGATGGGCCGATCGGAACATGCAACTAAAATATCTGATGCAATAGAAAGGGATTTAAAGCGGTGGGGTTTATATTACATAAAACTTTATAATAAAGTTTTATTATAAGGTTTCCATAGTATGGCGGGGAAGTGGTTTGGGAACGACGAAGTTTATATAATAAAATTTGATATTGTTTATTATAAAGTTTTATAATGGGGAATGGAGGGGAAGTGGTTTGGGATTGGATTTAATATAATAATGCAATTTATAATCCGAAAGGGGGGAAAGGGATTATTTAAAGGAATATTAAACTTTAATAAAACAAAGTTTAAGGAAAACTGGGGAAATAGGGGGTATATGAGGATATAAGGGCTTTTACTTCACTTAAGCCTAAATTTCAATCCAGAAGTTAGTTTTGAGAGTGTAATATACCGTTGGAAAGCTCTTTCCGGGGTATTTTTGATGGATCTACTTGGAAGATGATTTGGCGCTGAACATGCTGTGGAAAACTTCTCTGAAGGCAGGGGAATCACTTTGTGGAGATAATAGATTCTGAATTGTGACTTATTACACCTGATGATATAGAATTACATAATGAATGATAATAAAGGAAAAATATCATGTTGTCACCTCAAAACATGGTTTTGAGGAAAAAATTACATCAAACTGAATAAAATTTCTCTCTGATTCTTCCAAGTGTTGTGAATTTGAGCTTATTGGCTTCCTCATGACCTTGCTAATATTTATTTGACACTTGAATCATTAACTTGACCATGGTGAGACCCTAGAAACTAATGAGACCCATCCTATGACCTACTGATATGATTTTGAGAATAAAAATGAATAATGACTAAAGACCATAGAAAGGAAAATCAGCAAGTACCTCATGAGGGACAACTGATAAAAATTACTACCATCAATGAATCCATGACCTAACAGAATGGTGAAATTTATTCGGTATGAGACACCTAATATGCAGATGCAAAAGAGAATTTTTGATCACTGATGGTAGTATGACTAGACTGACACTAACATTGGCTCCAATGGGGATGGTAGCTCCTTGGAGGTGCCAAGAACACCGTAGACCAAGTAGCCTTATCCATTGGGCATGGAGTCAAAAATGTTGAAAACTAACACAAATGAAAACTGACCCTGACTCGAGACTAAGACTGAAAACTAAAATAAAACCAAACCATACACATATCATCCAAGTTTTATAGCCTTCACCTCGGGCCCCAAACTTGAATGACTGTGCATTTTGAAAATTTTTTTCAGAAAAATAAAATGGTATATACACTGATGATGAGATAGATTTTGATCCATGTCTTCAAAAATGGTAGTGCTTCAATAGCCTACCACTTACTGCTCCTCGAGGAAAATCCTGGCCATCCATTTCTGAGAGTAAGAAGGCATTCTGACCCCTGTATGTTTTAATTCTATATGGTCCCTTCCAAAGGTTGTCAAATTTACCGTGCTTCCCTTTGTCTTCATTTCTTGCATCCCATCTCAGCACTACATCATCCAACTAAAAATTTTCTGCTTTAGTCTTCCTATCATAGATCTTTTTAATCTTGTCCTGCAACTAGCTCGCTTTCTGTGACACTTCTTCTCTTGTTTGTTGTAGGTGGATCATCTGGTTGATCCTTCGCTGGTTGTCATCATCTTCGCTACCAACTTCTTGTAATAATATCATAACTGGAACTATAAGAGAAGTAGGAAAGATAGCATCAGTACCATAAACCAGCTCAAAAGGTGACATACCTATTGATTTTTTACTGCTAACTCTGTCTGCCCACAGTGCGTTGATAAGCTTTCGGTGCCAATTTCTTTTGTTTGCCTCCAACATTTTCTTGATTATATTCATCAGCGACTTGTTGGATGACTCTGACAGGTCGTTTCCTTGTGGATAATACGCTATTGAATCGCCCAGCATGATGTTGTATTTATCACAAAAATCAAGCATTTTCTTTGATCTGAACGCGGTTGCATTATCTGTCACAATTTTACATGGGCAACCAAAACGGGATAAAATATTTGATTCCAGGAATTGAATAATGACTGTGTCAGTCGCTTGCCTGGCAGGGATGGCCTCGATCCATTTCGTGAAATAATTTGTCCCAGTCAGTATCCATCAATGCTGCGCTGAGGATGCGGGACAAATTTCTCCTATAAAATCGAGCCCCCAATGCTGAAAGGGCGTGTTCACTGAAACAGGTTTCAAAGGAAGTGGAAGAAATTTCTTCTTCCCTTTGAAAATTTGACATTCATGACAATTCATCACAGTTTTATATAAATCAGAAAACAATGTGGGCCAATAATACCTAGCTCTCAATACCTTGTTCACTGTAGTTTTCCAAAACAGGTGACCACCACAGTCACCTTTATGGAAATCGTGCATTACCTTCTGAGCTTCTTCTTCCACCAGGAAATTTAGCAAAATGCCTCCCGGATCCTTCCAAAATAGAGCACTATTTAAAATGCAATATTTTACAGATTTAAGCTTCAAAGATCTACCTTTACTCTTAGACATGCCTGGAGGAGGCAACAGATGCTGAAGAACATACACAATGTCTGAATACCAAGGGGACTGTAGAAAAATATCTGAAATAGTGACGCAAAAAAGACTGAAAGTCAACCCCACAGAGAGCTGGTAAACTATGGCATGGAATGTCAGCACTTCTTGTCTGAAACCCCGTTCTTGAACTCCACGTGGTCCCCTTAATCTTCTTTTTATTTTTTTTATCAATTTCAAAGAAATTGACAAATAAACATATTTGCCACTTTCGAATGTTATATTATATTCCCAGCTTATATATATTATCTCCGAACTTTATAACAATTATGTCCCAGACTTATGTTAATTATCGCCAACCGTTAATTAATCAACTTTATTATGCTCCGAGCCCGCACAAACCATTGGCAAAATCCAACGGGTCACACACACACCGTACCTTAGCTAAATGTCAGGCAAGTCCATCGTGCGACCACTGTTAGATCACAAGGCTCCAGATCGACAGCTCGTACACATATCGCTCGTCCTCCTCGTATGAACGTTAATGCGCAATGGCACGCTCCGAACGGTGGTTTTGTGGGGATCCACCTTGCCACGCGTCGACAGCTCTGTGGAATTGATCCGTGATCAGGGAATACCGCTTGCACACCAAAAGCGGTGCGATATAGGCAATCCACCTCTTCAAATCTGCTCGTAGTTTTGTACAGTACCTTACCAGGGTTGTCCAAGGTTACGTTATCCCTTTTAATTCATTAACTCAGGTCTAATCCTAGGGTCAGGTTCCGAAATCAACGACTCTGTTTCTCTTAATAAGTGGGAATTTTATAATTGAACATTGTTCACGCTTATGGTTCTCTACACATACCTCGCCTATGGTTGGGTGGATTTACAGGGTTATCCAACCAAATTACGGGAATTCAAAGAGAGAGAAACGGAATTTCCGGTGCACAATCACCTCACATTTAAATAACTCTTCACAATTATCAGTTCAGACAGTTGGAAATCAACAGGACTCAAAGTCTATTCAACCGGAAGCAATTGATCAATACACAGAGCTTTATTACAGAAATTTCTCCTCTCTTCTTCTCTCCCGCTCTCTCTCCCCATATACATCTGAGGGATTACATTTATATACATGAACATTTTTCTGTTCGGTTCCTCTGAGAGGACCATTTTAGAAAATCAACAGCGTAATTAAATTAATTCAACTAACTGAAATATGACAGCTAGACTAACTGAGCTATTCGACTTCTACGACTCTAACTGATCTAAATAATACAATCAGCTGAGGTATTAACACCTAGCTATTATAATTCAGATGTTTCAAAACCCTCCTAGCCACAACATGTGGACAAAACTCATACATTGCTGGCTAGTGTCTAATGCCCCGGCATCAGACTCTCGAGGGCAATTTTCTTCATGGGCTCCTGTCCATGAGCTCTTCCATTGACCTGTCTATCTTCTGCAACATTTCTTCATTCATCCAAGTGGCATATTCCTCAGGCTTATCCTTCCATTTGATCAAGTACTGAAAGTACTCTTGTCCTCTAGTCCTTCTGAATGGTCTTTTATCCAATATCTTCTCTGGTTGTAATGGTTGTGCTGGGGGTATCTGCTCTTTCCACTCAATCTATTCCTTGTCTGCTGATCCTTCTTCTGCACCATCATCTTCATACTTGTACAAATCTGCAACATTAAAAATAGGAGATATTCCAACATCAGGAGGTAATTCAATCTCATAAGCATTTGCAGAAAACTTCCTAAGTATCTTGCATGGCCCAATATTTTTGAACTTCAATTTGTTCTACTGCTTCTTTGGGAATCTCTCCTTTCTCAAGTGTGCCAAAACCATATCTCCTACTTCAAAATGAACTTCCTTTCTACTCAAGTCTTCTCTGCTTTTGTATGTGATGCTGCTGCCTTGTAGTTTTTGTTTCACTTGTTCAAGTATGGCCTGGATCTTTGAAGCAAATTCCTCACCATCTACACTCCTTACCTCTACCTTTCCCAGGTTTCTTAACTATGATATTCCTCTGGGGTGAATTCCGTAAAAAATATGAAATGGACTCTGCCCTGTGCTTCTGTTTGGTGAGTCATTATATGCATATTCTGCTTGGGGAAAAATATGATCCCACTGCTTGGGATTCTCTCCTGCAAGACTTCTCAATAAATTTCCTAGACTCCTATTCACTACCTCAGTTTGTCCATCAGTCTGAGGATGATAAGCTGAGTTGAAACTTAGTTTGGTACCAAGTTTCTTCCACAATGTCCTCCAAAAGTGCCCCACAAATCTGGTTTCTTTGTCTGAAACAATACTCTTGGGAAACCCATGCAACCTAACAACTTCTTTGAAAAACAAGTTAGAAAAATGGGTGGCATCACTAGTTTTATAGCATGGAATAAAATGTGCCATTTTGGAGAATCTGTCCACAACAAAAAAGACTGTATCGTTCGCTCTCTGAGTCTTGGGTAATCCTAGAACAAAATCCATACTCACCATGTCCCAAGGCCTGTCTGGAATAGGCAAGGGAGTGTACAATCCTGCATTCTGGCTCCTTCCTTTAGCATATTGATAGATTTTTCAATTCTTCACAAACTTATCCACTTCTGTTCTCATCCTGGGCTAGAAATAAAAGTGACTCAGCTGCTCATAAGTCTTATCAGTACAAAAGTGTCCCGCAAGTCCACCACTATGCTTCTCTTTGATCAAATTTTCTCTCATGGAACATTTTGGTACACACAGTTGGCTTCTTCTGAATAACAAGTCCTCCTGTAGGAAATAATCCAGCCACTGGCTTCTATCTGTTAAAACAGGGTTACTACATGCCTCAAATGCTTCTTTAAAATCTGGATCTGTTTTATACAATTCTTTGAGAAAATCAAATCCTACAACTTCAAAATTTGTTTCTTGAACAAGCATGTGCCTCCTACTCAAAGAATCAACTACTTTATTGGCTTGGCCACTTATATGTTTCAAAACAAAATTAAAACCTTGGAGATACTCAACCCATTTAGCATGCTTATGTTTCAACTTGTGCTGCTGTACAATATACTGCAAAGCATGATTGTCAGAATACAATACAAATTCCTTGGACATCAAATAGTGTCTCCATTTCTTTAGTGCCTGAACAATTGCATAGAATTCCTTCTCGTAAGAGGAATAATTTCTTCTGGTTTCATTCAGGTTTTCACTGAAATATGCCATAGGCCTATCATCCTGACTCAACACAGCTCCAATGGCCTCTCCACTGGCATCACACTTTACTTGAAATGGTTTAGTAAAATTAGGCAGGATCAAAACAGGCTTCTCCGTTATATTTTTCTTCAAAAGTTTTAAGTTCCTTTATGCTTTAGCAGTCCACTTTAATGGTTGTTTTCTCTTCTTTATTGTCTCAATTATGGGTGCATTGATCTTACTGAAGTTTCTTATAAAATTTCTATAAAAACTAGCAAGTCCATGGAAACTTCTTAGCTCAAAGACATTTCTAGGTGAAGGCCACTCCACAATTGCCTTAACCTTTTCTGGGTCCATCTTCAATCCTTCTGCAGAAACAACAAAACCAAAATACACCAACTCTTCCTCCATGAATGAGCATTTCTTCAGATTTATCAGCAGTTTCTCTTGGTGCAGCTTCTTCAAGACATGATTAAGATGCCTTAAATGTTCTTCTTTAGTTCTGCTGAAAACTAATATATCATCCAGGTACACTATCACAAATTTACTAATGAATTCTTTCAAAAATTCATTCATAAGTCTCATAAAAGTGCTAGGGCATTTGACAACCCAAAAGGCATTACCATCCATTCATACAGTCCTTCATTTGTTTTAAAGGCAGTTTTCCACTCATCACCCTCTCTTATTCTAATCTGATGGTATCCACTCTTAAAATCTATCTTTGAGAAATATTTAGCACCACTCAAACAGTCCATCAAATCCTCAATTATGGGCAAAGGGAATCTGTACTTGATTGTGATCTTATTGATTGCTCTGGAATCAGTACACATCCTCCAGCCTCCATCTTTCTTTGGGCTCAATACTGCTGGTACTGCACATGGACTCAGACTTTCTCTGATCAGCCCCTTCTCCACCAATTCCTGTACTTGTCTCCTAATTTTCTCATTTTCCTTGGGAGTCATTCTGTAGGTTTCCTTATTTGGCATATTTGAACCAGGGATAAAATCTATCTGATGGCTGATCTTCCTCACAGGTGGCATCTCATCAAGTAAATCATCCACAACAATGTCACAATAATTATCTAACATTTCTTGGATTTCTACGGGCAAATCAGAAATATTTCTAGAAGTAAGAACTACTTTAGGTTTGCAAACTAAAGAAAAGCTTACCTCTTCTTCTTCTATCTGCTGCAGATATTCCTTCCTACTTAGCAACAAGGTCTTTCGATCAATCACTCTGTTGGATAGCTCTCCTTCTTCCATGGGAATAAATGTATGATGTACCCCATCCTTGAAGAACTTGTAAGTGTTCTTCTTGCCATCATGCACTGCTGCTCTGTCAAAATGCCAAGGTCTACCTAGCAGTATATGACACACATCCATGGGCATTACATCACATAGGACCTTATCCTTGTATTTTCCCATTTGCAGTTCTATCTCACACTACTCTTTTACAAGTAGCTGGTGCCGTTTATGCAGCCAGGACACCCTGTAGGGAGTAGGATGCTCCCTTGTCTTCAACTTCATCTTTTCTATTACCTCAGTGGAAACCAAATTATCTATGCTACCACTATCAATGACTAGCTGGTAGTACTTCCCTTGGACTTTGCATATGCTCCTGAACAAAGTCTTCCTTTGTGCAGGCTCAGTGACCTCTTTAGCTTGCTTCAAGAGGACCTTATTTACCACCAAGGACTCTCCCTTCTTTGGAAGGATTTATTCTTCAATTTTTTCCTCTTCTCCATCTTGGTCAACAACAATATTCCTTGGACCAGCACCCACATTCTCTGGACACTCATAGTGCTTATGTCCCACTTGCTGACATCTATAACACCTCAACTCTCTACCTCTGCCTCTCTCTCTGCCTGCTATTCCTTTTCCTCTATAATAACCCCTTATTCCCCTTGCATCATCCTCTGTAGATGCATTCTAAGGTGAGCTACTGTTAGCTCCATCCCTAGGTGTAGCAGGCTTTCCTCTACCACCCTGAATTTCCTTCCCACGGAAAGTACCTCTCTTCTTGGCAGACTGTTTCCTCAGGAGTTTCTCATCTGCTTTCAAGGCCATCTGATAGGCCTCTTCCACTGTCTTAGGAGACAGAAGACCAATCTCATCTTTGATCTCCAGCTTGAGACCATTCACATATCTGGCAGTCTTCTCAGGTGTATCTGGGAATTTCCCGGCCCTTATGCTTACTCTGTAGAATTCCTTTGTGTATTCTTTTACTGTTAGCAACCTCTGTCTCAGGTTCTGCATTTGAAATGTTAGCTGATAATCACTAGGCAAGATTTTACCTTTTAATTTAGCCATCATTCTAGTCCAGCTCTTGATATGTTGCTTGCTAACTCTCCTCCTTTCTGCCTGCACTCCATCCCACCAAAGTGCAGCATGTCCCTTCAGCTTTGTTACTGCAAACTTGACCTTCTTATCTTCACTTATTTCTGCATAATCGAAGCACTTGTTCAATTCATTAATCAATTCCACCAGTTCTTCTGGATTCAGTCCCCCTGCATAACTCGACACTTCAATTCTAGGCTTAATTGCAGACCCCAAAACGGTTCTAAGGAGCCTCATGTCAGGAGGAATCTCAACATTTTCTTCATCTTCTTCTGTTTCAGGCTCACTGATGTCTTCCAGATCTCTCGGCTGTATTTGCTCTATGGCATCCATTCTAGCCTCGACCCTCTTCAACATCCCCAACACCTCTGCGTTGGCAACGAGCCTCCTTCTTCTAGTACCTCTACCAACTCGGATTGCCATGTCAGCTCTTCTGCAAAAACAACCTTAAAACAATGGCTCTGATACCACAAATGACGCAACAAAGACTGAAATTCAACCCCACGGGGATCTGGTCAACTATGGCATGGAATGTCAACACTTCTTGTCCGAAACCCCGTTCTTGAACTCCACGTGGTCCCCTTAATCTTCTTTTTATTTATTTTTATCAATTTCAAAGAAATTGACAAATAAACGTATTTGCAACTTTCGAATATTATATTATATTCCCAACTTATATATATTATCTCCGAACTTTATAAAAATTATGTCCCAGACTTATGTTAATTATCACCAACCGTTAATTAATCAAATTTATTATGCTCCGGGCCCGCACAAACCATCGGCAAAATCCAACGGGTCACACACACACCGTACCTTAGCTAAACATCGGGCAAGTCCATCGTGCGACCACCATTAGATCGCAAGGCTCCAGATCGATGGCTCGTACGCATATTGCTCTTCCTCCTGGTACGAACGTTAACACGCGATGGCGCGCTCTAAATGGTGGTTTTGTGGGGGTCCACCTTGCCACGCGTCGACAGCTTTGTGGAATCGCTCTGTGACCGGGGAATACCGCTTGCACACCAAAAGCGGTGAGATATGGGAAATCCGCCTCCTCAAATCTGCTCGTGGTTTTGTACAGTACCTTACCAGGGTTGTCTAGGGTTACATTATCCCTTTTAATTCATTAACTCAGGTATAATCCTAGGGTCAGGTTTCGAAATCAACGACTCTGTTTTTCTTAATAAGCGGGAATTTTATAATTGAACAGTGTTCACGCTTATGGTTCTCTACATAGACCTCGCCTGTGGTTGGGTGGATTTACAGGGTTATCCAACCAAATTACGGGAATTAAAAGAAAGAGAAACGGAATTTCCGGTGCACAATCACCTCACAGTTAAATAACTCTTCACAATTATTAGTTTAGACAGTTGGAAATCAACATGAATCGAAGTCTATTCAACCGAAAGAAATTGTTCAATACACAGAGTTTTATTACAGAAATTTCTCCTCTCTTCTTCTCTCCCGCTCTCTCTCCCCATATACATCTGAGGGATACATTTATATACATGAACATTTGTCTATTCGGTTCCTCTGAGAAGACCGTTTTAGAAAAACAACATCCTAATTAAAATAATTCAACTAACTGAAATATGACAGCTAGACTAACTGAGCTATTCGACTTCTATGACTCTAACTGATCTAAATAATACAATCAGCTGAGGTATTAACACCTAGCTGTTACAATTCAGATGTTTCCAAACCATCCTAGCCACAACATGTGGACAAAAATCCTACATTGCTGGCTAGTGTCTAATGCCCCTGCATCAAACAAGAACTAGCAAACCTTCATCTTCCTCTTCCAACATTACTGAAATAAGGTTTATATCTAAAGCACACAGATTTGATTGGGCCATCAATTTTTCCAACCCTTGGCCTTTGATCAACTTTGTAGGCTTTATCTCCATATCGTACTCCAACATAGCTGCTATCCATTTGCCTCTTCGACCTTCTGGATTAGTTTGCATGAGCACATCCTTGACTGTTGCGTTAGGGACATATGCTATAGTGTGTGAATGTAGAATATATACCCTAAAATATTTCAATGCCTTGACAAGAGCCAATGCCTGCTTTTCAATAATATTATATCTTAAAGCAGCATCTCTAATAGTCCCACTGAAAAAGGAAATTGGATTTTCTACTTCATCTCTCTTTTGCATTAAAAAAGCAGCCATAGTATGCTCAGATGCAAACGAAAATATGATAAAATCTTGAGTGTAGTCGGGACTGATCAGAACTGGGGCATTAGAAAAAGAAAACTTTACCAGATTGAATGACTTGATAGCTTCCTCGCTCCACTTAACCATGCTATCTTTCTTCAACATATTGGTCATTTCTCTCAAATGCTTAGCCAGATTAGGTATAAATCTACGCAAAAAATTCATCTTACCATTAAAGGCCTGAATATCTTTCTTGTTCTGTGGAAGATCTATGAGCTGAATTTCCTCCACTCTGGTTGGATCTATGCGGATGCCTTCTTTAGAGATGATGTGCCCGAGCAATTTTCCCTCATCCATGGAAAAAAGGCTCTTTTTGGGATTGAGAGAAATCCCAAACTTTCTACAACGTTGAAAAACCACTCTTAGATGGTGCAAATGCTCATCATCTGAACCTGAAAATGCTGCCAAATCATCCAAATAAACAACAAGAAAAACGTATTTTTCATTTGCAAAAGCAATGTCCATTGCACGCTAGAAGGTGGCTCCAGTGTTCTTCTGTCCAAAGGGCATCTTGGCATACTGGAAGGTTCCCCAGGGTGTTGTGAAGGCAGTTTTATCTTGGTCCTTCTCATGCACCAAGATCTGATTGTAGCCTGAGTAGCCATCAAGTAGTGACATCCTAGTTGCTCCAACTACTCTCTGCAGAATATGGTCCATTTTCAGAAGTGGATAATTATCCTTTAAGGATGCCTTATTCAAGTTTCGAAAGTCAATACACAGTCTTATTTCTCCGGTCTTTTTACGCACTGGGACCAAATTCGAAATCCAATTAGAAAATCGAATAGGAACTATGATTCCTGCTTTGTACAACCTGTTTACCTCCTTTTCAATTGATGGCAGCAGCTTTGGATTGATTCTTCTCAGCTTCTATCTGAAAGGCTTCTGATCCGGCTTGATAGGAATTGTATGTTGAATTATGTTCTTATCATACACTTTCAAATCTGAATAATCCCATGCAAATACATCAGAAAATTCAGAAATAAATTTAACATACTTCTCCCTTACCTCAGGGGATAATGCCTTTGATAATTTGACAAACATGGGCTGATCAGCTGTTCCAATATTCACATCTCCAACTCTTTTCTGTGTGGGCACCAAGCTTGGTTTCTTTGCGACATCATCCTGATCAAAAAGCTCCTCTAGAGATATGAGACCTCTAGGAATTACATTATCCATTAACTGCAATATGTCCATCTGGTTTGCTTCCAACTCCTGATCATCAACCTCATACTCACCCTCTATTGGAGTATCTTTGAATTTTCCATCACCCTGCAAAAATGCATTGATCTCATTATCATCCCAAAATACTTGCCAATACCTTAAATTGTCCAGAACAGCAGGCCTATGTTTGACATAGATTTCAAACTTATTGCTGGAGTTCATCGAAATCTTCAAGTTACTTGCAGTAGTGGCAAGAGAATCAATGATAATGTTCTGCATCCTGGGTACTGCTGTCAAAGTATACTCTGGGAATGTTTTCAAAATGTCCAGGACTGCATTTCTATATGCCCTCAATCTTGGATGTTTTGATTAATATTCTCCCTTCACCTGTTTGATTATCAATTCAGAGTCGCCATACACAGAAATCCTTTCTGCATTCAACTTCTTCAAAATTTTGAGGCCTGCAATCAAAGCCTCGTATTTTGCTTCATTGTTAGAGCAATCAAAAGCTAGCTTATAAGCACAAACTCTAACATTACTTGGAACCTTCTCAAGTTGAAAAAAAGGGCTCCTAATCCATATTCCAATGCCAGCTCCATCCTTACCAACAACTCCATCAAAATCCATACTCCACAGGCCTTCTTCTTCTTCTTGAAGATGCTGGAAATTTGTTACTTTCTCTTCTTTAACTTGGCTGATTTCTGGCTGTTCATTGTCCCTTTACTGCTAGAAGACAGGAGGTTCAGAAGTGTTTGCTGCTTTTTCCTTTTCCTGTTTGAGGACCTCTCTAAAATTCTCTTAAATCTCAGGTATTTCATCCACTTGTACCAATTGAACATTCTCATCATTTAAACCACCATCAGAATACAAGACAAAAGACTCTAAGTCTGTATGGACAACATTGCTGAGATGATTTACAGTCTTGTATTTGCTAGTAATCATATATTTCATTTTATTTTCCCTATATAACTTCCTCAACTGGCCAAATACAGGGATAGTGGCATAAGAGAAGTCAAGCTGCATGGTTCCCTTAAGTTTTTCACCCCAAGACCTAGATAGAAGCATTCCAAACCTTGGTTGGAAATCAGCAACAACTACATCCATCAAGACATTCTTTGCTGGAATCTGATCTAAAGACACTACCAAATCTTTAATTAAACCAATACAGTGGACCCTACTTGAGTCGAAGGAATACAAGTCATGATATTTACGAGTGATGTCAAGGCCTAGCTTCTCCATGATAGCTTTGGGCATCAAATTATGTGAGGCCCCAGAGTCCAACATAGCATTATGCAGGATAAACTCATGTACTCTAAGACTCAAGTAAAAAGGAGGGACTTCATTTTCTTCACATTATTCTATGGCTGGACCGAAAATAAGTTCAGGGTAGTCTTCTTCTACATTGAACATATCGGAGACAAAATCTATTTGCAAGACTTTGGACACCTGAGTTTTATACACACTATTCTTCACCAACTCTGTGAGGGGCATTGACACTTTTAACTTAGAGATTTCATTTTCTAGATTAAAGGAGGGATATTTTTCTACCTCTTTAATGGGCGGGCCTTTCTTCTCTGTTGGCTCCTTTACTGTGTTCTGTTGTTTCTTCTCATTGGCTGTGTCAGCAACTGTAGGTGCTTTGCTAGAGGAAGGATCAGCCGGCTCCTTTCCTTTCTTCTATGCATCATTTTTCATTTGGAGTTCATTTCTCTTTTGAATGGGGCTAACTGTAACCTCTCTGTTCCTTAAAGAGTACTGCCTTTGTTGAGCCGATAGAGCATTGATATACCCTCTCTGATAGTCATCAGACTCCTCTTCCAGTACCGTATCATTGACCAAAATGAAATTTTGGTCTTTTTGAATATCTGGAGTCGCCACTGTGTATTCTTCATCTTCTGTAAGGAAAATGGGTGCACCATCAGCCGTGAAAAAGTGATTAGCCTCAATCATAGGATCATCGTCATCTGAATCTGTCCCTTGCACGTAGTTCTACTGCAAAGGAGTTTTAATCTGCTGCTGTGGTGGCATAATTTGGTCATGCGTTCTTTTCTCTCTCTGTTTAATTCTGAATTGCGGCTGCTGCCCTCTGAAATTCGGATTTCTTATTTGAGGCTCTGGTCTGTCTGCAATGGTTAACCTATCAACCATTTTTTCCACCGTTCTAATCAGAGTGTCCATTTTACTGTCTGAAGTAGAGGCCTCCTCTTTTATTGTGACTCTTTTCTCAGCTCTGGCTCGTGCTCTTTTAGCCAGCAGATTAGCTTCAACGTTTACCGCTATCTTCTGCATGTCTTCAAGTGAAGACGAATCTCTTTCATGCAGCTGATATGCCATGTCGGCATCAAATCCATCGGGAAATTTTAACAATGCTAGTCCCACAGGAGGCTTCAAATTAGCTGGAATAGAATTTTATACAGCATTGAAGCTCAAACAATAATCATGCACGGTTTCACCCACATTTCTTTTAATGTTCTCATATTCAGACATAATTTGAAGTGGGTTATTTTTTACCTCCCACCGGTCCAGGAACTGAGTGTGCAAATCCTGCAAAGTGCAAATTGTGCCTGGCGGTAGGGCTCCAAACCACTTTCTGACTTCACCTCCAAAACTTTGAACAAACAGCCTCATCGTTACATTCTCTGCTTCTACCTCATGCAAATCAAAAAAGTCGTTCATTTTATCAACATGTTGCTGAGCCGTGATGCTTTGAGTGGCATCAAAGATTGGAATTTTACTCTGATAGTCAGTCGGCATATCATCAAGGACCTGGGGTAAAACCAGGGGTGCATACCTGGCAGCCATAACTCTGGGTGGATTTACGACAGGACTTGTAGGATTTGAGGACAATGTTAATGGAGGAGATGATAATTGGTAGTTGACTGATGGGAATGCTGATGTATTGAGAGGGGGAAATGATGTTCCTGATGATTCTGAAGTCTCAAGGATATTATTTACAGTGATGGATTTAGGAGAATTCAAAATGTAATCGTCAATGGAGGTATTTGCTCTTTGGACTTCAATATCTACAAGGAAATCAGGATCTAAAACTGTATCATCAATGCCATTTTCATACTTATTCCTAAATAAATAAAGCTCAAAATTCTCATCAAAATAAAGATCCTCTACAAAAAACCATTCACTGGGCCAAGTATGGGACCTGAAAATGGGTGTGGGGCTTAATGATCCTTCTTGTATTCTGACAATTCTTGGTATAAGCTTTGGATTTTCAAACACAGAGGGAGGATTTGGATGTGGATTAGCCCTAGTGTATCTTCTTGAAGCTAGTGTGGTCAAATTTCTATTCTACAAAAATCTTATTTTGCAGCCTAGCAAAAATCTGAACATCATCTTTCAAAGTCTAGGATTATTTGATATACTGGGGAAAATCTTGCAAGTAAGATGTTATGTTTATAAAACTAGACCGGAGATTGACTGAAGCAGATTTTATCTAATTATGCACTTGCAAAGCAATGTGCAGTTCGAAGGCTACCTGGCATAACTTCAGGCTCCGTCTGTAGTTTATAAAACAAATAACACTAACAAACAAACCATCTCGAACTTTCCCCAGTGGAGTCGCCAGAGATGTTACAACCTGAATTGGACCCCGGGCTGCAAAAGGAAAATCAGGGTAACATCTAAACCATGCTCAACCTTGTAGCTATCCCTACAAGGATAGGAGAGGGCTCTCTCCGTAAAATAATATTCAATAAAGTGCAATAGAAATTTGATATTAGGCTAGGTAAAATGATAGGGATAAAAGGTTTAAATAAAATGAATGAATGAATTTTAGGGATGTGTGGGATAAAAAGGAATAGTTTGAAACTGGGAATTAAATCAGGACACAGGGTATTTCATGGGGCAAGATAGGCAGGAAACTTAGCAATTAAAATTTAATGAGGATGGGATGGAAATATTGGTGCGGAGCTGAAAAGGGCACAATAAATGGATCCTTTTCAAACAGAAGAAAACACACAGAGTATGAATGATTCCCCAAGGCAGAGCATATAAAATGGATTCTACCTTTCTATCTTGAAAGCATTCAAAAGGAAATGTTTATGGATGAATGGAATACATAACAATTCACATATGAAACAAAGAATAAAAACAAATGCTAACTCTCATACCACATGGATCCCACAAATCAGAGTTGCATCTCTTTATTAATTCCTGTCAAACTGTACAATGTAGCGCAGAGATGTTCTTCCACACTATTCCCCTAATTTCAGACTCATACTGCTTTACAAATGATTTACAATTACATTAAATAGGCTGAAATGTGGGAACATAGATCCACAAGAGAAGGGAACTGTTTTAACAGCTAAAGAACTGAAATAAAATCATAGAAAGAAATACAACAATCTGCCCTGAAAATAAGGAATAGCATTGCATTTGACTGCTTTGGATATTTCGCTGTTAGGCTGTATGAAAGAAAATAGGTAATCCGATGAACATATTTTCTATTTTGCTGCTTGCTGTAGATATATTTATTTTATTTTAGGCTCTCGACCTTTTGACTGTCGCTTTCCATTTTCCGTTTGAATAAAACCAACTTTTTTTTAATAAACATTCCTTTGAAATCAAACTTTTCCTTTAGTGAAGGGAAATGGGCGGTATATAAATCGCAATCGAAATCGGGGAGCGGGGTAGGCAGAGTGATATATATAAAACCTCCGATGCGATTGGGGACTTACAAAGGGGAAAGGGCCTTTGGTAATACAAATGGGCGAAGGGTTTTATGTGGTGGGACTGGGGATTATAATCACAATCGCAATCAGGCTCAAGAGTGGGGCGGAATGATTTATATGAAATCGTCGATGCAATTGGGGAGGTCTTTCATATAAATAAAATAAAACCAAAATTTTCTTTTAACAAAGGGGAAGGCCCTTTATAATGTGCGGGTGGAAGTACTGTATGTTGGGCTCAACCAATCGCAATTGCAAATCAGAGGGAGGGGCAGAGTGCAACACATATGGGAATGCCGATTGCGATGGTGCGATTTTAATGTGGGTCGTTTGATCAGCGGGGAAGATTGATGGTTGAGGAGCGATCGGAGGTTTCAATCGGGGGATGTTGCGATTGGGCAATCAAAGGAGGGGCTTGCGATGATGCGATCAGGGAATGTTGCGATCGGGGAATGTTGCGATCAATTGCATCGGAGTTCTTTATGATTGGCCAATCGGAGGGGTATCTATGGAAGTGCCGATTGCGATGGCCCGATTAGCTGTGGGCCGTCGAATCGGAGGGAGCAATCAACGGTCAGATATGCATCGGAGGGGGGTAATACAATCGCATCAGAACTTTCGTGATGGGCCGATCGGAACATGCAACTAAAATATGCGATGCGATAGAAAGGGATTTAAAGCGGTGGGGTTTATATAACATAAAACTTTATAATAAAGTTTTATTATAAGGTTTTGCATAGTATGGCGGGTAAGTGGTTTGGGAACGACATAGTTTATATAATAAAATTTGATATTGTTTATTATAAAGTTTTATAACAGGGAATGGAGGGGAAGTGGTTTGGGATTGGATTTAATATAATAATGCGATTTATAATCGGAAAGGGGGGAAAGGGATTATTTAAAGGAATATTAAACTTTAATAAAACAAAGTTTAAGGAAATCTGGGGAAATAGGGGGTATATGAGGATATAAGGGCTTTTACTTCACTTAAGCATAAATTTCAATCCAGAAGTCAGTTTTGAGAGTGTAATATACCATTGGAAAGCTCTTTCCGGGGTCTTTCTGATGGATCTTCTTGGAGGATGATTTGGCACTGAACATGCTGTGGAAAACTTCTCTGAAGGCAGGGGCATCACTTTGTGGAGATAACAGCTTCTAAATTGTGACTTATTACACCTGATGATATAGAATTACATAATGAGTGATAATAAAGGAAAAATATCATGTTTTCACCTAAAAACATGGTTTTGAGGCGAAAATTACATCAAACTGAATAAAATGTCTCTCTGATTCTTCCAGGTGCTGTGATTTTGAGCTTATTGGCTTCCTCATGACCTTGCTAATCTTTATTTGACACTTGACTCATTAACTTGACCATGGTGAGACCCTAGAAAATAATTAGACCCATCCTATGACCTACTGATATGATTTTGAGAATAAAAATGACTAATGACTAAAGACCATAGAAAGGAAAATCAGCAAGTACCTCATGAGGTAAAACTGATAAAAATTACTACCATCAATGAATCCATGACCTAACAGAATGGTGAAATTTATTCGGTATGAGACACCTAATATGCAAAAGAGCAGTTTTGATCACTGATGGCAGTATGACTAGACTGACACTAACAGAGTGAATTATCTAGCCTCCAAATTACACCAGGATGGCCACAACTATTCCCTCAAATTGGAAGCTTTGTGTTGGAATTCAGTGTGGATTTTCCTTTCAGGAATTATCTAGCAACAGGAATATGAAAGCTACATTCCAAGGTAAACATATTTGGGGGATTACTAGTGGTGAATGCTATGTATTTTGAATGCTAGAAATTTTCTCCAATTAGCATTTAATATAATTATGCCGTAAGGCATCATTATTTGAAAACAAATTTCCTAGCTACTATTCTGTCTGTGTTTGGGCCATTGGATGAAATTTTAGACGATTAAAATGTTTTAGACCATTTGAATGAATGCCTCCTTCAACTTAACTAACTAACTAACTCATTAAACATTATTAATGTCTTCCACCTTCCACCTTGATATGAAATATGATACATCCTGTAATTTCAATGATTTCATGGTTTCGCCCTCCAATGGTCAGAATACGCAGACACAAGTGAGCTGGTAAGTCCACTTTGTAATTTTGATAGGGTTAGGTTTTGGGCAAGATCTCCCATATCCTCCGCGATGGTTTCTTGGTTTTCTTGACAAATGGTTTTCCTGACAGACATTCATGTTTGCGTAGAGGCTTTTTTGGTTTTCTTGACATACATTCATGTTTGCATAGATGGTTTCTTGGTTTTCTTGACAGACATTACCTCGCAGGCCGGACACCTTCAGCCCTGAGCCTCTTTCTATGATGCTCGAATTCTGTGTCATGTGTGTGATTCCGAAGAATGTCAAAGATTTCTCCCTTGATATGCTCCCTCATGAATCAAGCCTCTGAATCCCCATCTGTTGCAGAAATAAAGTTAGTAATGGCATCTCAACCCCAGAACTTAAGGACTTCTCAGGCATAGGCCTTGGTAGCGTCTTCTTCCTCGTCGAACGTTCCTAATCACACATGTTGGTGTTTCTCTTAAAGGAACCACACCTTTGTACTGAGAAGACAGGTAGCTTCCCAATTTGATGGTCTCGCCTTCTAATGGTCAGAAAGATGCAGACACAGATAAGATGGTAAGTCCGGTTTGTAATATTGACAGGGTTAGGTTTTGGGCAAGATCTCCCATATCATGGGCGAGGGTTTCTTGGTTTTCTTGACATAAATTCATGTTTGCGTATACGATTTTTTGGTTTTCTTGACAAACATTCATTTTTGCATAGATGATTTCTTGGTTTTCTTAACCGACATTACCTTGGACTCCTTCAGCCCTAACGCCCCAGTGTTGTTCTTGGAGACCAACAATTCGTATCTCAGGAATTTATAATAATCTGAATACGAAAGTGATTGAAATTATCTATTTAATGGAATGAGGATGACTTTCTGCAACTTTTCGCTCCCCATTCTCTTTCGAAGGTTCTTTTCCACTGATCTCAAAATTCAAATTTTTTATTTCGGTTATGATTATCGTTTAGAACAATTTACCTTTGGGTTATTTTCACCCTAACAAAATAATAATTCATTAGTATAAGATCTCATTTCAAACTTAACATGTACCGAGTATTTTTATTTTAAAGAGATAAATCAAAATATAATTCTAATTCTAATTCATATCTTAAGAATTTATAATAATCTGAATACGAAAGTGACTGAAATTAGCTATTTAATGGATGGGGATGAATTTCTACAACTTTTCACTCCCCATTCTCTCCAACCCTCGAAGGTTCTTTTCCACTGATCTTGAAATGTGAAATATATATTTGGGTGGTCTCATATATGCGAATAGAAATGAAAATATCTGATGTGGGTTGTCCAAAAATTTACTATTAACTGTTATTATTTAGAACAATTTACGTTTGATTTATTTTCAGCCTAACAAACTAATAATTCATTAGTATAAGATCTCATTTCAAACTTAACATGTTCCAGAGTGTTTTGATTTTACAAAGATAAATCAAAATATAATTCACATTCTGACTTGTATCTTAGGAATTTATAATAATATGAATATGTGACTAAATTATCTCTCAGTATTTATAATAATCTGAATAGTGACTGAAATTAGCTATTTAATGGGATAGGGATGCTGAATCCCTGGCAGGCCTGACTAGACTTTCGATATCATCTAATACGTCTGTTTCCAAAAATGGGTTATTGTTTGAAGAGGAGTCCTAGAATCACACCCCCTTGAATCTATTTGGCAGTAACAACAATAACGCATTTCGGCTTTCTATGTTTTTGAGGATTCGATGGGCTCTGTTTCAAAACTCTGGTCTGAAACCCTCTTAAGCAACAACGGAGAAAGCATTATTTCTCAAAAAATGGGTTCTTTGCACATTATTGAAGGTCAAGGAGAACTTATAATATGGAGTTTAAAAAATATAATTTATGAGTGTGATGTCTTGCCTTTTAAAATTAACCAAAATCACTACAGATATATTGCTTAGCAACTATTAGATCTCTTTAAAAATATTACGGCGTTTCTTTTGCAACATATTGTGATGGTGCAATTTCTAGTATACCATATGTCAAGAACACACTAGGAAGGGATTTGTCTTTGCAATCTATCCACATATGCATTAGTGATCTATAAATAAAAGAAAAAAACTAATAATTTAATATAGACTGGTTGGCTTATTCATACATGATGATGCACCCAAATAACAACTCTTATTTGAAGAAATTCTCATCAGACTTGTCCATTATTGACATCATCAACCTTCAACCCTGGGCTTATTCAATTAGTCTTATGCATGGTCCAAGTTATATACATGTATATTCTTGATTCAGCTTTGATGTGCTCCTACATGTTGTATCCTTTAGTGTCGTTGACCTATTTATGGTCATATTATTATCTTATCATCCACACCCTTTCATATTCGACTCAGTAAGTTATATTACATCTAAGTATGAGCTTGTAAGTTACTCCATTCAAATATATTATTTTCATTTTCCTCATCTTTAAATTCAAATTCAAATTAGACTTCAATTAATAGAGAACATTGAGTGACCTCTGCTACAAGTAAGAATCATGAAAGGGGTCTATTTTAGCTAATTATACAACTGCTAATTCTAATTCTACAACTAATTCTACGTGGTATTTTTATGCAAACGATATAATGAATATACTTATACATTTATGTGCATTTATACATTTATGTGCATTTAGTATTTACTATATAAGCTCAGTGATTTTTGTCATGAATAAATTTATCTACTCTCTCTTGTTAAGGTAGGAGGAGAATACAAATGTTTCGACTTTCAAATACAACAGCTGCTTCTAGCAATAATTGGTGGATTGAGATATACCATTACCAGGGACATTATTTTTCCTATGTTTTTTGCCTAAATAAAACATTAATTGGTGGATTGAGATGTAGTATTACCCGGGACATTGTTTTTCCTTTTGTTTGCCTAAATAAAACATGTTGAATAAAAGTACTATTAGATGACAAATTTGATTAAAAGATCGTCTCTTGGAATATAAGTATTTGTTCTTCTAAACCTTCATCATAGATTGGTACAATACGAAATTAAATATTACCATAGCTTAGTATTATGTAATAGTCATATTTAAATATTACCCCTGCCTTCTACAAACATACACTATTAGAAAGTGATATAATTCTTATAAAATTTTGTGTAGCATGCTTTTATCTTTAACTGCATGTAATTCCAATCTATATATGTGTTAATGATTTCTTGTTCAATCCTAAATACAAATTATTTTTCCACAAACATATACAACCATGAACATAAAGTGAAATAAGTTTCATGTAATTTTTGATACCACAATAATGATTTTAGATACCACAATAATGATTTGACCAAAATAACCTTGCTTAGAAAACAAACCAATATACCACCTCAAAATAAGTGTAAGTCTTCTATTAAGCACATATAAAAATTTACGAATTCCTCTGGGAAATCTATGGGAGATAGCTCGTTCCTCCCAACCAACGAGCTTCCATCACCAACTTCTCTCGAGTTTAGACTCATTCCTTCTGGGAATAACACCTTATGTTTTCCCTTAGTGATATTTATAAATATTTGCCAATAGATTTTTCCTTGAAGCTGCTTTTAGGATATTCCCCTTTTTACCTAGGATTTTCCTTTAACAAAGATGGTGATGTCGGTGCATCATTAGAAAGTAGCTTTTATCAATTAGAAACTATATTTTTATCAAATTAGAAACTAGATAAAAATATTATTTCTAATTGGTAAAAATATGTTGTTTTTCTTTTAATAGGATGCGAATTATCTAATTTCTAATTAGATTTTTATCAAAATTTGAAATTAGATTTTTATTTAATTTCTAATTGGTCAACTTTTGTTCATGTTTGTATTATGTAAAAATATATTGTTATTTATATTTTGTAATTATGTAAAAAGAGAAATGTTTTTTCTTTTTTAAACATTAAAGGGAAAGAACAATTACATGAAGTCCTTTATAATTGTTTTTAGTGCTCATTGTTAATTTAATTTGATTGTGAAAGCATAATAGATCTATTCAATCACATATGACAACATGAAAGTTGAACCATTCTATAAAAATATTTATAAACGACCTCATGCCATTGTTTTTCCGCTTTATGTTTTTCTTTTTCTAAAAAAAAACATTTCCCTTTTTACATATTTACAAAATATAAACAACAACATATAATTACATAATACAAATAGGAGGAGATTTTTACCAATTAAAAATCGTATTTTTATCAAAATTCTAAATGTTTTTTACATAATTATAGAATATAAATTAACCAATAAGAAATTAGATTATTATCATATTTTTAATTGATAAAAATCAAAATTATAATTGATAAAAATTTATTATTGTTTGTATTATGTAAAAATTTGTTGTTGTTTATATTTTGTAATTATGTAAAAAGGGAGATGATTTTTTTGAAAAAAGCATGAAGGAAAAAACAATGGCATAAGTTTCTTTATAAACATGACAACATAAAAGTTGAACCATTATGTCGCCTAAGACTAGAGAATCTCATTCCAAGAAATAATTTTGGTATAAAGAAATATCGACGAAAACTGTTTTAAGTGTTTAGAGAGTTTTTATTACTCACTTGGATTTTTAAGTAAGTTGTATCCATATTTTTCCTTAGAGAGCCCTTCTAAGATTATTCACCTATAAACCTTTGCTTTTTTCCAGAAAACGTCCTTTCCTGTGGATATCTTGTACTTAAGGATAAGCTTAATTTTTTTTTATAGAATAATTACATGACATAATATGTTTTTTTTGGTTTTGTTTTAGGTTTGAACTTAGAATTATAATTTTAGAATTATACTTTGTGGTAAATCATTGAAACTTGGACATCAAAAGAGACTAATAACATAGTCCTTGCTTGAAGATGTTTTTGGGACAAAAGGAATTAAAAAAAATCATGTTTTCGATGTTGAATCCTTGATCCATTTCCGTAAGAGAAAAATAATTAAAGCTAATTAACTAGGTCCATGTAATCAACATGATATACAGGAATCGATAAATTCCCCATCCTCTCTTGGATCAAGAAGAAAAAAGAAATATATATCATTAACATCAAACACCAATAATGAAGAACATTGTGTTGATACATCTTGTGTGATAGAAACTCTTGAGACTGCAAATTCTTGTTCATCCTCAGCTTGTGCATCATCTATTGGTAGTTTAGGTACCAATATAGAGTATTACCTTGATTAAGGGGAGATAAGAAGAACAAATGCAAGAAAACACTTCATAAATAGGCTAAAGGAATCATTCCTTCAATGATTTAGATATCATGTTATCTCACCTTCTCTAAGATTCCACTTCACCTAAAAAAGATGGTGGTACAGGACATGAAGAGTGAATTTGGTACTGGTTGGTCGGTTAAGAAGGTAATTGAAAATGTCACTCTGTAAGAGGTTTCGTTGCAACCAAACAAGAAAAATTAAAAAAATACCTCAAGATCAAAGGTTGAAACAAAGGGCATTTGACATACCTTTTAAAGTATGGAAAGAACTGGTAAAATTATATGAGAAATTGGATGCACAAAGAAAGGTCGATGAGGAGAGAATTTAGGTATTGAATTTTTCATTAAACATTATTTAGAATATTTTAATATCTATAAGTATCTTAGATGTGTATTTGTATGAAAATAAATTCAATTGGTTTATGTTTAAGGACAAGGCCTCAAAGGTGAGGTTAGCAAAGAAAAAAGTCA
Source organism: Pinus albicaulis (assembly GCA_034641835.2). Classification (NCBI taxonomy): domain Eukaryota; kingdom Viridiplantae; phylum Streptophyta; class Pinopsida; order Pinales; family Pinaceae; genus Pinus; species Pinus albicaulis. The sequence goes on along the minus strand of CM076578.1, from coordinate 275,234,997 downwards.
CTGATCGTAGTGGTCAGAAAGGGTTAAAATAACTGATAACAATTTTTGTAAGTATATTAAATATATGATATTTTTTTAATAAAATTTGAACTAGAAGAAAATAATTTTGATCTAATTTCTCCCTATTTATTGATTGACATGAACTAAATATGGAAGACCTCCACATTGTTTGGAGAAAGAGGTATTGCATGAAAATATATGGGTTGATTTTGTTGCGTGGATGGAATCTGAGGTATGTAATCTTAGTTGGATTTCCAATATATTTTTGATCCATATTCTAATTTTCTTTTTTAGTACTATTAGATACTATATATTACCTCATTTTATGGTTAGAATTGTATAATAAAAATATGCATTGTGCTATGGAATTAATACTAATGTAATATTGATTTTTTTTTGCCAGCATGCTATAGGTAATGATTTCCAAGATGATGATCATGATGATGATCCACACTATGCTCAACATATATGAGGAGATGATGATGATCAGGATGACGATAGTGGCAATGAAGGAGATGATGATGATAATGGAAATAGTGTTGGTAATGATGATGTGGATGAGACTAATGAGGATGGCGAGGATGATGATCATGAGGATGATCTTGGTGGTGGTAGCTAGGCACGCACATGCACTGTTTTTGATGAATAATTATTGCTATAATGAGATTTTTATGTTTAGATGGATGTTGCGAATTTAACCTATATCAATGAAACATTTTTATTTGGTAATCATATGATAACTTCGATTTGATTAAATATGATGATGATATTATCATTATTACATTTTTATTTTATGTATATATTCTAAATTATCACCATTATTTTGATAGAGAATTATTATGTATGATGATAGTACCATCTTTGAATAGATGTTAATTTATCGTAGAATACTGATATTCATGAAATATATTTATCTATTAATCACATTTTAATCTTAGTTGTTTTGATTAAAACTGATAATGATATTATTAGTATTATGTTTCTATTATATATATATATATATATCTGTGTGTGTGTGTGTGTTTAAAATTGTCAATGAATCATTGTGGATGATGACATTGTTATTTTTTTGGATGGATGTTGTCAATATCCCTTAAATTTCTTTACAAACAGTTATCAATTTGAATTGTGATATCTTCTTTAATGATATTTAAAAACTATGATATATTTCACTATATAATTGAACTTAGTAAAATGAATATATAAAGGGGTTAATATATGGAAAGAAAAGTATACTGTAAAAAAGAAGTCAAATGCGGATGTAACCATGGATGCAAAATTGGGGGTAAAATTGGATGTTAAACAAGGAATTAAAACAAGATGAGAACAAGGAAATACAAAGTGTTTTAAACTAGAAGTGAGCAAATTTGCAATAGTTGACATAAAGAAGGGAACAAAACATGGCATATAAAAGGGTACCAAATTGGGTAGAAACTGTTAATTTTTCATAAAGAAGCATTTTTTTTTACTTTGATAGTTACATTTCATCATTAACATGTTACATTCACCCCAAATAAATTTTCCATTGTACATATATGTATTATTAAACACCAGAATATGAAACTATGCAAAAATAACAATCCCATCATCATCATCATCATCACCTAAGCAATGGAAAATAAAAGATAAAAGGAATAGAAGCATGAACATATAGAGACACTAGGATTGGTCCAACACCAAGGAAAAACCCACTATGGGGAAAACCCTTGGAAATTCTTCTTTTTAGATAGTAATCAAATGATTCAACACCAAGAGTACATTGATCCATAGGTACATATCATTTCGATGCATAAAACAAATAAAATACACACAATAAAACCATACACATACTTCTGCATGAGGGAAACTGAATCTAAATCTGAAATGCACTAACACTGGCTGTAGCAAATTGATGAACATGACTGATATTGAATGAGGACTAGAGATACAACTGCAAAAGAAACAAACAGATTTGATCTATAGATCAATAGATCTATAATACCAAAACACGTATATGATAGATCACTAAGTGATCTAAACTCTGAAGTCCTAGAACTGAATCTAGGAGACTGTCAATGACTACTATGACGCAACTGTGACTAAACGACTGATGTTTGGAAGCATTACGCAATCAACTGAAGATGAATCAAAATATATATTCCAAGTAATTATTTTATCCACAGCCTTAACACACTCTACCCATAGATTTGGGGCTCTGAGATGCCAACACAACAATTTGTGCATGTGGCTCTACTTCATATTAGCCTGGTCTAACCTCAAAGTTTTGGTTGGACCCTTAATAAGCTATGCCAGCGGCTTTTGGCTCCTTGGCCACATGCAAAACACACCCAGCTTGCAGCTTTTCTGACCTAGGCCGCTACCTTAGCCTTTCTTGCCTGTGGATTTGCTTCATATCACCCAGATCTGATGCATTGTCACTTCTATGATCTTGACCTTTTGCGCGAGCTCCTGCCACTATAAATTTGCAAGCCAAAAATGAAAAAATACAACCAAAAAAAAGATAGCATGAAGGAGATCTCATGATCAAATGCGTGCAAATGAACTTGAGGTTGATTCTATTTATAAATTTGTGAGTGATCGCTTGGGGATTTGACCGGATCAACATGCAGTTAGGTCGACCCATAAAATAATAAATTAATTCATAACTTAACTTCTATTAAATCGATTGGGGTTATCTATAGGTCGATTTTCATCCTCTCGAAAAGAGGAATATAATTAAATTATTATCTTAATAATTTGAGTTTTCCATAGTGGATTTTCACCCTAATTGAAAAAATTAACACTCCCTCTCAACTAGGAATAATTCCACTTTGAAATCTCTGCTTGTAGTTCTCTACATCATGGTGTCATCACGGATCAAATCAATTTGCTAATATATGTTCATCATTCAATATTCCATTTTGATATTCTTGCAACATCACATTTCGTCATTGAACATCTCTAACATGTAGTTGTCATATTCTGAACCTTCATCATTACATATCATCAATGTACTCTTCATCCTTATTTATATTTATCTGTTGATTGTTTCTGCTTGTATGTTGAACATTCTCGTATCTAGAAGAAGAATTTGTCACCGAAGGGGAGATTGGGCTACCACACTTCATTCATTATGCTTTCATCCTATAATTTATTCCATGTGGATACTACCTGGAATGTCATCAACGAAGAGAATATTAACAAGGAGTACACCTCAAATTGTAACTGTATTTGGGAGTGCATCTTGACCCAGAATCTCATGGGGGAGATATACCTATACAACCCCATATATAGCAATAGGATACCCATTCACGCAAGGGAGACCATCTCAAACGTGGTGTCACATCAGGGAGCTCACTCTCAACCCGGAATCACATAGGGTTTATTTAACATCGGGGAGCTCTCTCTCAACTCGTCCTATTTCTTACTGATCTTCCCATCGATGACCCTACATAGTCATGTGGTAGAACACCTACATCATAATCCTACTTAGACAAGATACCCAACTTAGCAAGAGGTAATTATCACATGCATCCAAGCCTACTCAACCATTGGCCAAATAGAGAGGTATTCCTAACAAGCCCTTCTTGTAGGTATGATGCCAACTAGGATATACTCTGCAAATACTAAAGGTGGGGGAGATAATCGACTTGTCAAAATGGACAAGGATCACACACAACCCACGAGTGATAGATAGGGGAGAAACATCTATGACCCTATTTTCTAGATTTCCCTCAACCCTAGGAGCCCTCTATCTCAATTGCTCGTTTTGGGAGCTTAAACAAAGAGGAAGAGTTGGCTCAGTGTCCTCGATCAATGCTACTCTCATCTGATAGTTGTTGATTCCTGTGCCTACTTGACATCAAATCAAGTGTTATGTTAGAACATACATAATCATGTAAATCACAACAAGATACAAATAATAGCAAGATACCAAAAGCATCCTCCCTCTCATGGAGGTTTCAAACATGTAGGGATTCTATAAACATCCTTTCTCTCACGAAAGTCACATGGGTACTATAATCATCCTCCCTCTCATGTAGGTTTCAATCACAAGCCTCATCTTGTCTCGAACAACTTCATTGTCTCAATAAATGGAGAAAACATAGTCCCAACTGTACATATTTGGGATTCTATGTAATGATCGAGTATCCATGTCTTTTCTAGAACATGCTCGATCATCTCTCTAAGGAGCTTCTACATCATGCCTCTCACAACTAGCCTTGCTAGCGACATTGTACCCAACCTCATTCATGCTATGGAACTCTCATTCATGATATCATGGAAGATCTCATACTAAGGTAACAACCAAATGTGCTTATCAATACTAATCCCAAACATCATCAGTTCATTCGTGCAGCTACATATCATGGGAGAAACATTTCAACCTTTAAGAGTCGAACAAATAAAATATGTTTGGTGGAAATTCTGAGTGAAGAAGCTCAATCATGAATTCAATCATTTTCTATACACATCATATATGGATGGATGTTCAAAATAGAAAATTAATTCTTCAACTAACTAATAGATTCCATGCCACATTAAATATTCATTTGAACTTTAAATCAAAGTATGAAAGGATTTAAATTACAAAAATACATTTCAACAATGTTTTTATATGGAATTTCTTTCCAAAATTCTAGAAATCAATTTATCATGCCATGATACATCATTACGATATTTAGAAGTCATCACCCTCTTACCTATATTTTCATAGGCTCATCACCTGTCAAGGATATACTATCAATATGTATAATCAAAGGCATAATAAAAAAATCAAGTCCACACCTTGGAACTTATTATCCTGACTTAACTAGATAATAGTCTGATATAAAAAAATCCGAATCAAGGAGATTTCATCACACAACACTCTCTATGAGTCTAATGTCTTAAATACCAACATATCCAAACTTATGTAAATCAATGTTGTCTCTACAATAAGCTCATAAAATTTTATAAGCCAATCAAAACTATTATCAAAGACATTGATTTCATAGTATCAATTATTTCAAGGAGAGACAGGTAGAGCACATATCAAGTCTTGATTTCATTGCATTTCATTCTATCAAGTTTGTCATTTTAATAATTTCATTACAGGCCATTTACGTCATTAGATGTCAGTGAATACACATCACGGTTAAGTCATGCATGTTCATACTTAGTCACATCAACCATTGTTCTAGGAATAAGGAGGCCAATACATAACCATACATATGTATACTCAAATACGAAACTGAATATCACTATTCCCACATAGCATAGTCATCTGGGAAAATCAACCATCACTAGATCAAATAATGTAAAATCTAAATGTGCAATCATGGAAAGATCTATAAATATATACATGTCTCAATCATTAAGCATCATGTCAAAAGTACCAGACACATTGTATCTATATAAATCAACCAAAACATGATGTAGAATCCTCAAACATAATGACATATCCATAAGAATGTATCGGTCATCTGCACACACAAGTTGGTTCAAAAATACGAACTTTCCCAGCCGAAAGATCTTACTGGCATCCGTAATACATCTGCAGAGCTAACATCTTCCAATTGACCACTTGATTTCATGCTCAATTCTAGAAATTCCAGAAATCATTTTACAACGAAAAGACAAATCAAAGATTCATGGATTCAGAGTATCGACCGAATTCATTGAACAAAACTTCAATTTTGTGTCTCTAAGGCATAGTCACATCTATTAGCCTTCCTTTGTGTGAATGAGGCTCAACCCTCTATTGTGGATTAATCAATATAAAAAACTCATAAATAATATTTCAATAAAACATATGTTGGAGACATGAAAAAAAATATTTAGGAGAGTGATTTTCCCTCTGAATTAAAATCCACTTCATTCATGTCATCAACCTGAATTTCATGGATTCATGCAACAACATATCTATTAGATTATAAAGACATATTCATACCATGATCATCAATATCATGTCATAAAACGTTTATCAAGGGTTGGAATTGAATGATCAGGGCAACATGATGATGTGAAAAGACAATCTTATGATCCCAATAACAATACATAAAGTTAGAGAATTTAATTTCACCACATGCTATAACTACATATAGTAAAATATCTAAAACATAAATCTCATATATATTCCTTTATCGTTATGGTTGTTAATACCATGCATATCAAATCAATATGATCAAGTTAGGTTAATCGATAAACCAATAAGGTGTAATCACTCTTTTCTATGAGTTTTAAGAATGCTTATCACATGAATTACTATATAAATGAGGTAAATTTCTATAAGAGATCCAACAAATCTTATGCATATCAAGATTCAATAGTACCATCCACTAAAGTCAGAATCAAGATCTCAAAAGCAAACATTAAGTTATGCCACTATATCCAAGATCAGTAATAACATCAAGTACTCTTTGCAGAATGAGGAAGATCATCATGATAAAACCATTCAATATAAAATGCACCATTTCATCATAGGAAAAATAAATCCCAATCATTCATATGCATGCATAAGCCATCTAAGAAGTAGACATTCTCAATATGCCGTAGGGCTTACCTAGCCATCCAATGATGTAGCTGAATCATAACATTAACAATATACCATACATGCCTTGCGGTATTACCTGTGCACCTTCACATAGGTAGATTTTAGTGCTCAAGTGCCTCTTTACCTTTTTCATATATAACCATCTTTCCTTTTCCATATATAGCTACATTTCCATATCTAGCCAACTTCACTACATTTCCCGATCTAGCCATATTTCCTGCATTTCCAACGATCCTCAAGAAGGATTCATTCATCACATCTCATCACAAAGATTATATATATCCAGATGATCAAATATATATGCAGGAAGTAACGGATAGAAATAATAATCATATAAATTAGATCCATAAGCATAAACAAGAGTAAGGCTTATAAGTCAAGGAATACCTATCTTCAATGAGAAATGATCCTCTCCCTCTTGAAGCATCCTTTAAGAGTTAACCATAGATAATAAAGCAATGTTTACTTCAATCAAAAAATTTATCAATAAACAGGTCAACTGCCAAATCAATCCCAATTATTTGAGCATCTTCTCATAGACCATGCGAGGGTTTCATATGCCAAATCTCAAGACTTTACCATAAACCAGGGTTTCTCTCAAACCCTTATCCACTAACTGCCTAGGGTTTTCTTATTACCCTAGAGTTATTTTAGGTCTCTACCATCCTCTGCTTGCTTCCATAGAAGTGTCTCCTTGGGGTGATCTCCATGGCTTTTCTTTAACCAGCTCTTAAACCATGTTAATTTTTCATAAAGCATCATTGTTCTTTACCTTGATAGTTACATTTCATCATTAACATGTTGCATTCACCCAAAATAATTTTACCATTGTAAAGATATGTATTATTAAACATTAGAATATGAAAATATGTAGAAATAAAAATACAATCATCATCATAATCTAAGCAGCAAAAAATAAAAGATCAAAGGAAAAGAAGCATGAAAACATAAAGACACAAGGATTGATCAGAGGCCAGGGAAAAACACAATATGGGGAAAACCCTTGGAAATTATTCTTCTTATATCACCATCAAATGATTTAGAAACAATAGTACAATGATCTGTAGGTATATATCTTTTTGATGCAGAAAAAAAATAACATACAGGAAATAAAACCATACCCATACTTCTGCATGAAGGAAACTGAATCTGTGAAATGCACTCACATTAGTTGTAGAAAAATGATGAACACAAATGATACTGAATGAGGAATAAATATACATCTGGAGTGGAAACAAACAGATTTTGTCTACAGATCTATAATACCAAAACATGGACCTGATAGATCACTAAGTGATCTCAACTTTGAAGTCCTAGATCTGAATCTAGGAGGCTATCAATGACTACTCTGAAGAAACTATGACTGAACGAATGTCGATATATGGAAGTGATGTACAATCAACTGAAGGTGAATCAAATTGGATCTTCCAGGTAATTCTCTAAGCTGCTTCCATTAGGGGAATTTTGAGGTCTAAAATGGGCCTCCTAAGGAAATTATAAAATAATAGTGGAAATAATAAAATAAGATTTGATTACATCGTCAAATTTTAGAGGGAAAAAAGAAAAAAATTACTTTTTCAACTAGTATTTTCAACTTATCTCCCAAAATGTTTTCTCAAATTTTGAGCGGGAGTACTCGTTGGATACAAAATTTAATTCCTCACCCAAAGAGTACCCATGTTTCATACTTTATATGGATCCTACCACACGAAAAATGATAAATACATGAAAAACATGATTGCAATAACGTTTTTCATGTATTTCTCATTTTTCTTGTAGCAAGGTCCATCGAAAGTATGAAACATGGGTAATCCTTGTGTTATCACCCTAATTATTATTAAAAAAAAAAAAAAAAACTCTATAAGTTTACATTGTTTCGGTCATAGTTTTCAAATAGGTCTTGAGTCACTTAGTCTTGATACAGGGTAGGTCTAAGATTTAGAAGTCCCAAAGGTCAGTTTTTAATTCCAAATAAAGTATTTAAGTCTCATTCCATGATTAAAAAGCCTTATCATTCATTTAGAAATCATGTCATTAAGTTTCGGATGAAATTACTACAATTAGCCACAAAACCATAGTTTCGTAGTGCGGTTAGTTCAAAAATTGAGTTTTGCGCTATGAAAGCGCTGCTACTTTCGTAGCACAAAGTGCGAAAATTACACTATGTGCACTACGGAAGCACAGATTCTTAACAGGTCATGTCAAAACCCAGAAATTGTCAGAAATTCATTAAGTAATGATGGGGTAACATCATGGTGAATCAGTTAGAGGACCTATTCAAGGTACTTAACCATTCATATCGATTATTATCATAGCATGGGTTTCTTATTGGAAATTGGGATTTCAAATTTCGAAAACCATTTTCTGTTCTTGACATTCCAGTCTACATTTTCTCATACTGAATTGTGAAACATCTCCATTTCAAACTCTGAAGTATTAGAGTTAAGCCTGTGGTTGTTCTATACCAAGGCTATTTTCATATACAATCAACCAAGGCTACCAAATCAAATCAAGCGAGGTTGTTCCCTTTTTCTCAAGCGAGGCTGCCAAATTAAATCAAGAGAGGTTGTTTTGTAAATTTCGAAGGAAGCCAACAGAGTTTTTCTGAAACAAACATGTCTTAGGAGAAAAGGAACCACAGAAGTGGAAACTGTTTGAGATCTGAACCTGAAAGCACAAAAGTTTTAGTTGAAGATCAAATAGTCATGGATGCTTTCAGTAAAGAAGGTTGTTTAAGTTTCTGTGAAAAGTTACAAGGTGGACATTCTCAGGTATCCAAAGAGTTTTCATTACATTTCAGTGCGACTAATACAAAGGTTGGAATGTTAAACATGTCAGTGACACCTGAAATCATAGCTCTAGTGACTAAAATACCTAGAGGACAAGAAACTTGGTTTAAGGGTTTTAGATTCGATATGGATGCATGCAAGATGTTTTTGAAGCTAGAATATGTAGCGATGGACCTAAACAATGCAGTTCCCAGAAATTGTATTAAGGATAGCTATGCTAAACTACTGTTCAACATCCAAAGATATTTCACATGTGAAGGTAGGTACCATAAAGTCTACACTTATCATTTCAAACTCCTATTACATTTCATAGGTATGATATCACTGGATTTACCTTTTTTCCTGTATAGAAGTATTGCCAAAATGGATGATAAAGTGCAAGCAAAGTCCGAGGGTTGTGAAACATCTCTATTTCACCATGGTTTAATTAAGATGTTGGTTTTAAATGAGCTCCAGAAGATTAATAGGGATTGGTATTCTTTTATTTTTATAAATGGATTTGAAATGGAAGCTCTATCCTAGTTAAAAACCCTAAGGCAAAGGAAAATCCATCACCATTAGCAGAAGTCAGTTAACAAGCAGATATAAGGACAAGAAGGTTTGTTAAATTGAAGCGAAGGAAACAAGTGAAATATAAGGTAGAAAGAACACCAGTGATTGTTACAAAAAATCCTTCGCCTGCAAAACAAGGATTACAAAGTACTAAGGAAGCTAAACAAAAACCAACAGCTGGTAAGCAGGTAGTTCAGAGAATTACAAGGAGTCAAGCTGCAACATAAAAAGGAAAGACAGTAGCTTCAAGATCAAATGACAGTCCAGGATTGAAAGGAAAATTGGATGACATACTGCATGCAATAGACATAGAAGAATCACTTATAGTGCAAGCTGATTTCCTAGGAATAAATGAAAGAAAATAGAAAAAGGTGAAATCAGCGAAGAAGTTGGAGTTTAAGGGTGAAGATGCAGAATTTGTTTTCCAAGCTAGGAAACCTGTAACTAGACATTCCAAAAGGCTCAAGGAAATTAATGATGAAGTTGAAGAAACCAATAAAGCAACTAATATTCTTGAAAAAATAGTTGATCTTTCCTCACCTATGGCAGAGCATGCAGAAAACAGAGTAATTATAGCACAAGAAGAAATGACCAAATATAAAAGCCTGGAGGAGAAGTTAAGATCAAAAAATCATGAGATTGCTAAGTTGAAGAAAAGAGCCAGAAAACATGTCATTGAGAAAAAAAAATTTAAGAGGATGAAAGTTGTTTGGGAAGGTCAAATAGTCTCCAAATTAGAAATACCAAGTAGTGAAGAATAGTTCTTCACATGGACAGTCCCAACCATTAAGGAGGAAAAGTTTGTAAGAGTGATCAACACTCATTTGAGAGCTAGCAATAGAAGGTTAACAAGATAGGTGGAAGATCTGGAGATACAATTGACAAGGTCTCTATCTCAAGAAAGGTTAAAGGGGCAGTGAAACAAAATGATAAATCCACAAGACAATCTCTAATCAAAATGAAGGTAAATTTTGATGAAGGTTATGTTTTCAAGGTCATATTGATATATTTTTGAAATAAAATCAATATCCTTAAAGTTTAAGTATCTCCAAAGTATGAATTTTGAAGACAGTTTTGACAAAACTGCTTACACAGCAGTTTCGTAGTGCAGATAGTGCAAATCTGATGAAATGTGCTACGAAACTGCTGAAGCAGTCTTTATCATATTTTCTTATCAAATTTTGAGGGAATTTTGGTGAGTTTTATTTTGAAATTGCTGGTGGAAGTGTTTTAATGGCAAATTAAGGCTTCCTTGAAGAAAACAAATCAAAAGCATATTTGAAAAGGAGCTAAACACTGCGCTACGAAAATCGCTACGAAGCTGCGCTACTTTTGTAGCACAAGTTTATTCTCACTTTTTTGGCATTGTTCGAAGTTTAGATTCTACACAGTGGGAGAATTGAAGACATATGGTGTAAATATTTGGCAACAAAATACATGTAGACATGATTCGTTAATGGTCAAAGTGCTCAAAACAAATAAGGGAATCAAAGGGCCTAAAAAATAGGAAGACATGTTTCCTAAATTTTAGGAGAACGTTGTCATCAATAGCATGGCTACATCAAGTTAAATATCATCATCCAAATTCAACTTCATGGATTGCAGGTGGAAAAGGATGTAATAAAGAATAGATAAAGTTGTTAGGAAGGTATTAAATAGTTTTAGTCCTATTAGAAATAGGAATTTTCATTAGAATTATAGCTGTCAATTTGTAATAAATGACATGTTTATGATTAGAGAAAGTGGTCAAACTCTATGAGTTCGATGTATCTAGTGGAGAAGAAGGAATCCTATTTTGTAAATGTTCTATAAAGAGCATAAAATAAAAATTCAAGAGGTTGGACATTTTTATTAGCAAAGACTGTGTTATTGTATGTCACTAGTTTTTTCAGCTTAATACAGAGTTCTATTTTGACAACTCAAGATTCATGAGGAGTTCCTGTGTGTTATTATTCTAATGGAATTCTTCAATACTTCTATTTGCAGTGGTGTTTGTGTATGATACTTAGAATTCATTCATAATGATCTGACTTCCTTCATATACAAACTCACTATGTGTATTACTGTTTTAAATGTTTTACTCCCTTACTTGAACTCCAAATGCCTTGACTTCCATGCTAGATAGACTGTGATGTTTTTTGTTGAATTTATATTGACTCCATGGCCCAATAAATGTTTTCTAATGTGTTTTTCAACTAGTTATATCATCTTTTTGTTTTTCCTTAGAGTTAGCCATCTATTTGCAAAAATCATAAACCCTTGAGAGAGCCCTCTCAGGTTGAGGAGGCTAAGCCTCAGCCAAAAGATTAGTCTGAAATAGTTACACAAGGTTTACTTGATGAGCAGCCTATCAGGTCTGATTTTGTGATAACACCTTGAATGAGGAATTAAATTTTGCATCCAACAAGTACTCTCACTCGAAATTTGAGTAAAAAATTTGGGATATAAGTTGAATATACGAGTTGAAAAAGTAGTTTTATTATTATTATTTTTTAATCTTTTTACCCTTTTAATTAAAATATGGTGAATCATCCCCCATGGTTGACATCATCATATTGAATCCTATTGTTTCTTATAAAGTTTAGTTTGTTGTACATTTTTCTTATGAGGCCTATTTTAAACCTCAAAATTCCCCTAATGCTTAACACACCCAATCCGTAGTTTTAGGGATCTGAGCTGCCACAACAACACTGTGTGTCCACGACTCTGCTTCAGGTAGCCCTTAATAGGTTGTGGCAATGAATTTGGGATCCTTGACCATGGGCACAACACACCCAACACATGTCTCTACTAACCTAGGCCGCTACCTTAGCCTTTCCTGCCCATGACTTTGCTTCAGATCACTTCTGTGATCCCAACCTTTTGCGTGAGTTTCTGCCAACGTACCTATGCGAGCTAGGAACATAAAAATAAGACCAAAAACAAAAATATCATGGAGTATATCTCATGAGTGAATGTGTTCAAATAAAATTGTGGTTTCTTTTATTTATAACTTTGTGAGTGACCGCTTGGGGCTTTCAACAGATCAACATGCGGTTAGGCCGACCCATAAAATAATAATTTAATTCATAACATAACTTATGCTAAACCAATTAGGGTGATCTATAGGTTGATTTTGATCCTCTTGAAAAGAGGAACCTAATTTAATTATTATATTAATCATCTGAGCTATCAAGGGTGGAATTTTACCCTAGCTATAAAAATTAACAGAAACAAGGACACATAAATGGACACCAAACTAGATGAAAAAAAATACAAACACCTAGATGTAAAATAGGATTCAAAAGGGGATGAAAATTTGGGTTCTAAAAAGAAGCAAAAAATGATGCAAATTAAGATGCCAAATGATGATGCGAAAATGGTGTAAATTTGGGATGCAAACTTGGGCGCAAAAAAGAGAAAAAAAAGATGTAAGAAAAGACAAAAAACAAGATGCACAATGGGGCTAAGAAAAAGTGAAACCAAGGATTCCATATTGGATGCCAAAAATGGTGCAAAATCAGATGCAAATTTAGACTCAAAACTTAGACACAAAATGAGATGAAAATGTGGACACAAAATGAGGAAGAAAAATGATGCAAATTTGGATGGTGAAAATGATTTAAAATTAGACACAAAAAATGATGCAAAATTGGATGAAAATGTGGATGTAAATAATGGGGCAACATTAGACATATAAGTAGAAACAAAAAAATGGTGCAAAAATGGGCATAAAAATAACTCAAAAATGGATGCAAATGGAGATGCATTGTTGGATGCGAAAAGTGATGCAAAACTTGGTGCAATAAAAAATGCAAAAGTGGACGTAAAAAATGGTTCAAAATTGAATGTACCATTAGACAAAAAATTGAATGCAAAGGTGGATAAAACACATGACTTAACATAAGATTAAAATATAAATTCAAATTTGGATGATCAAAAGGATGTAAAATTGGATGCAAGAAATTGTGTTTAAAATGATGCAAAACTAGATGCAACAAATGATGCAAATGAGATGCAAAAAAGGAAGACAAATCAAATGTAAAAGTTGATGTAAAAAATGGTCCAAAAAAATATGCAAAAATGGGAACAAAAATGGATACAAAATTTGGTTCTAAATCAAATTCAACACATGGTGCAAAGATAGGCACCAAATTTGGTGCAAAAATAGGTACAAAATTGCAAGCAAAAACTAGTGTAAGACTAGATGCAAAACCTGGCGTAAGATTAGATGCAAAAACTAGCACAAAATGGATGCAAAAAAACATTAAATTGGATGAAAAATATGTTGTAAAACTGATGCAAATGATGGTGCAAAAATGGAAACAAATAATGACACAAAATAGGAAGAAAAAGATGATGAAAAATACATGAAAAAATTGACAAAAAACTAGAAGCAAAACTTGTCATAAAATCAGATGCAAATCTTGGTTCAAAATTTGATGCAATAAATAATGCATAATTTGGTGTAAAAAATGATGAAAAATATATTGTGAAAAATGATGCAAAATCAGGCGCAAAAAAAGATGCTTTAAAAATTGTACAATAGAGCCATATTTAGTGTTAGGTTTCTCATCACAATTGTAAAAAAATGCACTAAAATCTAGCACTAAACCTGGCATAAATTATTGGTTTTGTTGTAGTGCATATTGATATTTGTGTATGAGTTGTGAATATGTGCGCCACTAGGTGTGTAATGGCAGATATACACCTTGTTTTGGTTTTTTCACCTCGACCCAAACCTAATGCTCAAACAGTTCCACATGCCTTTTATCAGTGGTCATGTCAAGTCACAACAATCACAAGATAGATTGGATTATAAATCAACACTATGAATGTAGCATGCACTTGTGCAAAATATAAAAGAATCTAATTCATCGTACCCTTGATCTCTAAATTCTTTGTATGCTCATTCCAGAACTGATTATTCTTTTAGGTTGCAATATGCATTGATCACACATACATAAAATCATTTTTTTCATATGAAAAAATTATTTTTACAAGTGCTATTCAGTTGTGAAACAATTATACATTAAAATTCCATCAATATCCCATCATACACTTGCACCATCGAAAATAATAACCCATACACTGCATCACTCATCTATCACTCTCAGAATCTGCCATATGGTCTCCTTCCAACCTGATTTTGTGATGTGCTAGGTCCAAAATTATGTTAAATGAAAAACAATCCAACTCATGAATCGTAAAGGAGAGCTCCCTTAGCTTGGGGATTATTTGTGGACTTGGCATGGCCATTCGATCTACCACGGGAGTAAAATCATGACCCAAAAAAAATTCTATGGGTATTTACATTGGTTTTACTTTGACCGAAAAATGCTTAGAATACCAAATCGTTGAGCGACTATACATTCATATTCAAGTGCCATATGAATTTACACCATGACTGGATCAACCTTTCAAGAAAAGTAGCATTATACCGTGATGCCCAGTGTTCCTAAAATAATTGATTAATGATAAAATTAACAACCACACCTAGGCCACTTTCCCCATTACAATTTTTAATGTGTTTAGATATCTAGAATTGATGCCATTAACACAACACATATGCAAAATGACCAAATAAATGTGCGTTAAAATAGTTAACAATCACCAAGGTAAATAATTGTCATGACTACCACAATAATAAATGTGTTTAGACCCTCCACCAAGAACCATATAAGACTGCATACATTAACACATCAACAACGAATCTGCTTGTTTATATATATATATAATTTTTTAATTTTTTTTTGAAAAAATAATCAAGACCAAATCAATAATCACCAAAACCACAAAATCGACTTTTTCAAAAAAAAAAATCCACCTAATATTTTATGATTCCCAAACTCCTGCATGAAACTTGAATCTCCCTCATCAAACCTAGATCAAATAGCAGGTATAATTTTAGTATCAAAACAAATACGACCAATTTAATACTATATTTTCATATTTGTTTTGCAACAATATGTGCTCCATTATGTAATGCTCACATGTGTTGTAATAAAACTTTCAAGGTCGAATAATAGCTCCCACCACACCATAAAAGTTTGAATTGGGATCATTCACCAACTGCTCATGGGACCTCCTTTTCTTGGAGGAGCTCATCATAAATTTGTGCACATTCCACAACATGATCCCCGTGAGACCAGGTTGGCCTCAGTTCTTCTTTTAAACCACTTGTTCCTCCATTATTTTAATTCCTTATCAGTCTCAACTCCTTGTCCTAGCTGCTCTTTCCTTTTCCATATTTTTTAATCTTCACTTGTGGATTTCTTTGAAGCAGAGTTGAAGCATTTGGACCAAATTTAATTTTCCTCCAATGAGATTCCATGATGGACGTGGGGAACATGCAATATTTGGCCATATGGTCAATATTATTGCAGATTAAACATGTAATTTTCCCAAAGGATGGTAGAAATGGCTTAAAATTTTTATTCATATTTCCTATAATCAAAAGCTTTATGCCTGAAGTCATTACACAAGTAAAAATAATCATAAAATGAACTTTTGCACCTAGACACTAATGGGGATGCATTCCCTTGACTAACTGTTCGAGAGTTCTCCATTTTAGAATGCTTCTTTTCATGGGAAAGTTTTGTCATTCTTCTTATACAATTTTCAACAATGTATCCACACTTCTGACAAAAAAAAACTTTATATTTCTCATGTTTTTATTTGACACATTCTTTGGCTTTTGTTCTTGATGATGGCTACCTTTGGTGATGCTACAAATTTATGCTTTGGCATCTCTAGTTGTTTCCTTAATTTCTCTCTGTAGAATATATTTTCTTTCTTCAAATTCTACTTTTAGTTTCTCATGATTTGTTAGACGGACTAATCCCTCTTGCGGACAAGAGCAATCTCCCTAGTATCCTAAGGATATCTAGAAAAAAACAGACAGAGGTAAACCATTTTCTCTAGACTATTTTGCTTACTAATTATTAACTAAATATGGAGAGATGCTCCCACCTGAATTCCAATGCTTATTTGATCTTCGATCTAGTCGCTCCAGAAGATATCAAACCAGCATGTAAGATCTGCAATCAAAGACAATCGAAAGGGATCAAAAGCATCTACGAGATATAATAATTCAAAATCATAAATCTATCTTATTGATCAAGGAATCCAAGAATTAAACTATCTAAAAGATACATGAACAACTTAATAAGAAAATAGAATCCATTTGTATTAAATTTGAATAAAATAAGAAACCTTACAATTGTGATGCCTTGATGTTTGTACAGATTCTTCTAGGGTCCCGAACAGTCGTTTTCCTCAGTTTGACAAGACTCGGACTCTCGTTATCGGCATAAAGCTATGGCCATGAGTTCGTAATCTTTCTTATCCCAACGATCCGGAATATGGAGAGTGTGTTCACTCAAAAATTCCTCTCAAAACTATGAATTCTAATTACTCTCTCCAAAGCAAGAAGCAAGCACTCAGTACAAATACTATCTATAATCTACCCTTGAGACTAAAGCTTGGCCTCAATTTATAGCAGAAGGGAGGTAGTTGCAGCTCCAAAAAGGAAGGGATAAAGCTCTCTCATCATGGGATTTTAGTTCCAAAAACCAAGGGATTACTGCATTCATGAAGGGATAATGGTTCATAAATGGAAGGGGCGAAGCTCAACTAGATAATGCTTCTAGAAGGCCCCTGTTGGGAGAATATTCGACTAGCTAGGCTTCTAGAACTTAATTTTCTCTTTTTTTTACCTTCTATGGGGGTCCACAGTTTTAATGATTTTTACGTGCAAGATGTACCAGAGTTTTTACAGCAATGAGCAGCGGTACCACAGGGAATGACTAGGAAAAGTGCGGGAGGAGGATTTTTAGGACTTTTAAGAGCTTCTTCCAGTTCCAAGACTTAATTTGGGGAACTTTATGTTTTTAGACTTCTAAGGAAGAAATAAATAGGTAATGATGAACCAATATAGACAACTCAATGTCATGGTGACAAATTTCGGTGTAATAGATTGGCCCCTAAAGTGCGAAGTCTGAAGAGTTTTTGAAGAATTTTGAAGAGTGAAGTGCTTTATCATTATGAGGATCGGGCTGTCAGCACATCGGTTGAAACCTGGAAAAACATTCAATGCAAGCATATATATATATATATGTATATCATCGCTAAGTTAGGCATTCCCATACTCAGATTAAAACTAACTACATACTCTGATACATAAATGATTTTAGAATTACATGAAGTAGTAGACACAACATGGACGCAGCCATTTGTTATAAGTAGTCTACTGTATGATGAATAATAAAACTCCTCACAGCCTGGATGGTGGAAACTAGATCCAGGGTCTTGATTTCTGCTTCTTGAACTAGTACGATTATATTCATGCGATTGATTGTGTCGAAGTCGAACATGGTAGAAACCACTTGATTATCAGTCAATGATGTGAACTATTAAAAAGTGTGAGAGAAACCACCAATAATGAAAATGGCTCTCAAAGTACTCAGTATAATCTATGAAATGTGAATTTGTCATCTGAAGTCGAAAATTTCACAAAATCATTCGATCGAAGGTCAATGATGCAACCTGTCGTCAAAGGCGAGAAACTTGCCATTAAGGCATGCAGATCTCAAGGTACTGATAGGATTATAGATCAACTTTCTAGATGATGAGCTGTCATCGATAGAAAGTGATCTGTCGTAGAAAATCCCATGACACGAAACCATTAGATCGAGTTTTGAAGAAATATATGGCAAGGACTGACTCAGGGATGGTCAACGCTAATGGAGACAAATGTTTTCAATGAATGCTTTATTTAAAAGATCTCTTGAACACATAATGACACTGCAGATGGTTTGGTGACGATTGACCTTAGGCTAATACCCAGAAACCGGCTGAATACTTTCAATGTGGTTTGATTAACTGTTGGTCAAAGGATTTTTCTAAACCAGACATGAATGTGACAAAAAATTTGGTGTTCAAGAGTGGTATACAAATTTTTAAAACGAAGTGTGACAAGTGGATTCATTTTCTTTCTTTTCCCCCACCATTTTTGGCAAGTACCTCTTTATTTTTGACAAGCTTGAGGAGGATAACATTTTCTTGTAATATAAGCTCACCCTTTAGATGAGTCCAACTTAGAATTAAAGTCAAACCCTAAGAAGGAGTGGTTCATTCATGTTTATAATTGACAGGTCCTTTACTGTTAAGTTTTAATGACTCTAGTATAGGAAAAACTCGATGTTTTTTAGTTTTAGGGAGTCAGAAGAAAAACTTAAGAAAAATCTGTGGGTGTACTTTTTCATAAATTTAGTCCCTCAAGCCTGAAAAAGGATAAAATAATGCATGAGAGAACTCTATTGACTATGATTAGTCAACGTATACCTTTTTCATAAATAGTCTCTTTCAGTTCGAAAAAGGGGTAAACTTATACTGAAGGGACGATTGTTCATTTCCTTTAAAGAGTTCGAATAGTCAAGTACTCGGCAACATTTTCCTGTTTAGAGAGTCTGAAAGGGGCTTAAAAGAGAACTCCATGGTTTCGCTTTTTCTCTAAGTTTTAACGAGTTCGAAAAAGCGATAAAAATGTACACATGTGGTTTCACTTTTTCACAAGTTTTTAACGAGTTTGAAAAAGTAACAAAAATTATACTCATTGCCAAAATTATTATTCCACCTGAAAATCCTATATTCTACACAAAAAACTCAAAACATTAAACATACATGTTTTAGATAAGTAAAATTAATTTGAAAAACTGCTTTTCAAAGTGAAAAATAAATAAAATATTATTTTATTTATTCAAAAAATCTTATATATAGGAGTTAAACCAAGTCATTTTTACTGTTTGCGTCTAAAGAGAAATTTGAGAGCTATTGGTAGAAAAGGTTCCGAAGGAGATATCAGAAAAAATGACCGTTCGAATTCAGAACTGTTAAGGCCTGGTAATCCACAACTTATTTCTCTTCATTTTTGTCTGTTTACATTCTCTTTTTAGGCTTTAAAATCATTTTTTAAGAGGAAAATGGGTTCAAAAAATCACCCTCGGGGTATCGCAGGTAATACATACAGTACCTGATGAGCTCGATAATTTTCCAAAGGAAAATTATTGGACTCCCGCATTTTCTGTGTATAACGTGTGCGGTAGTTCGCACTTGTTTAATGCAAAAAGTGTAGAGGTGCCATGAACAAAATTAGAAAGTTAATTTCTCTCAAATTAAGCGAAATTTTCCATTTTGATTGTGTCTAATATTTTAATGCGTCTATTGCAGAGTATCCATAATGCTTGAATGGAGAGAACGTGAACATGAAGAAGTAGATGAGGAAGCTATCGGAAGTTTTCCCACACAACGTGTATTGAGAAAATATGGATTATAAAAATATTGGGCAATGCAGGGCATGAGAGCTCAAATAGAGTTATTGACATGGCTAGTGAATAGGTGGGATGTTCAAGAATAGTTCTTCATTATCGGTGATCACCGGCTCGAACTTGAGCTGAAGGAAATTTACTTCCTTACAAGTTTGTCCAAAACAGGAGAACCTATTTCCTTGTTTGGCGCTAGGCAAGGTGGCCAGCCTATAGCTAGCTATCAACAATAATTTCGTAATAAAGAAGTTGATCCAAAAGACATCTAAATTGATATAAAAACCATTATTAGTCTTGAACTCAAAGTAGTTGCATTCACAGTGACCAAATTGTGTGGGAGTGTAGCTCCAAATGTTGCTACTAAAGCCCGGATGCAAAAAACGGTTGAGTGCTACAGAGGCACCATCTTCAACTGGTGTGAAGGAGTATTGGATAATGTAAAAGGCCAATTGACCAAAGCTAAGAATGCAAAGTTAAGAAATTTTGGATATGGATCTATCGTAGTTTCTTTTTCTCTAGAGAGGGTTCCTTCTCTTGCCCCTTAACTTATCTTGGTTGATGTTGGTGGGGTTAGAGAGCCTTGGATGGTATGTTGGGTGCAAGTGATGGCCCGTCATAATGAGGGTGTTGATATTGTTCAATTTACACTTGCATACTTTCACTGGTTACAAAACCAGATCTTTGCCATTGAATATTTTCCGTATGCAGGGATATATTTCCGTGGTGATCCTGATATGGCTCTTCCTCCCAGAGCCCAATGGGACGGGTCAGGTAAATAAATCATTTTTATGTGGTTCTAAATTTAATTTTTTGTTTTTTTCTTTCTAAATCGTCCGATATTGATAACAAAAATTCAAATGCAGATGTTGGTCCATGAAGACCAGCCAATCTCTGTCGCTTCGAGAGGAAGAAAACAGATCCTATCGCACTGCCAAAGAATCAAGCAACAAATATTTTCAGTGATTTAGAGAAGAACCTGGAGAGGTTTACCAGAGAATAGTATGGAAAATATTCCTTTATGCCTCCAAAGGCATGTTACTGGCGTTCCTAGCAGTTTCATAGATATCTGCGTAGAGTGGCACGAGAGATAGTGTATTATCATGATCATCACCATGGATAGTGGATGATTATTGCAGACCATTGTATTTTTGCTTTTTGTATCACTACCTTTCGGACTATAAGGTGTTTTAAACTTATGATCCTAGACGATGTAATATTTTTTGAACACAAACTCTATCTATGATATGACTAATTTCGATGGTTTATCTTGCTAAAAAATTATCAAATTTTGTTTTAATTTAATGTTTCAATGTTGCAAATGTCTATTTATAACATTACTAGCTCATGCATCAACCAATGTATTTAAATTTCTTGGAATATGTTGATATTCAATGTAATAAAATTGTCTTTCCAAGAGACGAACCTTCAAGAATAATCTCAGTAACATTGGGTTTTTAACTGTGTATAATTTGTTTAAGTGTAATACAATGAGTTCTTAATCTAACCTTATAATCAAACGTCGAATGCCAAATGAAATGACATCAGATAATAACTCAATCACATCGCTATATTCTGTAACATTATTCATTGTTTGACCAAGGCTTACCCCATGCATAGAAACTAACTCATCAGTGGGTGAATAGATAACCCAAGCTGCGGAAGAGATGTTCCGTGTATTACAACATGCACTATTAATAAAACCAATTTAGGCTTGAAGAAATGTCGACATCTGCAATATCAATATAAACAAGGATAGTAGTCAAAGCAAACTTAAACTAGACACACTCATCTAATATAAAGCAGTTAAGCTAGAAAAATAACTAATCTACTGGCAATATATTCACACAAAATCAAGCATAATATCTCTTCAGATAAAGTCCATTTCTGGGTTTATCTAAAGAGACCCCGTCATAATCAATCAATTCGTAAGCCCCTTTTCCAAGCACTCACTTGAAAATATAAGGACCGTGCCACATGGGTTCAAATTTCCGAGCTCCTAGTTTATCATTAGCTTGGTTGTATACCAATACTAGGTCTCCCTCTGAAAAACACAAGGTGTAACACTTCGATCATACTAAGATTTAACGCATTTTTTGTGAGCTTTGGCTGCCAATGCAGCGGTGCATCGAGTCTCATCTAATTGTGCTAGATACAAAAAATGTTTTTCCTCCTCAGAGGTAGTTGGTAGTAACTCTATGGCTAATTGGAGTGACGATATTTTGCATTCAATCGGTAACATAGCTTCTAAATCGTGGACCAGTTGAAAAGGAGTGAAACCTGTTGCAGTTTTTGCAGAGGTTCGACATGCCCAAAGTGTTGAGAAAAGCATAGTATGCCAATTCGATTTATGAATTCCGATTATCCTTTTAATCATAGTGGTTAAAAATTTATTGATAGCTTCAACCTGACCATTAGCCTGAGGGTAATATGGTGTAGAACTATCATGGCATAGGCCAAGTTGGTTGGAAATTTAGGTCATCATAATATTTCGAAAATGGCTCTCATGATCAGTAACAATATCTTGGGGTACACCAAATAGAGCAATCACGTGATTGAATACAAAAGTAGCTGCAGTTTTTCCATCTGCCGCAAATGTAGGCATTGCCTCAGCCCATTTGGTAAAATAATCTATTGTGAGAATAATATACCCATGCCCCCCAGCTGAGTGAGGGTTACATGTAATGAAATCAATGCCCCATTTTGAAAAATGACCGACAACAATTATGGGGTGAAGAGGGGCTGGTGGTGCATGCATTTTCTGATCAAAGATCTGAAAATTGTGGCATTTTCAGACCACAAGAATGCAATCTTTAAATAACGAAGGCCAAAAATAACCAGGGCACAATATTTTTTGGGCTGTGGCATACCCAGACATATGACTGCCACACGCTCCAGAATGAAAGTCATTTAAAACTTGTTCAGCCTCTTCATGGGTTAAACATCATCGAAAAACAAAATCCACACTGCGATGATAAAGCGTGTCTCCGACAATATTGTATTGCTAAGACTAGTAACAGATCTTTCGTCGATGTGAACAAGAAATATCAGGCTGAAAAGTTTGGGTTTGGAGATAAATGATTATATTCCCATACCAAGGATCTAAAGTACTGATAAGAAACAAATATTCATCAGCGATTGGATGTTCTACCACAATTTCTGTCTCAGTATTTGGGAAGTCACACATCAGTTCGGCGAAAACTAGTGATTTCTTTGATTTGGATTTTTCAAATTCTAAATCAAACTCTTGAAGGATAACTATCCATTTAGAGTATTTTCCCCCGAGAAGTTTCTTAGTTAGAATATACATCATTGGGTTGCAATTAGAAATCACCATTGTTTTTTGTAACAATATGTAATGACGAAATCACTGGACAACTTGGACTACTGCCAAGGCCAATTTCTCCACATGTGAGTATTTGATCTCTGTTGGATTGAGATTATGACTAAGATAGTAAATAACATGTTCATTGTGGAATTCATCTTCCTGAACGAATACCATTCCAATAGTGGAATCAGAGGCTGCTAAGTATAAAAAGTAATATTGGATGTAGTTTGGTGGATGCAATAATGGTGCATGGGTCAACGCGTGTTTTAGAGCATCAAAGATCAATCAACGATCTCATCCCAAATGAAAGTAATATTATGTTTCAAAATCCTGGTAAAACCTTTGGTTAACTCGGCATAGCTCTGGATGAATCTACGTAGAAAGTTTGCTTTCCCTTGCAAACTTTAGAGTTGGCAAAGTGTGGAAGGAGGAGGTAAATTGATAATAGCCTAAATATTTGAAGGGTGGACATGAAAGCCTTATTTCGAAATGACAAATACTAGTGATCTACTAGATTGTACACAAAAAACACCCTTGTGCGGATTCAGGCGAATCTTATAATACCTACATCTCATGAAAATCGCTCGTAAGTGAGTTGGATGATCTTCCTTGCGTAAGGAATGAGCAGGTAGATCATTGAGATAAGGTTGCACAATGTGTTTAATGTCATGAAAAGCATAGGACATAGCCCTTTGAAAATTTTCCCCAACATTCTTTAGTCCAAAAGGTAGTTTACAGTAAGCGAATTTTCCCCAAGGACAAATGAACGATGTTTTTGGTTGATCAGCAGGGAGTATCTTTATTTGATTTTATTCGGAAAATCCATCCATAAATGAATACATTTCATTTCCGGCATAATCGTCAATGATTTGGTCGATATAAGGGGTCAGATAGTTGTCTTTAGGACAAGTTTTTTTAATATCCCTATAGTCGACACATACTCATATTGTTCCTTGTTTTTTAGTAATAGAATGATGTTAGATACCAAATCTGCTAACGAGATAGGATAAATAAATCATGCTTTCAATAATTTTTCAACTTCAGCTTTGATAGTGGCAACCTTTCGTGGATGTATCTGATTGGTTTAATATCTGGGTAAATTTTTATTTCATGAACAACAATTTTGGGATCGATTCCTGGCATTTCTTCATAAGACCAGGAAAATATGTCACAGAATTCTCGAAATAGGGCCTTATATGTAGCAATCTCATCTAACGTACAAGAGGCACCTATATGAGTGTTTTCAATAATTCCTGGTTTTACTTATATGTCAATAGGAATCGTGGAAGAAATATTCCCCAAATTCATTTCAGAATCTAAATTTGCAATTGATATCAGATTCTGGGGTTCCTTGACATAGTCAATTGTAAAAATAGATGAAAAAATATTTTCGAATCTATCAAGCTCAGGTAAAAATGATTACCTATGATGGAGATCATCCCATGGTAAATCATCTATGGAAAAGAATTCACGAATGTTTTCGTCAGTATAAAAAACTTCTTTAAAAGGATTTGGAATTGATGTTATAGCTGAGCTTGAAGGCGAAAATGATTCTTCATTGACCACATTCATTGGGTCAGAATCAGTTGATGGTGAATTGGAAAATGACTGTCCTGTTTGATATTCTAATTCAAACAGACTTAAAGGCATTGCGCCATCAAATGAATCCAACTTTGACTCTGAAGGCACTATCCAAGGGTCATCAAATGGAATAGTGCTTGATGTAATCATATTGATATTAGCGATAGTGCGTGGTATGTTGGGCAGAGGTAAAGAAAAATTTCCCAACAAAGCGGGATCTTTGATTAAACCTACTCCTACATCCTCATAATGGACAGTCATTTTTCCAACATGCTGAATACTATCCGTAGAAGTTGGGTTGGACGAATAATATGAGAGCTGATCGAATTTCACAATATTTCCTTGATGAGGAAACATGATTAATCGAAAGACGGAAGACACG
Organism: Pinus albicaulis; assembly: GCA_034641835.2. NCBI lineage: Eukaryota > Viridiplantae > Streptophyta > Pinopsida > Pinales > Pinaceae > Pinus > Pinus albicaulis. The sequence goes on along the minus strand of CM076578.1, from coordinate 275,209,550 downwards.
ATAGCAGTCGTAGCATAAGACCAACTTCGACCTAGAAGAAGGTTGTAATATAGAGGGGCATCAACTACTTCCACATCTAAATTAACGGTTTTACCTTCGACCTCTATAGGTAGATCCTGCAAAATTCTGAAAGGATGGAATCCTTTTCCGTCAAAAGATTTGAGGATTGTCGGTGATTGGTTAAGTGTCAGAGAACCAAGTGATTTCCAACATTTTAACGACATAATACATGTAGAAGCTCCTTCATCAATAACAGTACGAAAGCAACATTTGTTTTTGACTAGTACTGGAATCTGAAAGGCCATTTGATGAGGGAGTCGTGGTGTAAAATTTTCTAAATCAAAGACTGTAAGGTTTGAATCCTGAATATCTACTACTCCAATTGCTGATAAGAGTAATTTTCTTTGGGCTAGACATGATTGCAGCACTTCCAAAGACAACATTATTGAAGGAGATATTGCTCAATCCTCGACAATGTTGTAATTCTGAGTAGCTCTTGCACGTGGATTAAAAGCTGATTTATGAAGTACACATTTAGGAGGTGGTTCGATTACTAAATCAGGATTCAGTTTCTCGATGTGAAGCGGATCAGAAACCGAAGGAGATGTAGCTGGTGCAGAATTATAATTTTCTACTTCTTTATCAGTAACGGGATTTTTATTACCATAATCTTGCGATCGAGTCACAACCATTACTTGAGACATCATAAAAATATCTACTAATGTATTAGAAGAAGATCCAATCATTTTACTATCTTGAACTGGAAAGGGATCCTTCAAGACAGTGGGAGTGGGTGAACCTTTGATGAACTTAGAAACTTCAGCCCTATGTGGACATTCCTTAGTGAAATGATCCTCATCACAGATAAGACAAGGATAACGAGGTTTCTGTTTCTCATCAGTTGATTCAGTTTTATCAAATTTTTCTTTAGGAGATGAGGTCTGTTTATTATTTTTTCTTCCCTTTCTTCTTGTTGCCGGATTTCGACTTTGTAGTAGATGAATCTAAAATGTGAATATCGAGAGTAGTTTCTAAGGAAAATTCTCCTTTTGGTGAATCAGGTAAAGTTATTACATGAGAAGTAACCTTTGAAGATTTCTTCTTACTCTTAGTTGTACTAAATGAACCGATTATGCCATCAGCAGCATGAGACCCTGAAGGAGTTGTTGTTATCTGACCAGGGCACAATAAATCAGGAATTTTCTTGTACAAAGTTCTGGGTATATGCCAAGTCTAGATACTAAGCTTGAGCAATAACTTTTTATTCTGTGACAACTTCTGATTTGGATACATATTCAGTGATTTTTGGTAGCAATGATTTGACAAACCATTGTGCCAATATTTGATCCGAGATAAAAACTTTTACCAAACTTCGTCTACATCTCCATTCATGAATATGATCTGATATGTATGTAGACGTAGATTGTTTTAGTGAAGTTAATAATTTTGTGCCATTGTCGTATCTGACTGGCAACTGAAAATGAGTTATGAAGGCATTTGCTAGGGTGTTTAAATTGTTAAACGAGCCTCATGGCAGTTCAATGTACCACTTAGCAGCTAATCTTATTAACGTTCTCTGAGAAAGTCTAAGTCAAATGGAATCATCAATTAATGAGTTAGATTCACACCAAAGGTGGTAAGTCATAACATGGTTAGAAGGATCCTCTCCTGATTTTCCTTCAAATTTTGGGATATCACTGGGAAAATTATGAGGCATTGGTGGCCAATACGGATGATAGTAGATGGGATCATTCGTAAGGTGGGATAAATCTAGTAAATCCAAAGTTGCTATGAATGGAAATCAATGGGTAGGGTCTTGTGGATAACCTTGTGAAACTAAACCAGTCCCAGGAGGAGAATATCCTGGGTAACCTGGAATAGGTTGTGCATTTGGAATCGTATTACCCCCTGGATAACCAGGAATAACCAGACCATACTGAGGTTGAACAGGTATTTGATACGTATATCCAGGGTACGGTTGTTGTGGGTAGACTGGAGTTTGTGGAATAGGTCCATATTGGTACGGTCCTTGATACAATTGCTAAATAAACTGAGGTTGACTCATTATAACTGTACTTGTACCAGGTTGTCCTATGGGCATCTGAACAGTAGTCTAAATTTTAGGTCCAGACTGCAGAATAGAAACCTGAGGAATTTATACCGATGTTTGAGGGGCAGATGTAACAGGAACTGTAGACAATACATGAATAGGTGTGATAGGTCGAACAGAAGTCTATGCAGCTGTTTGTGGCGGAGTACTAGGTGAACTCAAACCAGGTTGCTGAATAGGACCAGATGCAGGTGTTGGAATTGAAGGCTAGACTGGTTGTTGGGTTGATTATAACCAACAGGTTGTCCTGCTTGATAATAAGGTACTTGCATATTTTGTTGTAAATTCTATTGGACTTGGGATGGATCCCACACCATTCCGGGATATGAGGGTCCCATCGAAGGTTGTACATAAGACAACCCATAATTGGGTTGAACATATGGCTGATAATTAGCTGGATAATTTCCACCTCCTTGTAACATTTTCTGTTCCAGATAGAACTATTGTGCTAAAGGAGGTTGCAATCCTTGAGCTGGATACTGCCCTTGAGGTTGATATTGACCTTGAGGCATGTACTGACTTTGATGTTGATATTGATCTTGAGGTAAGTACTACCCCTGTCATTGCTATTGACCTTGAGGTATGTACTGTCCTTGGGGTTGATATTGACCCTGAGGTATGCACTGCTCCTGGGGTTGAGATTGACCTTGAGGAATGTATTGTCCTTGGGGTTGCCCCCCAGGCTATAAATTACTACCTTGAGATGCGGGGTTCGGAATATTTCCAGACATCATATAAACTTTCTCATTGTTCAAAGTTCCAATACTCGATTCATTCAGGCCATATGATGACATTGGTTTGCTGGAAAAGGAGATGCTCCTGAGAATGTACCAGAGAGTGACTGATAGCCTGCAAGAATAGACGGACCACCATAGAAAAATGTATCTGGTGATTCAGTAAACATAGATGACTCACCTGACATGTTTATCTGAGGTCTATAACCTATTGGTGTAGAGTAGAAAGGAATTTAGGATGCGAATACTGAAGAGCTACGTTTTGCAGAAAATCTGTCAATGAAGAATACCAAGCGTCTTGTCTAAAATGACTGTAAAAAAATAATTCATGTTCTCTAAGTTCTAAATTTTACTGAGTTGAAGGAAGAATGACTTCTTCCTCTATATCAGTGATTTCTTCAATACTAATGAGACCAGGAGGAAGATCTTCTATACTCCGATTCCTCACTCTGGGTGAATCAGGATAATTAGGAGTTGGAGCAGTGAATTCTAAAGTAGGTTCTGATGTAGCAGGTTTAGTTTCTAGTTCAGAAATTTCACATTCTTCAGGTGATAATTCACTTGTTTTAGAAGCAACTTCGGTTAATTCGGAAATTGAAATTATCTGTGGAGTATGTTCTACTATTTGCGGTTGATCTACTTCAAAATCAGGATGAGTGATTATAGATGATTCTCCTTGTTCATTAATCCAGTTCTACCGATATCATTTGGTATCAGAGATTTAAGTCATTCTAGTTGGCTTGGTGTGTACTCAGGGGGTTTCCCGTAAGTTTTTCATGATCCCCTGAGTTCTGCATGATCGTATTGGTAATTCAGCCACGATTAAAAATTTTAACACATGAAAATAAAGAAAAAATTCAAACAAACCCTAAAGTTGCTAAGGGAACAATCAAATGAATCACATGCCTATAAAAATATAAGAGATCAATCCACACACAAATAGTAAATTTCCACACTAAAAACACTAGTTGGTGATGAAATCCAACATCGTATAATTTTAATGCAGAAATGGCGGTTGGAACAGTTACCCCGACAACCGGCTTAATGAAACAAACCGGTGCAAGATAACCCTCCACTTAACCCATCTCGAGTGAAGATAACCCTATGGAGAGTCGAAGTGAGTCTAGCCGACGTCTGCTCCAGGTACAGTGGGACCTCCCCTCCACCGTCACCTTGGGAAAGAATCCTATAGTTTATGGCCACTAAGGTCACCAACAAGAACAATTATACCTAGGGAAACAATCTACAATCCGATATACATGCAAGGGTAGTGTGACAAAGCTCAAACCCCTTGAAGGCTCCTTGACAATGGTCTATCAAAGGTTTACTGACAAGTGATCCCAGGCTCCTCGACAATGGTCTATCTGAGGTTTACCATTTTTAATACATGCACATATTCTATCGTTCCCAATGCGATAGGTATGAATACCTCACTAGTTTAGATATGATCTCGTGCTTGAATCCTTTAGGAAGAGCTTCCTAGAGAATACATGCTACAATTGGATTTTCCTACCGCAAGATCGACTACTTTTTTGTTTTTACCGTCTTGGAGATTTAACTAAAACCTATTCCAAGACACTAGCCTGAGCTATGTTGGTGGAAAGAGCCCTAGAAAACATAAAATTTCTGGATCAATTTTAATGAAGCGTTATTTTTAATTAGCAGTTTCTTAGGACAATGGGTATGGAAATGAAACTTGATGATGTTCTAATGATGTTGGCAATATGATGCAGAGTGTTGTCCTTGATGGCAACCCACTGAATGAAGATGAAGACATGAGATTGTTGGCATGTGTTGTCCTTGATGGCAATACACCTGATGAAGTTATTCTTGACTTGATGGACTTGGTAAATGATGTAAATCTGATGTGATATGATGTTTGTTGACAATATGATGTAGAGAGTTGTTCTTGAATGGCAACCCACCTGATGAAGATGATGGCAACTTACTTGATGAAGTTGTGCTTGATAGAATATGTTCTTGATGAAGTAAATCTGAAATGTATCTACAGTGAGTACAGAAGGGAATGAAGAAAGAAATTCAGTATGTGCTAGATCTATGATAAAAAGAGTATGTCTCAAGGCATACGCGGATTTGCCTAGGAGAAGTCGCGTATGCACGCGGGAAACAACGTGCCAAGTCGCGTATGGGAAAAAGCGCTCATAAAGTGCAAAACCAGGGGTAACCACCATGGTATTGACCCATTGTATTGGGTAATGATTTGTCTAAATGACCCCGTCCAGGAATACCATCGGAAGTAATGTAGTTTTGGGCTCATGGTATTGTTTTGGCTCATGGTATTGAAAAAGGGGCTCATGGTATTGAAAAAGGGTAAACCTATATAAGGAGAAGAAATTCATTGTGAAAATCATGAGTGTGGGTGCAAGATGTTTGAGCTTGAATGAATACTTCTCTGTGAAGTATATCTGTATGGAAAGGGTAAAAGACTTGATGATAGATCTGAATCTATGATGCACCAATGAAGAAAATGATGAAGAAGGGGATCTACATCTGAAATGTATTTGTATCTACTAGATCTGTTTATGGAGTGATTAGATCTGTGATGAGGCAAACATCTGTCTGAAGTAAAGGGTTGAATCTGAACTGAATATCTGATCTGAAGAAGTATGCAGCTCTGTAATGGTTGAAGATCCATACGCTAGTTCGCCGCAGAGTAAGCGCGTATATACGCGGCTTCGCAGAAGAAAAAGCGCGTATGCGCAGTGAAATTTATGTGCAGATGTATACGCTGGTTTATGTGGACGGAAGCGCGTATATACGCGACATCAGTGAAAGAAAAGCGCGTATGCAAACTAGGGTTTGCTGAAGTATGGGGTATGAAATGTCTGATCTGATCTGCTGTGTTTTAGCTATCTGTTGTTGATGTTTGACTGTGCTTAAATGTATGGAGAGGGTCCAATCTGAAAATATGATGAAACATGGCCTGCAAGTTGTGTTCTATTGAAGTTGTTGGATCCAGTGTGAAAATTGATGAAACGTGGTCCAAGGTGGTGCTGAGGGTTGTAGCCTTCAGTCAGGGGGTTGTAGCTCCCTTCCAGGTGAGGCTGGTAAACGAAATCGGGGGGTCGTAGCTCCCTTCCAGGAGAGGCTGGTAAACGAGTCAAGGGGTTGGAGCTCCCTTCCAGGAGAGGCTGGTAAACGAGCGCAGGTGGGTGCCTGCGTGCTGGTCAAGTCTGCGCCAGCACATATGTTGTAAGATGTTTTTCTCTATAATAAAATATTGAAGGCTGAGCAACTGCAGCGGTGGTTTTCTCCCGACTTGGGTTTCCACCTAAAAATCCTGGTGTTCATATGTGATGCTTTGTGTGATGGTTTATTCTGTTCTTACTGCACATGTTTACTGTTTATAGAACATCTAATGAATGAATGATGGAATGATATAAGTGAAGAACAGATAGCATAATTAGATCTCTGTGTATACGTGAGTTTTATGAAGGATATCCGCGTGTATACACTAGTTGGCTTCAACAAAGTAGCGTATGGGTTTTAGAGCATGAAAAAGTAAAAAGTTTCAGTTTTCCCTAAATACTAATTCACCCCCCCTCTCAGTATTTTTCCCAACAATTGGTATCAGAGTCAGTCCTTCTGCAGAAGCTTGATCGCTTGAAGGAGATCCGTCGCAATGGGAAAGAAGCAAAAGAAGAAGGTTACTCCAAGAAAGAAGAAGCCTGAGAAATCATGTATAGCAGAAATTGAAGGAGATGAAACAGGTATTGATCGTTGCTCTTGTATTTTACTTAACTGTATATGCAAAGGATATGATAGTGAAAGTGAAGATGAAGAAGAATTTGACCAAGCTCTACAAGTGCTCATGGCAAAGAAGCAAAAGAAGAAGGCTACTCAAAGTAAGGAGATAGCTGAATTTGACAAAAATGAATCTGATAGTGATTGGGGTCCTAATTTTCTTATTGGTGCAAACATTGATGAAGATAGTGAGAGAAAATTTGTGGATCTAGAAGAAGTTATCAAAGATCAACAAAGAAAATTTAATGAGAAGGAATATGCTAACAAAGCTTTGATATTTAGACTGAAAAGGATGTTCGATGATGTATACAGTCGAAGTAAAGGATATGAAGCTGGAATCATCTCTCTGCAAGCAGATCTTGAAGAATCAAATAAGAAGAATGAAGGACTTAAAGCAGAAAATGTTTCTCTAAAAACAGATCTGGAAAAATCAAAAAGGAAGAATGAAAGTCTTGAAGCTGGAATCATCTCTCTACAAGCAAAACTTGAAGCATCAAGTAAGAAGAGTGAGGAACCTCTACAATCATTTGAAAAGGAAGGACTTGAAGCAGAAATAATTTCCCTCAAAGAAGACCTGGATAAATCAAATAAGAAGAATGCAGAACTTGAAGCTGAAAACATATCTCTGAAAGAAGATCTCAAAGCATCAAAGAAGAAGAATGAAGAGCTGCAACAAACATGTGAAGTAAACAAAAATTGGTTGAAAGAAGAGATTCTAAATCTGAAGGATCAAGTAGAAGATGGAAGAAGGAAAGAAGAAAGCATGACAAAGCAATGTCAAGCCCTGGAGGTTGAGGTAAACATTCTCAAAGGTAAATTAGAAGAAAAGGTTAGACTTTTGAGGTTTCAAGATAGTACTAAGATTCTGGATAATATTCTTAGTAATCAAAGGTCTCCTTCTATCAAACTTGGTCTTGGTTTTCATGAAACTGTTAAAGGAGAATCTAGTTCACAAGGAAGTGCTAAAGATTCAAAGGAAGTCAATACAAAACCGTTGAAAGAAACAAAAGGTCAATCAACAATGATGAAATCTCAAAGGAAATCATTCAATAATGTTGAATGTTTCAAATGTCATAATTATGGGCATGTTGCAGCAAATTGCAGGAGCAGATCATTTCAGCCTCAAACAAACAGATTCTACTCAGAAAGGTACTCTGGTTTATTCAAGGGATATTGTTTTTCATGTAACAAGTATGGACATAAAGTAGCTGATTGTAAAAGGAGGAAGAATAGAAATACTCATTATGATTCTTATGTTTATTTCTCTGGCCACATGAGATGTTATGCTTGTAACAAGTATGGACATGTAGAAAAAGAATGCAGGATGAACAAAGTGGACAATTTTCAGCACACAGTTGGAAAGCTCAAGCAAATTTGGAAAAAGAAGGAGGACCGATCAGAAACGTAGGGAATTCAGACCCTACTGCAGTCATCCGCTTCTGGAAGCTTACTTCTCTGATTGACTGCAGGAATGATGTGGGATACATTATGAGATTTAGTAATGTATTGTCACAAGGGGAGCAATGTATGATGTCTCTCATGGTTGATTTGATTATTCTGGTTATATGTATTTCTAACAGAACATCTGATATGAAGAAGACAGGTACAGGAAGGACAAGTTCTGGGGGAGATAAAGGAATGTGAAAAATTTCTATGTTTCACTTTCCATACACGGGTTCTATTCACAAAAGTTGCGTATACACGTGAGTTTCAGCAGACACAGTCGCGTATGCATTTATGATAAGAGAATTGGTATGATAGCTGAAGATCTGGTGCAGAGGTTCAGGGGGAGCATCAGTCTGACTGTTAATAACTGTATTATTGACTCTATATCAGCTTAATTCCTCAGTTCTAAATAATGATGATATGATACTTGGTTACTT
>CM076578.1:275133613-275200958 GCA_034641835.2 Pinus albicaulis | reverse complement strand
TATGTTGAAGATTATGGATGAGTCCTGGTTGCTTGATGATGAAGAGTATTCATTCCTGAGATGAAAGTCTTATAAATCAGAGATAAGGATTGTTGTTGATGACTTGTTGATAAAAGTATTTAGGTTGCACTAGTTAAGAAGGAGCACTAATTCAGGGGGAGCAGCAGGTTGAATACTAATGATTGCATTGTTGGAAATATGACTGCTTATTCTTGGTTATCGTGATACTCATGCTTAATGATGACTTGGTACATGGTTTATTATGATGAGATTTTGATCCCGGTTTACTGAAAAGTATCTTTTGTGTTCACACATGGATGAGTTGGAAGTCGTTTGATTCAAAAATAAATCATGCAGAGCTTTGTTACTATGGTTGAGATATTTTGCCTACATATGTTACTTCATGTTAAATCTTTAATATCTTGATGATATTGGACCACATGGATGATTGCTTGACACATATTTGAAGATGTTGTTTTGGTATGATAATCTCTCTTGGAAAGATTGTATTGATGCTGCAAAGAATATGAAGGCTTGGTTACTAATGTGCTTATGCTACAACCGTTGGATGACGCTTGAAGACAACACTGCACTGTTCTATCTATCTGTAGTCCAGGGAAGCATTCAAAAGAAGCTGAACACTGTCTTTTTCTCACAGAGGATCAGATCTGGTTAAAATTTAGAAGATGGAATTGGATACGCGGGTTTCCTGAAACACAGCCGCGTATATACGCAAGTTAATGCACAGAAAACCGCGTATGTCTGATTGCTGACATTTTTCAGTTTGAAGTCAGCTCTCCTCAGCACAGCTGCAGTGCTGTTTGGTATCTCTGATACTGTCTGGTATCTCAGGTGGTGTTCTAGTTCTCATAATTCTATTTCTAATGTTTTGATAAAGATGCCTTGATGATTTGTTGGTGAAAATGTTCAGGATGCACAAACTAAGGGGGAGCCTTAGTCATATGGAAAGGATGCTTGGATGAACAGATTCAGGGGGAGCATTAGCTTTGCTGAGTTTAATGCATTGTTGGCATTATGATGGTTCTGAAATATGTTCTCTTTCTTGAGGACTTTCTGGTGTCGGTCATGAATGGTCATATTTGTAATTTGATGAAAAGATCTTGTTGAGACCCATGATGTAAAATTGTAATATTCAGTCATGAAAGGACTTGATAAATTTGTAAACCCACTTGGTTGGGTAGCTGAGTCAAATTTTGTAAACCCACTTGGTTGGGTAGCTGAGTCAAATTTGTAAACCCACTTGGTTGGGTAGTTAAGTCTCATATGTAAATCCACTTGGATGGATCTTTGATGTAAGTATGAGTCATTGGTGATAGGAAATTCATAAAGTCATGTACTTCATTGGAAAATATGTTTGAAGATTCAACATGAACTCAGGGGGAGCTTGGTCACTTCAGTATATATCAGATCTGCAGAACGCTTCTTCCACATGTGGAGAAAAGGGGGAGAGTATGTTGGTTTTGATCCACCCATTGCCCTTGATGTCAAAGGGGGAGAGTGACATGGTGTTTGAATGAAGAGAAAGAATGGTGTCAAAAATGGGGAATGTGACATGGTGTCCTTGTATTCTTAATGTACCTATCTGTTGTGGTAACCAAACACCATTGTGGTTGCCATCAAGTCCAAAGGGGGAGATTGTTGGCAATATGATGCAGAGTGTTGTCCTTGATGGCAACCCATTGAACGAAGATGAAGACATGAGATTGTTGGCATGTGTTGCCCTTGATGGAAATACACCTGATGAAGTTATTCTTGACTTGATGGACTTGGTAAATGATGTAAATCTGATGTGATATGATGTTTTTTGACTATATGATGTAGAGAGTTGTTCTTGAATGGCAACCCACTTGATGAAGAAGATGGCAACTTACTTGATGAAGTTGTGCTTGATAGAATATGTTCTTGATGAAGTAAATCTGATGAATCTAAAGTGAGTACAGAAGGGAATGAAGAAAGAAATTCAGTATGTGCTAGATCTATGATAAAAAGAGTATGTCTCAAGGAATACGCGGATTTGCCTAGGAGAAGTCGCGTATGCACGCGGGAAACAACTTGCCAAGTCGCGTATGGGCAAAAGCGCTCATAAAGTGCAAAACCAGGGGTAACCACCATGGTATTGACCCACTGTATTGGGTAATGATTCGTCTAAATGACCCCGTCCAAGAATACCATCGGAAGTAATGTAGTTTTGGGCTCATGGTATTGAAAAAGGGGCTCATGGTATTGAAAAAGGGTAAACCTATATAAGGAGAAGAAATTCATTGTGCAAATCATGAGTGTGGGTGCAAGATGTTTGAGCTTGAATGAATACTTCTCTGTGAAGTATATCTATATGGAAAGGGTAAAGGCTTGATGATAGATCTGAATCTATGATGCACCAATGAAGAAAATGATGAAGAAGGGGATCTAGATCTGAAATGTATTTGTATCTACTAGATCTGTTTATGGAGTGATTAGATCTGTGATGAGGCGAACATCTGTCTGAAGTAAAGGGTTGAATCTGAACTGAATATCTGATCTGAAGAAGTATGTAGCTCTGTAATGATTGAAGATCCATACGCTAGTTAGCCGCAGAGGAAGCGCGTATATACGCGGCTTCGCCGAAGAAAAAGCGCGTATGCGCGTTAGTTGTTATGTGCATGTATACGCTCGTTGATGTAGACTTCCGAGCGCGTATATACGCGACATCGCGGAAAGAAAAACGCGTATGCAAACTAGGGTTTGATGGGGTGCATGGGGTATGAAATGTTCCATCTGGATCTCCATTGCAGCCGTGGAAGTATCTCATGTTGATGATGTATGGTTGTGCTTAAAAGTATGGAAAGGGTTCGGTCTGGAAATATGATGAATTGTGGCCTGCAAGTTGTGTTCTATTAAAGTGGTTGGATCCAGTGTGAAAATTGATGAAACGTGGTCCAAGGTGGTGCCGAGGGTTGTAGCCTTCAGTCAGGGGGCGTAGCTCCCTTCCAGGAAAGGCTGGTAAACGAGATCGGGGGGTCGTAGCTCCCTTCCAGGAGAGGCTGGTAAACGAGTCAGGGGGTTGGAGCTCCCTTCCAGGAGAGGCTGGTAAACGAGCGCAGGTGGGTGCCTGCGTGCTGGTCAAGTCTGCGCCAGCACATATGTTGCAAGATGTTTTCTCTATAATAAAATATTGAAGGCTGAGCAACTGCAGCGGTGGTTTTCTCCCGACTTGGGTTTCCACCTAAAAATCCTGGTGTTCATGTGTGATGCTTTGTGTGATGGTTTATTCTGTTCTTACTGCACATGTTTACCGTTTATAGAACATCTAATGAATGAATGATGGAATGATATAAGTGAAGAACTAATGGCATAATTAGATCTCTGTGTATACGCGAGTTTTATGAAGGATATCCGCGTGTATACGCTAGTTGGCTTCAGCAAAGTAGTGTATGGGTTTTAGAGCATGAAAAAGTAAAAAGTTTTGAATATGCAGTAAATACTGATTCACCCCCCCCTCTCAGTATTTTTCCCAACAAATGACCCAACCCAAAACACTCTACAATGCATCTATATGATAATCACTCATTTATTTTCAATGAAATCTAACTAGAGGAAAGAGTTAAGATATTTTCAATAACTTTCAAAACATGATTTTCTTTCCTATATGAGAAACTTTGAAAAGAAGACAATTTAGAGAACTCAATTTCAAAAATATCTTTTGCTCAAAAATGAAATTCCCTATATCATTTAGATCAGAAACAAAAACAAACTTTCTTCCAAAAGAAAACTAAAATTCCTAAATTTATAAAATTCAAAACTAAAAGCAAACTTTAATCCCGAATTCTATCTAAAAATTGGAGGATGTTTAAGCCTGGTTTGTAATATAACCAAGAATTTTCTGCTTATCCCAGGAAGAAACCAAAGCATCCAAAAACAGTTTAAAAATGAAATTCTGACCTTATCAATCTAAATTTTTTACAAGTTTGCAAATGAAAATAAAACCAAATTTTCATAAGAGTAACAACTGCATGAAGTTCAATGGCTCAATAGAAAACAATGAAACACCAAATAGCTAAGGTATTCAACAGTTTTTGATTCAGAGCAATGGGAGGACTAGGAAAATTGTTTACTCATAACATGCAAACCAACTGAATAAATCACTTCAACACAAAAATTGCTGAAAGAAATCCGAATAGAGATTTTTGACAGTCAAAACAGATTGGGAAAATAACAAAAAATCAAGAAATTGGATTCCAGAAAACAGAATTTCTACTTTTTCTAAAATTTTCCAGAATACCGTAGTTTTTAATGGAACAAGGTGCGGTACCACACTTTATCCTACTAAAAACAACGGAGCCTATTGCTCTATTTTAAAATAAAAAGTGCAGAAGGCAGGAAAAGTAGAGAAAAAATAAAAATACATATTTACAGTTAGGGATCCTATTTAGTCTTGTATCCAACCCTGTTTTAAGCTAAACGAATTCAAATATATTTCAAAATTCAAAATGAAAATTAAAAAAAAAACTAAGTTCTTTTCCCCAGCGGAGTCGCCAATTTGTTAGACGGACTAATCCCTCTTGTGGACAAGAGTGATCTCCCTAGTATCCTAAGGATATCTAGAAACAAACAGACAGATGTAGACCATTTTCTCTAGACTATTTTTCTTATGAATTATTAACTGACTATGGAGAGATGCTCCTACCTGAAGTCCAATGCTTATTTGAACTTCGATCCAGTTGCTCCAGAAGATATCAAACCAACATGTAAGATCTGCAATCAAAGACAAGTGAAAGGGATCAAAAGCACCTGTGAGATATAATAATTCAAAAGCATAAATCTATCTTAGTGATCAAGGAATCCAAGAATTAAATTATCCAAAAGATACATGAACAACTTAATGAGAAAATAGAATCCATTTGTATTAACTTTGAATAAAAGAAGAAACCTTACAACCGTGATGCCTTGATGTTTGTAGCCTTGATGTTTGTACAGGTTCTTCCGGGGTCTCAAACAACCATTTTCCTCAGTTTGACAAGACTCTGACTCTCTTTATCGGCATAAAGCTATGGCCATAAGTTCGTAATATTTCTCATGCCAAAGATGAAAAATATGGAGAGTATGTTCACCCAACAATTCCTCTCAAAACTATGAATTCTAAGTACTCTCTCCAAAGCAAGAAGCAAGCACTTAGTACAAAAAAACCATCTATAATCTACCCTTGAGACTAAAGCTTGCCCTCAATTTATAGCAGAAGGGAGGTAGTTTCAGCTCCAAAAAGGAAGGGATAAAACCCTCTCATCATGGGATTTTAGTTCCAAAAACCAAGGGATTACTCCATTCATGAAGGGATAATGGTCCATGAATGGAAGGGGTGCGAATGCTTCTAGAATGCCCCAGTTGGGAGAATATTTGACCAGTTGAGCTTCTAGAACTTACTTTTCTCTTTTTTTTTTACCTTTTACGAGGGTCCGCAGCTTTAATGAGTTTTATGTGTGGGATGTACGACAATTTTTACAGCAATCAGCTATGGTACTGTAGGGAATGACTAGGAAAAGTGAGCGAGTAGGCTTTTTAGGACTTTTAAGAGCTTCTTCCAGTTCCAAGACTTGATTTGGGGAACTTTATGTTTTTAGAATTCTAAGGAAGAAATAAATAGGTAATAATGAACCCATATAGATAGCTCAATTTCATGGTGACAAATTTCGGTGTAACATGATTTTTGATCTGACCTTTGAGCTAGCTTTCAATATGCTCTTTAGTTATCCTTGAATTTTCCAATTGATTTTCAAGATCATAAAATTTTCCTTTAAATGCATGCTATCTCTCCTCAAGAATTTGAAGAAATTTCTTCAAATCTTTATTCTCCAACATGAAATTCTCTATCAATCTTGCTTGAGATTTGTTTTCCACTTAAAGGGTTACTAATATCTCAAGCTCTGCAGTCTCATATTATTGCCTTTAAAATACACCTTCCTCACGTCTCGAGGAATTAAATTCAAAACTCTGATTATCTTCTTGTAAGCCATGTTTCTCAAGAGAATCACTATCACTACATGCATAAGGAGATGTACAGCTAGAAATAAGATGATCAAAACATTTACCTTCATCATTCTTTAGCAAACAGAAGAGGTGCTTTACTAAATTCGAAATCTTCTTCAATTTTTTGTTACTCTTTATTTTCTAAGATCACTTCTTCTTATTCTTAGCCATGACTGACGATCTTCTCTCAAGCAATCAAGCTTCACTTATAGAACCTCACTCTGATACCAATTATTGGAAATGAGTTCACTACTAAGAGGGGGGGTGAATCAGTAGTGATAGGGTTTATTTAATTTTTAATTCCTTTTACTAAAACACCATATTCAGTAATCCATCAGGTACACTCATGAAATAAATGTACCTAAACATGTAAAATCACCATATAAAAATTCCATAAAGAATCAACAAGGAAATCATGCACACAAGAGAACTCAAATTCTTTCTAGAGGAAAACCCTCTCTAGGGAAAAAACATCTGTTGTTGTTGCTGCTCAATTATTCTATTAAATTGAAAAATAATTAAATAAATGATCTAACACCCACTAGATGAAAGACTCAAATCCTACAACAATGTGATGTCATCCATCATATGAGAAGTACCTATTCACATGGATCTGGAGATAAACATCTACTGCAAGCCTCCACCACCAACGAGCCTCGCCCAATATCCATTGGAAAATCCAACCACCATTGGATTGAGTTTCTCCTCCTATTATAACTGTCTTCTAGTCTCCGCAAGCATGAAGTCTCTATCATTCCAAATCCTCCATGCGAACCACATTTCAGAATGTTTCAGACTGGGTTCTTAAAACTTTCTCACCATAATCAACCCACCAACATCTCTAATATGAATAATAAAATATGATGTGCACACTCTAAACACAACTACATATGTATATTCATCTATGTAAAGTATTGTTTCACTCACTCATCCCACTCATACACTCACACCATCAATCAATCAACTCCTCAAATCAATCCACACCATCACTCAAAAATAATCACAAGAATATATGTCAAAATATCATCAATAATCTCCAATCAATACCTTGGGAAAATACCATGGTTATCCCAATACCATGGACACATGTACCATAATAAAATCTAGGTCAATACCATAGCTACATACCATGGTTAAGCCAATACCATGGTCCCTTGTACCATGGTAATTTGCAAGCTCAATACCACAGACTCTTGTACCATGGTAATACCAGCACCCAAACCAAGCAACATAAGAGTACATTTGTCAAATAGTACTTCTGTAAGCCCATACATAAAATAGTACATATACCTACAACACAATAAACTACAACACATCCCTTGGTTGACATCAATTCCAATCATCAAACACTACAACACAACACCTGCATCATTAAATTTTAGAGGGAAAAAAATAAAAAATTACTTTTTCAACTTATCTCCTTACGGTTTTACTCAAAATTTGAGCAATAACCCTCATTAGATGAAATATTTAATTCCTCACTTAAGGAGTACCCATGTTGCATACTTTCGATAGACCCTCCTACACGTAAAATGAGAAATACATGAAAAAATTGATTGCAATCATGTTTTTCATGTATATCTCATTTTTTTTGTAACAAGGTCCATCAAAAGTATGCAACGTGGGTACTCCTTGGATGAGAAATTAAATTCCACATCCAACAAGTGTTCCTACTTGAAATTTGAGTAAAACCAAAGGGAGATAATCTAAAAATAAGAGTTGAAAATTTAAATTTATTTATTTTTAATCTTTTTACTTTTTTACTTCAAATGGTGAATCGTCCCCCATGGATAACATCATCACATTGAATCCTATTGGTTCTTATGAATTTTATTTTGGTTGTACAATTTTTGTTTGGAGGCCCATTATAGACCTCAAAATTTCTCTAATAAGTTATTGGATACGTCCAAATGGAATTTTTGATCACATGCATATCTTGCTCGTGATGGATTTTCATGAGCACAGACCGCATTATCCCTTCAAATCCAATAATGTATGGCTTAAGGGTCAATCCTTCAATGTGCTAGTTAGAAGTAGCTGGCACAATCTTGGAGAGCACAACTACCTATCCGAAATGGACAATCTCTTTATAAAAGTTAATGAGTCAAGGAAGAAAGTAATTAGATGTGGAAATGAGAATAAAAGAGAACTCAAGGTAGAGCTAGAAGCCATTGAACATGAGTACAACCACCTTAGTCAATCTCTGTTTAAAAAATTCTTTCTGACTGAGGTCAAATACCATATCTGTCATTTGCATTCAAGAAAACTTAATATTTTTAAAATAAGAATCACGGAGGATAAAATGTAGGGTGAATTGGAAATTTTCAAGTGGATATGGAAATAATAAGTTTTTCCACATATATGCAAGCTTTAGAAGATTTAACAATGTTTTATGGGAAATTTAGGATGAGAATTAAAATTTTGTTTCTTCCCAAGTAGGCCTTAAAAGGGTTGTTGTGGAAGATTCCTTCTTTCAGTTTAAGCAAAATGCTATACATAATTTATTAGATCAAATGTAGGTCATTCAAAATTCCCCCCGATTCCTTTCTATGGAGGAAGAAAAAAACATTGGAGGACATGTATCTTTGAAAGAGTTAGAAGAAACTCTAAAGAGCTATGCTAGAGATAAAAGTTTTGGGCCTAATGGGTGGGCAACTAAATTCTTCTCCCATTTCTTTGGCTTATTAGGAGGAGACTTAGTTGAAGCAATGGAAGAATATAGAATTAAGGACACAGTCAGTAGGCTGATTAATGGCACCTATTTATCTCTCATTCTGAAATCCTCCAAAGCTTTATCATTTGACCTTTTCATGTCGATCTCTCTCTACAATCTTCTATACAAAATTATTGCAAGATCCATTTCTAACAAACTGAAGGAGAAATTGGTTGAAGTCATCTCATTAGAAAATTTTGGATTTATTTATAGTAGAAAAATCCCTAAAATAATTAAAATTTCCCATGAATCCTTGCATTCTATTAAGGTTAAATAGCTAAAATCCTTAATTTTAAAAATCTATATGGTCAAATCCTATGATAGGGTAAATTGGGATTTTTTCAGGCTTCTACTGATTCAAATATGATTGGGGTATTCAATTACTTGTTGGACCATGATATTTGTCTCTTCAACAAATTTTTATGCACTAATCAATGGAATTCCTATAAATTTATTTCATAGCTCAAGGGGCCTTAGGAAAGAATGCCCTATACCCCCCCTTCTATTTATGTTGATCATTAAAGGCCTTAGGAGATTGATTCTAAAAAAAAAGGGGGAAGAATAAAAGGAGTTAAAGTATCTACCTCCCAAATAAGTAATCACTTTATTTTTGCTGATGATGTGCTTTTTATGGGGAAGGATTGGTGGAAAAATGGTAGGCCTGTAAAAGGATAATTACTACCTTATGTTATGCAACAAGAATGGAAGTCATTATTATAAAATATATCATTATCCAACAAAATATATAATCCAAATTCTTGGCTCAAATAATAGATGTATTCCCTTGTAAAGTGGAGGTTTCATATTTGAGCCTTAAACATATAGGTTTCTAATTAATGCCTAACAATTACAGGAAAGAGGACTAGTTGTGGCTCGTCCGGAAAGTGGAACAAAAAATTGGGTGTTAGTGCTACAGGTGGATGTCATTAGGAGGATGCCTAGTTTTTAGCATGTCAGGTCCCTATAATATTAGTGTAGCCCCTTATTTTTATTGTTACTGTACCCCCATTATTGTTATTGTTGTTCCAATGTAGACTCCATATTATTATTATTGTGCTCCATAGAAGCCCATTATTGTTATTGTTGTGCCCTTACATTATTATTGTTATGTAGGTTCTGATTATATTATGACCCCTTAGAATCATACATATAGAAAGGAGGTATTTTCATTTGTATCATACAATCATTGTTCATTTATGTAATGTAAAGGAGGTTCCCCCTTTGAAGATAACAACTTTTAAATCGTTTATATATTTTTTCTTTTGTTATGTGAGCTAGTTGCATAACATTTGGTATGAGAGGCTTGGATTATAAGGTTTCACTGCTTGAAACATGCCATCTTCGTATTTTAAGCATATTTTTTCCTACGAGGATTCAAAATCTGAAATTTGGACCACAGAGAGCCGAAATCTTCGTGAACTTCGTATATAAATTTCGAATCTTAGGACACTATTTTTTTGAGATATTGTTAGAAGTTAGGGTTTTTGTAGACTCCATAATTCAATCTCATATAGGTGACCTAGGGAAATTCTCATAAATTTTGCATGAGCATTGGATTTGAATTTCATAAAAAGTTACTAAAATCACATTGACTGTTGTTTTTTATTTATCATTTTCAAGTCTGAAGTCGAAACAATGACACCTGGAACTCCTTACAAGTTCGCTTTCACGAACCAATCCATAATAAAGTCATCGTGAAAGATTGGGCATAACATTATCTTGAAAAATCCAATTTTGGTTTGACTTGTGGCATTAGAAAGAAGACTCATATGGATACCACAAGGAATAATTTCTAACGTTGGAGATCCTAAATTACAGAGATACAATAGTTTCAATATCGAGCTCCTAAAAATAAAGAAAAAAGTGTGTATTTTTTTTTTAATTTCCATAAATTTTGTTTGAAAAATAAGTTTGAAGTGATTCAAAGGTAATAATGAAGCATAGATATCATTGTTTGATTCCAAAATGCCTTGAAACAAAAAACTAGACACACCTAGTAACCAACCAAAAATATCTTCTATGACATATGAAGAAGAGGAATAAATGAAACATGATATATCAAAATTATGAGACAAAGTGCAAAAAATTTAGTTCTTGCAATGAATAGAAAAAAATGAGTTGGAAGCTAATGTTTATGGTTTTAAGGATGGATTAAGACAAGACACAAAATCTAATATGAATGGTTTAAAGAATGGTTTAAAAGAAGACATGGAAGGTTTTAAGGAAGCCTTGACAAATTTTCTACACGAAATTCTTCCTAATGGTGAAAAGGTATTCCATGAAATTCATGATGAGAACAAAGGGAATTTTAATCATAATTTTAGAGACTCTAACTTTGTATTTAAGACCAACCACATTCCAAATATTAATATGAAGAAGTTTGATGGCAAGGATTTGGTAACATGGATACTACAAATGGAGCAATTCTTTGAGATTCTACATGATGTACCACACACACAAAAGTACACATTTCATCTTTATATTTAGAACAAAATCAATTTGTGTGCTATGTATGGTTTTGTTTTCATAAATCAATTGTCGTTTATTGTACAATTTTTGCGGAATAATTGGTATCATATTATGAGGATACAAAGAGTAATACCTTATTTAGCCAATTGATAAATCTAAAACAAAAAGGTTTAATGGCGAAGCACATTGAGGACTTCCAAAGATTTAATATAAAGGTAAATGATATCTCTGAGGATCATAGGATTTATTTCATCATAGGGAATTTAAAGGATAACATCCAACATGAGGTTCAACTTTTGGAACCTGATTCATTAGAGAAGGCATTCAAGGTGGCAAGAAAAGTTGAAATCAAAATTATAGCAACAAGGAATTCTATCACTCATAACTATAAACATGGTCCAAGTGTTGTTGCTCCTAACATCCCACAACCTACAAGGTTGACACCAAAACAACTAGAGGAGAAAAGAGGAAAAGGGATTTCTTACAATTATGATAACAAATACACTAAGGATCATAAGTGTTCTGAGAAGAAATGATTTTACATATATTGTGAAGAGGAGGAAGAAAAGTAACTAGAAACATCAAAATAAGATGATATATACCAAGAACCAACCCCAGATAAAGAAGAAATGAATACAACCATATCTTATAATGCATTAGCAAGAATTACCCCTCCTCAAGCTCTCAAGATAGAATGATTTATCAAGAAGAAACAAGTGATAGTGTTTATCTATTCTAGTAGTACCCATAATTTTATTATTGTAATATAGCCAAGGAACTAAATTGCTTTCTATACCCAATGCCAGAGTTTCAAGTGATGGTTGTAAATGGAGGAACTACAAATTTCTTAGGGAGGTATCATAATATCAAATTAACCATGGGGAAATGCATATTAAATATTCCAATGCTTTCCATTCCAATGGGTGGCGTTGATGTTGTACTAGGAGTCTAATCGTTACAATATTTGGGGACGATAAATTTTAATTTTCAAAAACATTTCTTTAAATTTTCAAGGGAAGGAAAGGAAATTGAATTAAGGGGCATTGTAGGGAAACTAGGAAAGATAATTGACTCTAATGGCATGATAAATATTTTTAATAAAGAACAACGTGGCATAATTGCGCAACTATTCTCACTCGATGTTCAAACATCAAAATCATCTGCTTCTTTAGATCTCCAAAGAACCTTGGACAATCATTCCAAATAATTTGAGACTCCCAAATGCCTCCCACCTATTCCTGATCATGATAATGCTATTCACTTGATACCAGGAAGAATTCCTCCAAACATAAAACTTTACAGACATATTTATGCCCAAAAGAGTGAAATCAAACATATGGTTGCAGAAATGCTAGAGGTAGGTATAATTCAACCTAGCCAAAGTTCTTTATCTACTCTAGTAATATTGGTACATAAGAAGGATGGATCATGGTGCATGTGTCTGGATTATAGGGAGCTCACCAAGCTCACTATTAAAGATAAATTTCTAATTGAATGGTTCATGAGGCACAATACTTGCTAAGGTTTTGGAAATGGGGTAGCAAGCTAAGTGGGCCTAATTGTGGGGAAAAATCCATAGTTAAGCATGTTTGAGCCAGAGGAGTTCTGGGATGGGTGACCTCCCGGAAGTCCTGGTTACTGGTGAAAACCCTGGAAGTGATGATTGATGCTATGTGATTCATTTCACTAGTTTCAATTCCACTTCTTCACCCTTGCGAGAATCACGCGATGCAATGAGTGCTAAGTGGACTATTCAAAAATCATGAGAAATTAGTCAGTTACGACTAACTCTCATGGAAATGGTCATACATGAACTTATTACTTAACACAGTTGAATCCCAAAAAATGATATTTAATATAATGCATTGCGCAAACCCCTCCTGCTTAAAATACAACAAGTATAGGGAGCTCTAATTGAATGGTTCATGAGGCACAATACTTGCTAAGGTTTTGCAGATAAGGTAGCAAGCTAAGTGGGCTTGATTGTGGGGAAAAATCCACAATTAAGCGCACTTGAGCCAGAGGAGTTCTAGGATGGGTGACCTCCCGGGAAGTCCTAGTTACCGGGTGCAAGCCCCAAAAGTGATGATTGATGCTATGTGATTCATTTCACTAGTTTCAATCCCACTTCTTCACACTTGTGAGCATCACCCAATGCAATGAGTACTAAGTGGACTATTCAAAAATCATGAGAAATTAGTGAGTTAGGACTGCCTCTCATGGAAATGGTGATACATGAATGACTTACTTAACGCAGTTGAATCACAAAAAATGATATCTAATATAATGCACTGCGCAAACCCCTCCTACTTAAAATAAAAAGAGTATAGGGAGTTCTAATTGAATGGTTCATGAGGCACAATACTTGCTAAGGTTTTGGAAATGGGGTAGCAAGCTAAGTGGGCTTGATCGTGGGGAAATCTCCACAGTTAAGCACGCTTGAGCCAGAGGAGTTCTGGGATGGGTGACCTCTCGAGAATTCCTGGTTACCAAGTGTAAGCCCCGAAAGTGATGATTGACGCTATGTGATTCATTTCAATAGTTTCAATCCCACTTCCTCACCCTTGTGAGCATCACCCGATGCAATGAGTTCTAAGTGGAATATTCAAAAATCATGATAAATTAGTCAGTTATGACTACCTCTCATGGAAATCGTCATACATGAATGACTTACTTAACGCAATTGAATCCCAAAAAATGATATCTAATATAATGCACTGCGCAAACCCCTCCTACTCAAAATTTCTCATTCCTGTCATTGATGAATTTTTGGATGAATTACATGGAGAAATTTACTTCACCAAGATGGACTTTTTCTCTTCAAGAAATCATCAAATTAGAACGAACATTGAAGATATTGCAAAAAAAACATTCATAACTCATGAATATCATTATGAATTTTTGTCCATGCCTTTTGGCCTTAGTAATGCACCTTCCAAATTTCAAGGTTTGATGAATTCCATTTTCAAACTCTTCCTTATAAAATTAGTGTTAGTATTTTTTGATGATATAATAATATAAAAAAAGTCCTGGAAGGATCATGTTGAACATGTTGACAGGGTGCTCAAACTATTGGAGGAGAAACAATTGTAAGCAAAAACCTCTAAATTTTTCTTTTGGGTATAGGAGGTGGAATATTTTGGTCATATTGTATCTCATGAGGGTGTTAAAGTATAGCCTAAGAAAATTAAACACATTAATTAATGGAAAATTCCCACAATGCTAAAGCATCTTCGATTATTTCTCAGGTTGACAGGGTATAATCACAAGTTTGTTAAAAATTACGAGAAAATAGCAGCACCCCTAACAACATTACTGAAGAAAGATGCATTTTTTTAGACTCCAGAAGAAACTAAGTCCATTGAACATCTTAAATAGGAAATTTTCCAATCTCCGGTTTTAGCTACTGTAGACTTCACAAAAACCTTTATGGTGGAATATGATACTTGAGGAAATCGAATTGGTGTTGTTTTAATAAAAGAAATAAGACCCATTACTTTTGAAAGTTGTCCAATCAAGGGAAAGTATTTACACAAAACTATTTATGAGAAGGAAATGCTGGTAATACTACATTCCCTGAAGTGATGATAACCTTACCTAATGGGAAGACGCTTCAAGGTAAAAAAAATCATGACAGTATTAAATAATTTTTGGAATAAATATTATCTTCAGAAGAGTAGAAAAAATGGTTCAATAATATGTTGGGTTATGGCTTTAAAATCATCCAAAAAAAAGGGAAGAAAAATGTTGTTGTAGATGCACTCTCAAGAAGGAATGAGGATGTGGAAGCATTGCTCTATGCCATTTCGATTATCCAACCTAAATGGATAAATAAAGCAAGGTAGGAATGAAAGAATGATGAAGAGGTGTGGAACTCATTCAGAAGTTGCAAAAATATCCCAATACATCTGATACATTTGTCTGGAAAAATGACTCGTTATGGTACATAGATCACTTATATCTATGTAAGAATTCCAAACTGAAACAAAATATTCTTTTGATATTGTACACCTCTCCTTTATGAGGGCACTCAGGATTTTTGAAAAAATACCACAAGGTTAAGAAGGAGTTTTTTGGGATGGCCTTAAATATGATATTCAATAGTATTTGGCAGAATTTTTGTTTTTCCAAAAAAATGAAGTTGAAGCAATTAAGACCCTATTCTAGCTGCTACAACCAATCTCAAAATGTTTTCTTATGCTTTGATTTCAGAGCCTTCCCTTCTGTCCACGAGAGTTTATTTTTTACTATCGTCAAGTACTCATGTTTTGATCGAGACTTGTATTTTTATGTTGTGCTTGTGTTTTCTTATTTTTATATTGATCTCATATTTCTAAGTCACAAGATAGCCTCTTAACTTGACCCTATAGTAGTATTGAGCTTGCCTACAGAAACATTGCAATCCATGAGGGCAAGCCAAACTTGATGATGGAAATTGTGCAATCTGGAATGGAAGCTCAACCTTGAGCTTGAGAATTGTGTACTCATGCATGGAATCCTAACGCCAAGCCCAGAAATTGCACAATTCATCCCTTGTGCTCAGAAATTACGCAATGCACTGAGTCAGAAAGTTGCCCAGTTCCCTAGAATTGTGCAATATTCCTTAGCAGTGTGCATGTCAAGTTTCCAGAAAAAAAGTAAAAAGAAAAAAGAAAAAATATAAAAATAAATCCCTAGAAAATAGGGATTCATCATTTGTTTCCCAAAGGTGGAACAATTACTATTTTTGGAACTTTTTTCCAAGATTTGCTTTTTCCTTAATTTTAGGCATGTACATCACAAACCCTAATCCAACCAAATATATTTAATAGTCCCCTACATAAATCATTTTTACATTCAATATTGGATATCTAACATTCACAAGGAGATCAAGGAGCCTTCAATGGAGATTGTGTCACTTTTCTGAGTGATTTTTTCTTTTGTCGTCTTTTTCCTCTTTTTTTCCGCTTTTTATCGTTTTGCTTCTGTGAGTTTTTTTTTGCTTGTTTCTCATCCTGGTTGCCATAGTTTTAACTTATATTATTTTTTAGAAGTTTTGTTTCAATTTTTCGTTCAACTTTCATAAGTGTCACATTAGATTTCTTGTTTTTCACACTGGTGATTGTCATTTCGGCGATTCTCCTTGTATATTTGTTTTTCCTTACATTTTTTATTTTATGCACTTAATTCAAAACTATTTGTCCATACGTAGTTGTATCTACACTTTAAATTTCATTATCACTTAGATCTTATTGTTCCCACACCCTCATCAGGTAGATCTGCACTCTACTTGGCCAGTTCTCACCTTACCCAACTGCGCATTTCACATTCTGAGAGGCCAAGTTCTTGCTAGTTCTATTCTTTCTCTTCAGCTTGTTTTTGTGTTTTTTCTTCTATCATTCCACTATTTTTGTTGTGTTGTGTCTTTAACTTGTTTCTGTTTTATTTATTTCACTCAAGTTAAGTGAAAAGATACAATGATCAATGAAATGAACAATAATTCCTCAAGAGTTAGACCTATTTTGCATAAGACAAGATCCATACAGAGATTTGGAGCTCTAACAGTGTGTCACCAAGTGTTGTAGCTGCTACAACCACCCTCCAAAAATTTTCCTATGCTTTAATTTTGGAGCCTTCCTTTTTTCCACAAGAGCTTAGATTTGAATGTCGTCAAGTATTCATATTTTTATCGAGACTTATATTTTTATGTTTTGCTTGTGTGTGCTTCTTTTGATACTAATCTCATCTTTCTAAGTCCCAAGCTCAACTATTGATTTTACCCTACAATAGTTCTAGGCTTGCCTCCAAAAACTACACAATTAATGAGGGAAAGCCAACCTTGATGTTTTAAATTGCGCAATCCAAAATGTTAGCTCTACCTTGAGCTTGAGAATTGTGCATTCATGGATGGAATACTAATACTAAGATCAAAAATTGTGCAATCCTTCCCTTGTGATCAGAAACTATGCATTGCACTGAGCTGAAAATTTGCCCAGTTCTCTAGAATTGCGCAATGTTCCTTGGTAGTGTGCATGGAAAGCTTCCCCAAAAATCAAAAGAAGAAAGCAAAAAGAGAAAAATAAATCCCTATAAAATAGGGATTCATCATTAGTTTCCCAAAGGTGGCACAGTTACTATTTTTGGAACTCTCCCCCAAGTGTCGCTTTTTTATTTATTTTAGGCATGTGTGTCATCAATCATACTCTTCCCAAATATATTTAATAGACTCCTTTAGAGACAATTTGTACATTTTATCTTAGAGATCTAGCATTACCCAGGAGATCAAGTAGCCTTTGGCAAAGTTTGTGTCAATTTTCCAGGTGAGTTTTTCTTTTGTCGTATTTTTCCTCTTTTTGTCGTTTCGCTTCTCTAAGTGTTGTTTTTCTTATTTCTCTTCATGGTTGCTAGTTTTCTAACTTATATTAGCTTGTAGATGTATTTTTTTTGTTTTTTTTTCCTTTCATAAGTGTGGCATCAGTTTTCTTATTTTGGACACTCTTGATCATCGTTTCAACAACTCTCCTTGCTTATTTGTTTTCCCTTTTTTTTTTTTTTTTCCTACACTTAATTTACACTCATATATCCATACTTAGTAAGATATGCACTTTAAATTGCATTATCACTTAGATATACTTGTTCCCATGCCCTCACTAGGAATATCTTCACTATAATTGTCTAGTTCTCACCTTGCCCAGTTGGGCATTGCACAATTTTGAGTCTCAAGCTGAGGGAGTTTCCTCTGATATTTTGCAGTGAATATTAAAGGTTGACCCAAATATGAATTTCACAGCTTAAGGCTTAGTCTTTCCACCTTGGCCACTGAGATTGCACAATGCACACTATCTCCCTGACAATGCACATGTTGAACTGCACATTGTGCAGTCTCAAGCCTTAGGCTGCATCCTTGGCTGATGAGACTGTGAAATGCGTAGCACCCTCATTTATCCACCCTCACTTGATCATGAGAATTGTGAAATATTTATCATCAGTCTGTGTGTTTGCTACTTGATATTTCTTTGAAAGTTTATTTGCAAAAGCTAACATTTTCTTTCCATGGTGTCTTTTCTCTCCTTTAGGTACCATAGTTGTTGAGCACTTCTCTTCAGTAGTCACTGTTATCATGGCACCGAAGGGAGATGCTTCAAAAGATACTACAGAAAGAATTATCGGGGAAGCATATGAGAGTAAACCAGTAAAATTTCTAGTCTATTTAGGCACTCAAATATTTGTGGAAAAGGAATCATATTTTACATGGAAGAAAGTAAATGAAGCTTTTTTCAGCAAAGAGCTTCAAAGAAAAACTAGAGGACCGACATGTATATCTCAGTTTTAAGCAGTCAGGATTACACAGGGTTTCATGCAAATAGAAAACCTTCCCATTCGCATATGTTACGAACTAGATTGTTTCAATAGTGATGTGAAGACTATGAATTTTAGAAATGCCAGCGGGAAAAATCTAGCTATGTTTTTGGCAAAATATTATCTTCATATGTACCATTTGTTCGAGCCAGAAGCACTGATGGATTCATACTTATATTCCATCAAAAACTATTTTAGAATGAAGGAAATTGTTAAAACATGGGTGAAAGAGCCATTAAAGTTTCTATAGACACATACCAACACATACAAGACAAAGTCTCTCACGAGGGCCTATGAGCTCTTGGTTATCCTAGCTTGCAGAATCTACGGTCAACAGAGCACAAAGACATTTCCTAAAGGGTGGGAAATATTATTGAACCTAGTTGTGAAAGAGGGTAAGTCATTCAACTCGTCAGATTGGTTGTCTCAATGATTAAGTGTCCATGTAGCGAACACTCGGAAGCCTCTCAAGGGAGGGAAAGTGAGATTCTTCTCTCCATATTTACTGGATGCAATATGTGTGCACAATGAATTCCCTGTCATGAGCTGGAATTGGACACCTCAGGATACTAATATGTATATCTATTGTAGATTTCTCTCGGATTGCAGTCATAAAGGATTTATTGAGAAGTTAACTAAAAACTTCTTCATTCTATTGTCTAAGATGGTCTTTGAGGAAGAACTACCTTGCATGTCACGTGGGAAAATTTAAGTAGTATCGAAGATCATATATTGGTTTGTCTCACAGGATGGCATCTTCCTTAGAGTTTTTGATAGTCAGAAGTTGCTGCATATTTTTCCAAGGTATGCCACCGATAAGCTTGTCATGCAAGAAGTTTCATATCATCTCTGCATAGAGTTGTCAGTAGATTTGCAAAAGAAGAAGAAAACACCTTAGCCAACTCTTCCTATGTAAATTTGATTGTATGAGATTAATAACTTGAAATTCGTGGATGCCGAAGGAAAGGCGATAGATAATTTTGCATTTAGTACTTGAGACTTTAATCCATACAACCCCTACGGTATTTTAAAATACCATTGTGCGAGAATCCACTTCTAGTGACTCAGTGGGACATTTATTTATCCAGAGGAGGATCCATGGAATAATTCCTATAATGCCTCCAAATCCCATGAGCCAATCAATATTGTAGGTACTTCACAGGTGACTCTGCAGAAGGAATATACTCTGAAATAAGTTCTAACAAAAGGGATAAGACCCACATAAGATAAGGGAAAGAGAAAGGTTGCACACAGTCCATGGGGAGAAAAAAGTCACAAAATGAAAGAAGATCCAATGGTTATGAAAGTTTCTTTAGCAGTACAGGCAAGGAGGAAAAAAAGGATATATTGAGAAACATGTAAAATAGGGAAGAGTAGAGGAGATTGGAGGAAGCAAAGCAGAAGAAAGAACAAGAAGAGAAGGAGAAGCATGAAGAAGAAGAGATACAAAGAGAAATATAAGAAGAAACAACACAGAAAAAAGTTGAAGAGTAAGAAAAGAACTGAAAACCAACAAAGGAGGAGAGTGGATAGATGTAGGACACAAAGATTTCACATCAGATTGAAGATTTGATAGAGATAATAGACATGGAGAAGGAACCAGAGCTGTAGAATCAATACGTTGACCTGATGCCTAGCACACAATAGGTCATTATTTAGTCTACATCACCGCCAGCAACAGATTTAACTCCATGCGAGGAATAGGAAGTTGTTCCTCTCGTTATGGACATGTACACTATTTCATATGATGAACTTCATAATAATATTGTACAAGCACGTAAAAATACTTTTCCAAATGACCTGACATTTCCTACATTTATTAGAGAAAGGGTGATATTGGTGGACACCGAGAAGAAACCCAATTCCATTGTCGCAACCAACTTGGCCTTCATAGGAGAAACAAAGTCAAACACTGAGTATTTGATGGCTAAGAAAAATAAATTGGCAAATAACTTGCAGGTTTCTAGGAAAGAGGTAGAGCAACTCTGTGCAATAGCTAAAAATGTAGCTTCCGCACATGTCCATCTGGAAGAACTAAAGGCCACGATACTTGGTGAAGTATCGAAACTTGGAGAGACTATGTAGAGTCTCTATGAGGAGCTTGTTACAATGCATAAGGTAGTTTTCCACTTACATGGCTTGCAACAAAAGTGCAAATACTTTTTCAATACTCTCCAGGTTGTATAAGTAGACATTGTTTTTGTGCATGAATGTTCAGTGCGATACAAAACGACACGAAAATAATTGGGAAAGAAAAAAAAAGGGGGGGCATGAATGGGGAGGTCAAAGGTTAAAATACTCATTAGGAACAAAAAACAAAATGCCTCTTTCATTGTTAGAATTAATGCCTCATATGCATAATTGTATAATAACATGGATGTCTTGGTGAAGACCCACATGATCCCATCAGTTGTCTTGCTTACCAAAGCCAAACACAAGAACTAGGTCAGGCAGGAGATAGATGAATACTTGGAGCAGTGCAGATATATAGCCATGAAATATTTCCTTGAAGTGAATAGATAGAACACGCGGAAGTACATAGGTAACCCTGTTCAAACTAACATGATATTGCTCATGTTCAAGACAGAAGTACAAACCGATTCCAGGTCAATAGACCCAGATGCCATGGAGGCTATAGTTTGCTTCTAGCCAAAGATAATCACATAGTTTGAGGGACTCAATGCATAGTACATATATTGGCACCATTATGTGATTGAGACACATCAAGTGGAAGTCTTCGAGACAGAGCTGCCCCAAGCTCAAGCATGATAGTGTTTTTTCTTATTAGGTTGTCTAGTGGGCTCTACCTAATTTTGTTTCATATGGGTATGATTAATTGTAATATTCCTTTTTAAATAATTTGTAAGTGAACTTCCAAGTGTTAATTTTGGAATGTGAAAATTCATGATGTAATGTAAGTAAATAGTAATTTGTGAAGAAGTTGAAGATTCACGAGGGGAGTCCAAAAGTCACAAAGAATAATTTGAAGAGTCACCCCCTTTTGTTTTAAATGCACCCTCATAACTCATGTAAAGGGCTTTTGGGAGCCAAGCTTTTGGCTAGGCTTAGGCTTACAACCATGAGTTTGGGATTATGAGAGCCTTGGCTTCTCTGTAGCACAGAGGGAGTATATTTATTTGGAAGAATAGGTGTTTACTTCATTTTCCACTATTGGGGCTCGTGGTTTGTCAATGGTATATTTATGATTGGAACTTTCAATTTAATAAAAGCTCAGAGCCGACAGATTTTCATGCATATGTTGTGAATATAGTATGACTATTCTTGTTTCATTTGTAATGTATGTTATTTAACTTACACTTATGCTTATGAAATATCTCATTTGAATTTGTACGAATCTTGTTGAATGTGTGTTGTTGTATTATTTCATCTTTGTTAACTTATGAACTATTTTGCATATTATCTTGTGATGTCATTTGTGCTCGGGTGTCCATTTCAAGTTGTGTACTATTACAGGCTTATAAGTGGGTCACTTATTTTGCCTTCATGTGTTATAACCTTCATGCATCACACTTGACTCTCTGGAGGGTCACACACTTGCTCTCACCAAAGTCACCATACATCACTCTATGTGTATTTGCAGCCAAGGCATATCGTTAACACCCACTGCATCAAAAAATGGTCTGTATTCTGGATGGGACTCCTACACCAAATTATGGGAGGTCTAATTGGGACTTCATATCAGGGAGATCTCATGAATTTTGGTGGGTATATCACCATCAACATACCCCAAGTCTGTTACAACCTTTAAAAATTCCAAGTCAATGTTGGGAGGAGGTCTCAATGGATTTTATCACAAGTTTACCCAAGTTTGAAGGAAAGAGTGTAATCATGGTGGTAATTGATATACTTACTAACTATGAAAACTTTTGTGCATTATCCCATCATTTTAAATCCAATACATTTTATACTACATTTATCGAAGAAATGCAAAAGCTACATGGAAACTCAAATATCATTGTAAGTGACAAAGATTCCATTTTCACTAGAAATTTTTGGACAGAGTAATTTTCTTGTCTTTGTACTCAATTAACTCATATATCATCTTATCATCCTCAATCTAACAGGAAAATTGAGATAGTGAGAAAATGTTTGGAATGCTATCTTTGTTTCTTTTTATCTAATAAAACACCAAAATCATTCAAGTGGTTACCCTGGTTGAATGGTGGTATAACACTTCCTTCCATATTGTAGAAAAAATGACCCCATTTATGGCACTTTATGGATATCATCCATCATCCATCACATCATCTTTAAGATAAATTTCAAGGTTCAAGCAATGGAGGATGACATAGAGCATAAAAATAAATCTCTCCAACACTTAATGTATAACATCACCTTGGCAGAAAATCGAATGAAACAACATGCATATAAGCATCACAACAATTTTTTTTTGATGTAGGCGACTCGATATTTTTATGGCTACAACAATACAAAAAAATTTCCCTCAAGCAAGCTAAGAAGGATAATAAATTATCACCCAAGTACTATGGTCCTTACAAGGTGTTGCAAAATATTAGTGCTATGGCATACATATTGGAGCTTCCTGCATATTCCTTAGTGCACCCATTTTTTCATGTTTCATGCTTAAAGAAGGTTATCAGTGACAAGCTCTTAGTTCAAACAATATTTCCAGAAATTGAAGAGGAAGGAAAAATCATATTGGAGCCTGAAGAAGTGACAAAAAAAAGAACTTGATAGCTACATAATTGATCAATTTTAGAGTATATCATTAAGTAGAAGAATGTACCCACAAAATATTCCACATGGGAGGATGATAATTTTATAAAGAAGCATCTAAAACTACTCAAGCGTTGAGGAAAACACTTTTTTTTTAAGGAGAGGGGCATGTTAGGTCCCTATAGTATTAGTGTAGCCTCTTATTATTATTGTTAGTGTAGCCCCCTTATTGTTATTGTTGGTCCCATGCAGCCCCCATATAGTTATTATTATGCTCCATAGAAGCCCACTATTATTATTTTTGTGCCATTACATTATTATTGTTGTGTAGGCTTTGATCATATAGTGACCCCATAGACTATTATATACCGAAAGGAGGTCTTGTAATTTGTATCATTCAAGAAGTGTTCATTTATGTAATGTGAAGGAGGTTTCCCCCTCTAAGAGGATAATTTTTAAGTCATTGATTTACTTTTCTTTTGTTCTTTGAGCTAGTTTGATAACATGGATATTCGATGCTTGAAAGTATTCTGGTTTATTGGTTGAGCTTGGAAAAAGCTACTTATTTCATCCTAAACAAAATTATACAGAGAATGTTCAGTTTTTTGTGGTCGAGTAGAAAGGAAAAGGAAAAAATTCGTCTTGCTAGCTGGGAATCCCTATCAAGGCCAAAAATCATGGGAGGATGGGGCCTAAAAAATATATTTTAGTTTTATAAATATTTAACGTTAAAGAATATTTTGGAGGCTTCTTTGGGAAATGGGCTATGGAATCCACTGATAAAAAATAAGTATATTATGAAAATCATCCTTGGTAGACTGGATCAAAAGCTATGTTTCTAAATCAATACATATAGGATCCTTGGTATGGAGGGGATTGATGTCATCTAATAATTTCCTTTTCAAATGGCTTGTGTGGAAGGTAGGAAATGGATGTTAATTCATGCTATAAAATAATCCTTTTCTAGAGGGAACTCATCCTTCTATTATCTCTCATACTCTGGTAGCTAACCTTAATGCCAAAGGCTTATATATTCTGGCCCAAGAAAATAACTCCTCCTAATTTAATTTTTCTCAGGTATAATGCATTAATTCAAGGGATCTGGAATTCTAAGGGGCTCTTGATAATGAATGGGATAATTTTGTGGAAATCCTTTCTAAAAATGGGGTTTCTCTTACACAGAAAGAGGAAAAGTTAGTTTGGGACTAGAACAAAGTCTCAGGAAAAGTGGAGGTTAGTTTTTAAATCATTTTTATTATTATTTTAACTAGATAATATCATTTTAATAATAAAAAAGTGTTTGTCTTAAAAAAAAATTTCTATATGAAGTAACATACCTAATATTATCCCAAATGTGGGTGCTTAATGCAATCGGTACATTGAGGCAGTTGTGGGCTGGAAAGTGGATTTTTCACATGGCCACCCATGCCCTCATCATGTTTACACTAAATCAAGCCACCGCGACTGCTAATTGTGCATTAATGCAACTCGTTGGTCGAGACTTCATCGTTTCGCTCCTTAACATGGCTTCCTCAGGCAATTTTACCTCTGTTCCGATTCCTCTGAGATGCAATTGTCTCCCAGCTGCTGTAAAGTCGAGCTTGCGCACAACCATAAGGAGACGGTGCTAGATTTTTTGTTGTATAGAGGTGTGGGTTGATGCCCATTTCTCGCAGAGTGTTTTCTGCAGCCTGCAGTTTTAGTTTCCTGTCTTTGAATTATTTACCCACCCAGAACACCCCTTGAATCTTCGTCCCGAGCCTCTGATTTTTGAGTCTTCTACTCCCATTTCCCACCCTTTCTTTGACTCAACACCTTCTCGCCGGCTCAATTTATCCCAGGTGGATATGCCCTGTTTACGCCAGAGGATGCGCTACAGGAGGGGTAGTAGCAGAGGAAAAATTTTACACCCTCCATCCTTGTCCCTCTATGACTCGTCCTTCCGTTCTTCGGCTCAATTTACTAGTCACTATCTGGCTACTCGAAGTGGTCGGGGGCGGGTTCGCATTGCGAGTACTCGGCTAGATGATGTTGCTCCCCAGTCACCTGCTACATTTGCTTCTTCTCCGCATCCCAATCAATCTACCCAATATCAATTTTGGTGCACCCTTGATCGTCCATGTATAATTGCAACTATCTCCATGGCGTTTAGAGAAGAGTCTCCAAACTCTAAATAATTCTCCCACAGTGATATGAAGAAAAATGGTTTTGCTCAGGAAACAAATATTTCCACCAAACAAAACAGTCTGGGCGCTATTTGTGGTAGAACTCAGGATGTAGTGATGAAATGGAAGGCACCAGGAAGCAACGATGAACATGACAACAGAAGTAGTGATGAACTAGGCTACACCACATACGGATGTTTCAAGAACAAGGAAGACAATATCGATGACAAGCAGGATGCGGAACATGACATGGATGCTTATAGGTGCCTGATAGTTGAAGAACCTCCATCTACTCCTAATGACACCTAGCATGTCAAGTTTTATCAGGTTTGTTGTTCCTGGTTCCATTCTTATGGGTCTACTTCTGCGATTTTATGTAATGTTGTTAATTTTGTTGAAATTTCCAACCCTGTTCCTCTCTAGTATAACTGGCTGGTTTCCCCTGTGTGGGAAGCAAAATTTTATTGTGTCTGGACTGGTTTCCCTTGTGCCGATAGTCCATTTCCAGCTTTTGTTGTTGATTATGCCATGATTTTGGGCTAGCACTACAGAGGTCGGTGCCTCCATGTAAATTTTTTGTTACACTAATAGAATTTAGACTAATTTAGAAAAAGAAAAAAAAAACATACCTAATATTAATTAATAAAAAATATTTTATAATTAAAATTTCTATAATTATAGTTTATGGGACACTTACTTTGTATTCAATTTGTTATCAGATACTATGTAAATTATGATATTCAAAGTTCAAATTCATTTTGTTCCCAATCCCGAGTTGACACGTATCATTTTTGAAATAAAAATAAAAATTTTTCAAATAAGAAATAATAGCAATGATAATAAAAAAACAAAATTGAATAAATATATTTAGTTAGTTTTAATTAGAAGCATTATAAAACATAGGTAAAGTGTGCGAGTGTGTTTAATCTATGTGTTTTTCAATATCTTCCTAATATAACATTTAAATCATATGATGCAACATACTTGTTATTCAATATATTAATTATTTAATTTTGTTGATCACTAAATAATGTTACATCGTTATTATGTGTTAATATTTGTATTCTTAATCATGTAAATTGTAAACTATGAAGTTCATATCAAATTTATATATAATAATGATAATATGAAAATGTTACATTGTTTCTCATAATTTAAACCAGCCTAGATCCATCTAACTCTAGATCTAGCATGCTTCGAGAGGGATCAAATCCCTTGAGGTGCAAAACATTTATCAAGTTCTACACTCCAAAAAGAAGATTTGTATCTCGAGAGATTTGATGCCTTTTAGTGCATGATAGATCCGAAGTTAGATGGATCTGGGTTGGTTTAGTATTTCATTAATTCTCTCCACCATTACAATGTTATAGGAAATACCACATGTATAGAGCGAGAAACTATAATTTCCAAGATTATTTCTTGTTGGGAGAGAACAAAGTACCAATTGATAGAAAAATCCTTGCCATCACTCCCTTGATTTGAGTGATTTGGTTGGTCTGAGTTGGTTCTGATGTAGATATGATTTGATGTGGTTATGATGTATATCTGATTTGATTTGGTTATTTTAACCCATGGCGGCTTGTAGGAATTGTCCCTAAAGGATCTTGCTTTGAATGCAAGGAGGAGATAACCTACATGATACAAATTAAATCAACTCATAAACACATTGCAGAAAACCAAACTAGACAAAACACTAGCAGACTGGCAGAAAAGGCAGAAGCCTCATGGCTTCTTCATGTAATCTCACTTATTAAAAGAATTTTAATTTACAATTTTAAATAGATGAGAGAAGATAGTCCGTGCTATCTTAGTCTCTTTTGGTTGAGTTAATTACTCACCAAAACCCACCAAGATAGGAGTTTCCTAAACAAACTCCATCTTTTGAGGAACTACCCAACAACCCAAGAGTTAGGAATATTTAATTAATTATTTTGGATTTATTATTGTTATTTTAGAGAGGCTAACATTCCCCCCTTCAATGACAAATCCAAAATAAGAACAAGGAACCATCTTCCAAGTTCTCATGTTGATCCTCAAAAAACATTGCCTGAAAAACCGCCAAAGCTGGATGCTGAAAAACTGCAATCTGAAGAAACCATGAGTCAGCTGTATGTCTGATTCATGTCTAAATTTCACTTGACAACTTCATCAAATGCCAAGTTGCAAAAGGATCTATCTGTCCTTTGCATGAAAGCAACATCCTTTGTCCACTGACAAAATTTGTTCAAAGCCCACCGACTGATGATGTCAAAAACAACTCATTGTTGCTTTTACTGTGCTGAAAATTGTTCACTGTTTCTGTGCTGTCGACTGCCCACTGGAAAATTTGTTGATGCCCACTGGCAAATTTGTTGACTGCCCACTGGAAAAGTTGTTGATGCCCACTGGCAATTTTGTTGATGCCCACTAGCTGTTGATGATGCCCACTGGCTGCTTTTGCTGGTTGTGTCGAGACTTTCAGTCTGACAACCACTGTCAATCTCATTGACATTTTCCCCCCTTTGTCAGCTGAAAGGAGAGACGCTTCTCTATAAAATATTCCTGAACTCCCCCCCTTCAGGTGTAGGAGTTTTACACTATTGGACTCCCCCATTCAATTGTATGAGAGTACCATCATCTTTTCAGTGTGGGCTGCATAATGTGTGATCGTATGTGGTTGTAGAACTGAAGCAATCTTTTAACTGTGGATGACCATTCCCAAGGGTCGATCCATTCATAATGTATCTTCAACCTTGCTGATTTGTGTCGATTGCGACATTTGTCTGAGGAATGATTGCACTTGCCACAATGGCTACAGGGATGGAGATCAAAACACTGATCTTCCATATGACCGGTTCTCTGACAATGAGAACATTTCGGTGTGACCTCAAGTTCAGGTTGTGTGGAATTCTATTTTTCTACAACTTTGGGTTGCATGCACTGCTGGTTGGCTGCAACTGTCTCTGAATGTGCTGAGGGGATCTGTTCAAGAAATCCTGCACTGATGAACTGAATGGGCTTGGAATAATCAGGAATATGTAAGTTGGCATCATCTTGGACATATCCTAAGCCTCGTCGATTCTTGTTATTCTGAATTTCTTCCCAGGGCCTGATGATGGACTTGGAAGAAATTGGATCTGGAACAGCTGCGACACTTGAAGCTGGCTGAATGAATGACTTATCATCTGAATTGTGCAAAGAATTATCATCTGGATGGTTCAAACACTTGAAAGTATCATTCTTTTCTTGCAATTCAATCCTTTGAAGTTGCGACTCAAGTTGAAGAAACTCAATAGTTTCATGTGTTTGTTGTAGATGCCGTGAAAGATCAGCAAGAGTGTCTTTGCTGACGTGCACCATGTCTTCATCATTGGAGATGATCAAACTGTGAAGAATGTTTAACAACTGAATATGTTGTGCCATCTGAACTTGCGCACTTGAAAATAGGCTCTCTTGTCGGAGATGTCGTTCTTTGAACGGTTTCACTTGAATGACAGGCTCGCTTGAATGATTTGTTGCTCACTGCGCTCGCTTGGAACACTTGCTAGAAGTGTAGAATTGTCTCGCTTAAACTCTGGAATTCACGCTCGCTTGATGACGATCGCGTTTGTTTAAGCGCTCACTTGACTTACTTGATGATTTTATGCTCACTTCAATGAACAGCCACGCTCGCTTGATGTCGATGTCAACTTGGTTGATTGTTTTAACTTGTTTGATGATTACTGCAATAAACTTCACTCTGGCTCGCTTGATGTGTTGATTGATGCAAATTGCTTGAAATCACGCTCGCTTGGAGATGTAAACTTGTTGCTTGTTTGGAAAAAACACATGCATTCAATTGATTTTGTGTAAAAGAAGGGTGTCGAACACTGTCGACAATGCACCCAAGAAAGCTTACAATGAATCACTTTAAAATAATGAAAAAAATTCATTAATAATGAATTTTTAATGATTCACTTAAGTCAATGAATTTGATTACAAGTACTTAAATGGATTTGCAAGAACGTTGATGAAGACGTTGCTGTGAAAAGCATTAACTTGATTAAGTGAATTTGTTGTTTGATGTAGAACGCTGATGTAGACAATCTTCGATTATATGTTGTAGTTGTGCAGATGCATGTGTTGATCTTGCAGTTATGTGTTGTGTGTGCTGATATTAAACTTTATGTAGGGAAATATTAATGTGTCACAACTAGACACATATCAAAAAACAACAACATGAAGCCATAAAACAATGCGACATCAAACACACATGGTGTACCTAAGATCCCCTTATCCAATTTCGGGCGGATCTAGGACACATCAACACAAAAAAAAATGATATTTTTATTAATCACTGAGTACATGCCAAGCTGACAACCCTTTGAAATAGTTTGTCTTCAAAATCTGAATGGATAGTGACACGATCTCTCTCAAAGTAAGACAATACTTTGAATTACAACAATGACTTTTCCTTATCACTCCAAATACAAATGAAAACTCTCTTGAGCTCTCCAAATTACAAAATACAGCTTATCACTCCAAGGATTTTAAAACATCACCATTGTGACTCTCCTCACGAAAATATTTTTGTCATTTCCTATGTCACCCCAATCAATATTTAAAGAGCCACTATAATCATGCTTTTTACATAATTTCCATTAAAATAATGGAATGAACATTATGAAATCACTTTAAAGTGATTGAAAGTTTTTAATGTCACTTTCAAAAGGTGAATAATATAAATGCCCACTCATTATCTCTCCTCCCACTTATTATCTCTCATGAGCACACTTCACTCATACGTATCCTCTTGTAATTTAAAGTGAGTATTTTAAGTGACATAGGATTTGAATATCCTTATCTCCACCAACATCCTTAAGTCCTTATCACTTAAAAAAAACAACGTTATTCCACACCATAAGATGACTGTTCACCTCCCATTAAAAAAATATTATAAATTTCATGAATTCTCCCCCTTTTTTAAATGAGTGAAATTCACGTCCTCTTGTTTAAAAATAATGAACGAGTTTACTTTTTCTAAAGTTGAACACACTTTAAATCATTTATAAAGCAAACCTGTTTTTTTTTAATATTTGTTCAAGTGGCTTCAAC
Organism: Pinus albicaulis; assembly: GCA_034641835.2. Taxonomy (NCBI): domain Eukaryota; kingdom Viridiplantae; phylum Streptophyta; class Pinopsida; order Pinales; family Pinaceae; genus Pinus; species Pinus albicaulis. The sequence goes on along the minus strand of CM076578.1, from coordinate 275,170,481 downwards.
GCTTGATCTTTTTATGTGTTTCCTTCTCGCTGGTTGAGAAGACGCTTCCACAATTATTGACATTTGCATTGTTGTTATTCCTTTCTAATTGCAGTGGCCGCTGGTTCACAATATGCCTTCGATCTGCAGTTTGTTGAGCGGCGCCTGTTGACTGATTTCAAATGCTGCCTCTATCACTGGTTCAAATTAAACGCTGGTTCATAACGCTGGTTGCAAACGCTGTTTCAAACGCACCGTGTGAATTTTGAATGCTTCTGACTTGTTCAACCGCGTGAATTTTGTCCAATCATGGTTCAATATTGTAACGCAATCGAATGCTGTATCAATTGATTCAATTGGACGCTGCTTCCAATTGAACGCAGATCTGGCAATTCCAGAGCGCAGTCCTTTGTTTAATTGATTCAATCGAAAGCTGCTTCAAATTAACGCTGGCTGAAGAAGTTCCCATCATTGAACGCTGGATTCAATCGAACGCTGTTTTCAAATGCTTGCTGAATGCATTTAACGCTGATTTTAACACTGTTTTCAAATGCTGTCAAATGCATTTAAAAAGGCTGTTGCAATTAATTTAAAACGATGGTTCAAAGGCAGCTTTTCAAGTTTATGAAACGCTGGCTCAATAGTTGTTCAACGCTTTCAAAGTTCACACTTAACTGGTTCAACGCTTTCAAGGTTCATACGCTGGTTTTGCAGATTCGATGCTGGGAAATGGACTTCCAACTTATGCATACCACAATGAAAGAGCAGAATCGATATTATACAGCGCAGCAGAAAATTCAGAATCAATTTTGGAATCGATATTCAGACTTGAAAGTGCAGAAGCGAAACTGATTGGAATGGAGAATCGATGTAAACCACTCTCATGAAAATGCAATTAAACGCTGTTTTGAATGATTTGCAGAATCGATTTGAATGTTTTGAAAGGATTTGAAAAAACAATTAAAATATACAGCGCTATATCAAGGGCCTGGGCAAAGCCACAAAAATCGATTTATATGTAATGTAAATGCTGGAAAACTATTTTAAAAAGGTTGTTTTCAATGGGCTCCTTTCAAAATGCTAAAAAAACGTTGTTTCAATTATTTGCACAAACGATGTGAAACAAATTTCAACAGATTTCAATGATATATTGCAAAAACCTGGTTTCAGCGCTGGTTCAAAGTGCAGAAAGCGATCCAAATATGTTGTCAAACGCTGGATTTAACACCGCTGTCAAACGCTGAAAGAGCAGAAGTCGATGCTGTTGAAGCCAATTAAACACTCTACACTAAATCACCAGCTCCAGATCACAACACAGCACTGAACTCTGAGTTCTCACTACCGTGGCTCTGATACCACATGATACAAATTAAATCAACTCATAAACACATTGCAGAAAACCAAACTAGACAAAACACTGGCAGACTGGCGGAAAAGGCAGAAGCCTCATGGCTTCTTCATGTAATCTCACTTATTAAAAGAATTTTAATTTACAATTTTAAATAGATGAGAGAAGATAGTCTGTGCTATCTTAGTCTCTTTTGGTTGAGTTAATTACTCACCAAAACCCACCAAGATAGGAGTTCCTAAACAAACTCCATCTTTTGAGGAACTACCCAACAACCCAAGAGTTAGGAATATTTAATTAATTATTTTGGATTTATTATTGTTATTTTAGAGAGGCTAACATAGTGGTATTCTTCTTCTTCTTGGCAATTTTCCATTGTTCTTCAATGTTTTGACATTTTTGTTCTATGAAGTCCTTTATAGAGAAATTCCATGCAAAATTCCTATATTATTGAAACTCGCGAAAATTAAATGGTAGCTACTCATAGTCACATATTAAATATGTTTCTAGTTCTCAGAAGGTTAATTTAAATGACATTTAGGAAAACCTTTCGCCAAATATACTTCTTCTCAGAGAGGAGCACAAGAAGAAACTTGATCTTCAGTGTTGCACTATTTTTTTCCCAAAGTGTTTCCAATGTATCTTATGATGGTTTTGTTCTAGCAATTCTTATCTATAATTATTTAGGAACACAAAATAATACATATATAAAAATAATCACAGAGATGCAGTAGAAATAAATCCACATTTCATTAAAATTGAAGAACTCAAAGATGCTTACAAACATAATGGAAATAAACTAGCTCGAGCGATGGTCGTTTATCTCTGAGGAGAGATGTGGCAGCTACATGTCTTTGAATTGTGTTCAAAATAGGCTCAATGGAATTTTTATTATTTAACAACAAGGGAAAGCCCTAAACAACAAAAGTCATAGCCACAAGAGATGGAACACCAAGAGTTTGTGGGCCCTGTTGGGTTTAGTTCAGCAGCCAACTTCCTAGGGTCGTAGCTTGGTCATATGATCTATGTTTGGTGCGTACGATACCTATTTGGAAATATCTCTTAGAATACTACAAGATTTACCACAGGCCCCTGCCTATGGCTACAGACCTATTATGGACCTCAAAAAAGTTCCATTTAGGGGATCAAAACAGCTCTAGAATTTCAGGACCGGAAAAACTGTTAAAAATAGTAAATGCTGCTGTAAACAAGGAAACCGATGAAATCAACAAGGGGTCTAGGTGTAATAGGTTGGTGGCCACCAATATCCACCTGGATCAGTCCTCCCCTCTTAGGAATAAGTCGTCCCCATTGCGTGCATAGCCTCCATGAGGTGAGGAATTTTTTGTTGAACCTGGTCCCTCGTGACCCACTTGCCCCAGTGAAGGAGTTGGTCTGCTTTGACAACTCCATAAATTTTGATCCTCTATTAGCGAGTTTTATTGATATGTGTATCAATGATCCTATCAGTTGTCGCATGTTTGATGTAGCTTGGTTCGAGATCTATTGGTGTTAGCTACTCAACAATGTCGAATGTGTCCAACAATGGGGGAAAGTATGTTCACAATCGATCCACATTAAATATTGGGTGAAAGCCACAGAATGGTGGAATGTTGAGCCGAAATTCATTGTCCCCTATAGCGTTATTGATGGTGTATGACCCATACTGGAGTGGGTGAAGCTTGCAATGGGGCCTAGCAAGGCACTCCTTATGCAAATGTAACCAAAATTTGTCACCCACCTAGAACTCATGTGGCACCTGATGCTTATCATGATGTTGCTTGTACTTGGCATTGGCTTTGTCCAATATGTCATGGAACTACTGGAAGATGTGATGAATGCACTCTGTTGTCGAAAATTATTGTCACTCCTAGAGACAACCTAGAGTTGCCATAGACCAGTGCCTAGGACATCTTATCATAGCAAGGAGCATATAATAAAACTTGGGTGTCAATCCAAAAGCTCTCCTCCTATCTCTTGTAAAACAAGGATATGAATTTAAATGGGACCAGGACTTACAGAAACTGTCACAAGGAAAGTAATGTTGTAGAGACAAGATGCAAAACCCCAGCACAAAAGCACCAGACAGTTAAGAGACAATTTACTATAAAGAGGGCCGATTCAAATAATATGCCACAGAAATCAAGTTATCAGAAGGTGTATGCAGGGAAAGAAACATAAGAAGATATTAGTTAACTTTGGTCTGATACCCAGATACACAACAGAACCATGTATGGCCTTATCAATCTAAGAATCCATACATGACAATGGCATTTTAAAAGCACCCTCCCAAAGCAACTAATATAGCATAAAGATGAATGAAATGAACATGAAATAGTATATCATGCCTGAGCCATATGTAAAGTGCTTGACTGATCCAAGTATGGGCATCAACTAGGATGAATCCTTACCTAAAATCAGTGAGACACTCACATTCCAACACATGATACAAGAAGATATATGAAATGAAATGTTTTATTAATCACATAAGAGAAGGTTACATGCTGTGAAATACCAAAGACCAGAATCCTCATTACAGATAGAACTCCTCCTCACTGAGACCCTACGGGCTCTGAGCCATCATACAAAAGCTTTTACAAAATGCATACAAAAATGCCTTTCACTGCACAATTTTCTAATACAAGTCTGGAATCCTTACAATGTCTTTCTTCCTCCCTTTTATAGAAGAGGGAGTAGAGAAGTCAATGAAAGAGGTAGGTGAAAACAATTAATCATTACATTAAAACAAAATGGCAGAAACATTTTGTGCCCATACTACTGAATGACTTGATAACATTAACTGTACTTGATAACCTGCTTGCAAAAATAAATGCACTGGGTAGGAGATTTCTTTAGGAGCACGGAACGGGGATGAATCTTCATGAACATTTTGCACTTTCCTGAAGAAAACTCGGTTGAAATAAAATATGTGGGGCCTTGTTTTCTATACTGGGTGCCCTCTGCTTTTTAAATCTTGAATTGGAATTTGAATTCTTCAATGTTGGACACTGCATTCCTTAATTCTTAACTAATATCCTTTGCTGTGAAATTAATGCCTTCAACTACCAGATTCTGCCTTTTGAATTTCTCTGAGGGGTTTGATAAATTCCAACTCTGCTTCATTAAATAAAAGTCTTATTGACAATATTCCCTAGATCTCTGCTCCATCATCTTGCACCTGATAGATGGTCCTTTGGAATACTCTCGACCTCTACGATGGAGGCAGTGAATTACAGTAGTTCCTTTTCAATATAAACATGCAAAAACCCCACAAATACGTTAGAGAAAACAAAACACAGGGATGGTGGACATGGCGGAACGATAAAACCACGTAGGGTGGTGGTGAAAACGCAGTGGGACAGGGGTGGACAAGCCGGGCGGAGATGAGACATACGGTCGAATAACGATAAATGAACGTAGCAGGAGAAAAGTGACTTAAAAACTGGAACATGACACATAAAAAGAGCATATGAATGGTGTAGGAGAATGCAAATTCCACGTGGGCGTATGAAAAGCTAAGCGGAAGGGACAACGTGGAGTCGGACTTAGTCAATCGGGGAATTTCAATACCAACTGTTCGATTTCAAAGTATGATCTACGGATACCAATGCATCGAGGGCAATGGAATGGTGGGCCATGGGCGCGATACACTGGGCTTAACTCATGCACAACTTCCAGGCACGACGACCTTCGAATGATGCTTTGTAAATCGGACGGCTCATGTAGATTTCGCTGCACGTGCATTGACCGAACAATAACATGCGAAATGGAAGTGGTTTTGGGACGTACAAAGGGACACTTGTCGCGCAGCGTATGGAATCGCTGGCAGAAGGGGGAATACCACCTGCCTCGGATGAGCGGTGTGAAATAATCAACCGGTTTTGAAGGCGCGGGGGCCACCAAAGTGAATAGGACTATGGGCTGTTGATTTATGTTTAATCGGATGGCACGGAGCGCGCCCGATGGACATGTACGTTAAGCGCCTTTCAGACTTAGCACTCAGTCATAGGCTCAGGTCATGTGGACAGTAAGATACAGGGGGCTGCGGCTAAAGGGGCTAGACCTCTTATGATTTCGAATATGCGCCCATAGTGTTTTCTGATGCGTTTCAGGGGGCGGGATAAGCAACAATCAGCAAAATGAATGTATTAGGCCAAGATAGGGAACTTGTAAGTTAAGGGAGGATGAATTGAAGATCAAAAATTTAAATGAGGGGCTGTCATAGACAACATTGGCTCTAACTGGGGATGTCGCGTTCATACTTGGACGTGTCGAGAACCTGCAGACCTCCAGATCATAATCTCATGTAAACTCTGTTCTTCGGGCCCTCTTACTTTTCACTTTATGAATCATCAACACGTTCAACTTGTATAAACAAAAACTGTAGCAAAAAATAATATAAAATATAGTACATCAGGCTTGATTTGCCTGAATCAAAATTGGAAGTAGGGTTTCAGAAATTGGCCGTTTACAGGGGTAGCTAGCACGTCACCCTGTAAATTCTCCAATATAAACGTGTTATTGCCTCCTTGTTCCACAATTTTAAATGGGCCGAACCAGAGGGGGTCGAATTTGCCATGCTTACCCTTTTCAGCCCTCTGGACATCCCACCTGAGCACCAGATCGCCAACCTGCAATTTCCTATCTTTTGCATGCCGATCAAAAATGTTTTTCATTTTTTCCTGATATTCAGCTAATCTCTGGTTTTCTTGGTTTCATATTTCTTCTAGTTCCACCAATTGGTTGATCCTCCTGATCATATCATCAGGTTCCTCCTGACTTTCCTGCATGAAACGCACCACTGGCAAAGCCAACTGCATAGGAAACACTGCTGCTCGTCCATATACCAATTCATATTGGGATTTCCCAGTCGCTCTCTTGCTGGTTATTCTATTTTCCCATAGAGCAAATTTCAATTGGGAATCCCAATTTTTCTGATTTTCATTTATTGTTTTCTTCAGGGCCCTCACCAGAGTTTTGTTGGAAGATTCTGCGAGACCATTCCCCTGTGGATAGTAAGCTGTAGAATGATTCAATGTAATATTATACTGCTGACAGAAATTTACAAATTTTACAGATTTGAAGGCCTGTGCATTATCAGTCACTATTCTAGCAGGACATCCAAACCTGGATATGATGTTTTCTTCCATGAATTTGATGATTACAGTGTCTGTAGCATTCCTTGTAGGTATGGCTTCTACCCATTTTGTAAAATAATCTGTGGCTGTTAATATCCATTTATGTTGGCCACTTGATGGGGGATGTATTTCTCCTATAAAATCTAATCCCCATTGTTGAAAAGGTTCATTCACATGAACTGGAATCAGCGGAAGAGCTGCCAAATTCTGCTTCTCAGCAAACTTCTGACACTTATCACATGCTCTGACCCAAGTAAAAACATCTCCAAATAATTTTGGCCAGTAGAAACCAGCCTTTAAGATTTTATGAGCTGTGGCCCTCCAACTGTAATGTCCTCCACAAATTCCTTCATGAAATTCCATCATTATACTTTCTACTTCATCCTCTGTGAGGCATAGGAGTAGAATTCCATAAGGGTCTCTCCAATATAGCTGCCCATTAGCAACTATGTACTTCTGTGATTTCAATCTTAAAGACCTGTATTTTTCTTTATCACAACTTGGGGGAAAACTGAGTGTCAAAAGATATTCAACTATTTCTTTGTACCATGGGCTAGTGAGATATCTTATGTGTACTCTCTGAGTAACCATCTCCAGACCTTGATGCTCTTTTTCTTTCTCATACTCTTCATTTGCTACCATAGACAAATTTATGCCCAAAGCCTGATAATTTGATTCTGATAAAATTTTTGCAAGCCCCTGTCCTTTGATCAGCTTAGTAGGTCTGATATCCAAATCATATTCCTGTATCTTTGCAATCCATCTCCCCCTTTTTCCTTCATTGTCTCCCTGAATGAGAATGTCTTTAACAGCTGCAGTGGGGACAAATGCAGTAATGTGGGACTGAAAAACATACATGCGAAAAGCTTTAAGATATTTCACCAGGGAATAAGCTTGCTTTTCTAATATGTTATATTTCAATTCTGCATCATTGAGCACCTGACTAAAGAAAGCTATAGGCTGCTCATATCCTTCATCATTTTTCTGTAATAACACTCCAGCAACTGTATGACGTGATGTAAAAGAAAAGATCATAAATGGCTTTGCATAATCTGGTCCAGCTAGCACAGGGGCTTCAACAAATGCAGCTTTAATTCTAGCAAAGGCCTCGCGTGATTCTTGTGACCATTTTACCTCATTATTCTTCCTTAGCATATCTGTTATATGCCTAACTATCTCAGCATAGTTAGGAATGAATCTTCTTAGAAAATTTATTCGTCCCAAAAACACCTGCACTTCCTTCTTATTTCTGGGGAGAGAGATGTTATTTATAACTTCTACTCTTTTAGGGTCTACTCTTACCCCTTCTTTAGTTACAATATGCCCTAAAATCTTGCCTTCCTCCAATGCAAATAAATACTTTTGTGGGTTAAGAGAAATACCATACCTTCTGCATTTTTCAAAAGTTCTTTGCAGATGTTCAATATGTTCAGCATCACCTTTTGAAAACACCGTAATATCATCAAGGTACACCACCAGAAATTTATCTTGCTCCCCAACAAAGGCTATGTCCATCGCCCTCTGAAAATTGGCCCTACATTAATCAATCCAAAAGGCATCCTGGCATACATGAATGTTCCCCATGGTGTAGTGAAAGCAGTCTTCTTCTGATCCTCTGGAAGTATAGCTACCTGATTATAACCAGAAAAACCATCCATCATTGACATTCTGGAGGCTCCCACCACTTTCTGCAGGATGTGGTCCATCTTGGGCAGTGGATAATTATCTTTTAAAGATGCTCTGTTTAAATTCTTGAAATCCACACACAGCCTTATTTCTCCATTCTTCTTTCGGACGGGGACCAAGTTAGCAACCCATTCTGAGTATCTCAAGGGCACAATTATTCTGGCCTTTAGCAGTTTCTTGATTTCTTTTTCAATGGAGGGAAGCAGCAGGGGATTTATCTGTCTAAGCTTCTTCTTATAAGGTTTTGCATCTTCCCTCAGAGGAATTTTATGCTGCATTATATTAATATCAAAAGTTTTAAGGTCCTGATAAGACCATGCAAATACATCCTTGTATGACTAAAATAATTTCAAGTATTTCTCCTTATATTCCTCTTGGACCTTCTTGGATAATTTGACAATTTTGGGCTCAACCATAGTACCCAGATTCAGATCTTCCACTTGATCTTCCTCAATCACTTTACCAGGCTGCAACGGGACATCATTTTTATCAAATAGTCTTTCTAGAGGCACCAGACCCCTAGGAATGACATTTCCTTTCAGCTGCAGCACTTTACTGCCTGCCACTTTTTCTTCCCATTTGTTTTCTGAAACATCATCGGTGTTATCTTCCTCACAATCATCAATCTCCATATTTGAGAATTATCCCACTGTTTCCAAGAATTTCTTCATCTGTTCATCATCTTCAAATAATTTCCAATGCTTAATATTATCTGGGATAGATTGCCTATAACGTACCTCAATATCATACCTCAGGAGAGGATTCTGAGGAGGACGAAATGTACTAGCAGCCACAGCAAGAGAATCTGCCATTCTATTCTACTCCCGGGGCATGAAATGGATATCAAATGCTGAGAAGAAATTCTCCACCATGTCCCATACTTCATTTCTATAAGATCTTAGCCGTGGATGTTTAGTTTGACATTGATTTCTGACCTGTCTGACCACCAGCTCAGAGTCTCCCAGGACCTTTAAACACGGTATGCCCATGCTCTTGGCTGTCTGCAATCCCAATAATAGCGCTTCATATTCGGCCACATTATTAGTAGCTTCATATTCCAATTTAAAAGACAGTGGGATCCATTTTCCTGTAGGAGAAATCAATAATACTCCTGCTCCGTTTCCTTCTCTTGAATTTGCTCCATCAAAATGTAAAGTCCATACTCCTGCTTCATGGTTCCCTAAAAGCTGCTCAATCTTTATCTGGTAGAAGGAAGGTACCTGAGCATAATTTTGATCTTCTTCTAACATCAAACATGAGAAATATCCTTCCTTGTTGTAGACCGGTGAGTTCTCTGAGCTGTCAGTCTTAGTCATCATCTTAACAAATCTAGTTTCTCTGTATAACCTTCTCTCTTGGCCACCAAAAATTGGAATAGTGGCATATGTTAAGTCTAACTTGAGTGACCCACCAATTTTTGTTCCCCAGGACCTTGACAACAGCATGCCAAAGCGAGCTGGGATGTCAGCCACCACAATGTCCATTACCACACTTTTTGCTGGAATTTGGGCCAGATTGACCACTAAATCTTTGATCATCCCCAAGAATTTAACTCTTTTGGAATCAAATGAATATATATCCTTATATGGACGTGTTATTTTTAGTCCTAGTTGTTCCATGACTGACAGAGGCATAAGATTATGGGAAGCTCCAAAATCTAACATACAATTGTGTAACAGCAGGTCATGAATCACTAGAGACACATAGAAAGGAGGAGTAGAGGGGTCTATCTCCTTGACATGTGGGCCAAATACTACCATCGGTCTTTCTTCTTGAAGATTAAGACTATTTGGAATTATTGGTGTTTCAGGAGGGAACAATAAAGAAGTGACTTGAGATTGATATACAGGCGGTTTCAGCAGCTCAGTCAGGGGAACTGGGATTTTGACTTTTTCAAGTTATTTTTGGAGATTGAAAGCAGGAGGGGGCTTATCTATTACAGCTTCTCTTGACTCTTTATTTTCTGTTGAAGGTTTAACTTCTTTTGACTCAGATTCAGTATAAGGAGGAGTGGTTACTTTTGAAGAAGAAGGAATTTGATCATCTGACTGTAAGGGTTTGTTCAGAGGACTCTTACCTTTGACTGTGGCTTTCTGCATCATTGACTCCTTTTGAGCTAATACTTTCTTTTGAAGTGGCTCCTCTTCTTGATCTTGAGTTCAAGTTCTCTTCCTGGAAGATTTGAGATCATATATTCTGTTAAAATGTGCTTGCATGAAATCATTAAACTATTTGCAGTAATGGTCAATTTCTGCATCTTCTGTATCTCTGATCTCTTCTTCTTCTCCATGTAATGGGAATTCTACTTCATAATTGTTGGAGAAGGCAAGATTTGCATCTTGCAGTTCATAGGCAGCATCTTCAGTGGAGTCAGCTACTGGGCCTTCCAGGTACAATGGGTGCGAAACTTGATCTTGTTGCTCCTTTGCTTCCCTTGGCAGTATTTACAGGGGTGGCCTTCTATATTGAGGATTATAACCTCTGTTTGGAGCATTCTAAAAATTCTTGGGAGCTGAGTTCTTGGTTTCCAATTCGAGCTTGACCAGTTTATTAGAAAGATTCTTAATCATTTTTCTCATTTCTTCAATTTTATTTGAGTCCTTATCCTGATTGGAAGTAGATACTTCCTCCTTATCCCTCCTTCTGGTATCTTGTTCAGCTTTCATTTTTAATTTTCCAGTGGAAGAAAAATTTTCTTCCAACTCAAGAGCATTTGACTGAGCATCGTCTAGGGTGGCAGGCTTTCTTTCCCTGAGAGAAAAACCAAATCAGAGTCGAAGGCTGCTATGAAAATAACTTTGACAACATTCTGGTGAGGCTTCATATTAGCAGGAAGATTTAGATATAACTTATTAAATCTTTTGATAAATTCTGACACCCCTTCATCATGTTTCCTCTTGAGAGTATTGAACTCAGTAAGACACTGTCCATGATCTTTCTTTTCTCCCCATTTTATGAGAAAGGTATTTTCCATATCATCCCAAGAGGCTACAGAATGGTTTCCTAATGTTTTGAACCATTTTCTGGCTTCACCGTCCAGAGATTGCACAAATATTCTTAAGACTACGTCCAAATGTTCAACATTAAAGTTTTCTGCAAAAGAGAAAAAAGTCTCAAGATGTTTCCGAGCATCTATTTCATTTTCCCCAGTGAATCTGGGCAAGATCTTCAAATAATCCTGGGGCATATCATTAAGCACTTGAGGTAATTCCAGGGGAGCATATTTGATTAACAAAAAATCTGGGACATTAGCCATTGGAGGAGGTGGGGGTTGTGCAACAATCTGATGTAAAAAGGGAGGAAGAGGAGTAGGTGGAAGTGGAGTATGTATTACAACAGGAATATACTGTACAGAAGCTTGAGGTGTAGATGGGAACAATTCATGATTAACAGGGGCTACTTCTGTAACTTCTTTAACTTCCTCAGCCTCAGGGGTAGGATGAAAGTTTTATTCAATTCTAGCACTTCCCCGGGGTGGGCTATCTGAGTAATATTCAGGATTTTCCTCAGTGGAGTCGGGATTTTCTACTTGGATTTCTTGAGAAGAAGAGGATGGATAATCTTCTACAGAAAATTTAGGGATTTTAGCACGGACTGACTTCTTTTCTTTCCATCTTCTTCTGTGTATAATCTTTTCTGGGTCAGACACGGAAGGTGTCTTTGACTGAAATGTATCTGACCTCAAATGTGGCTTACGAGGAGCCAGGACTACAAATAGATTTATCGAACAAACAACAGTGGAGTCACCAAGGTGAGAGATATACAACTCTTCAACTCTCTGTGCTCACCTGATTAGAGAGTGAATATGATTTGTCGAGGCCCATGGATAATGATTTTCTTAAATTCGATCCTCGAAAACGGCGCCAGAAAGATGTTGTCGACAATTATTGTCACTCCTAGAGATAGCCTAGAGTTGCCATAGACCAGTGCCTAGGACATCTTATCATAGCAAGGAGCATATAATAAAACTTGGGTGTCAATCCAAAAGCTCTCCTGCTATCTCTTGTAAAACAAGGAAATGAATTTAAATGGGACCAGGACTTACAGAAACTATCACAAGGAAAGTAATGTTGTAGAGACAAGATGCAAAACCCCAGCACAAAAGCACCAGACAATTAAGAGACAATTTACTGTAAAGAGGGCCGATTCAAATAATATGCCACAGAAATCAAGTTATCATAAGGTGTATGCAGGGAAAGAAACATAAGAAGATATTAGTTAACTTTGGTCTGATACCCAGATACACAATAGAACCATGTATGGGCTTATCAATCTAAGAATCCATACATGACAATGGCGTTTTAAAAGCACCCGCCCAAAGCAACTAATATAGCAGAAAGATGAATGAAATGAACATGAAAGAGTATATCATGCTTGAGCCATATTTAAAGCACTTGACTGATCCAATTATGGGCATCAACTAGGATGAATCCTTACCTAAAATTAGTGAGCCACTCGCATTCCAACACATGATACAAGAAGATATATGGAATGAAATGTTGTATTAATCACATAAGAGAAGGTTACATGCTGTGAAATACCAAATACCAGAATCCTCATTACAGATAGAACTCCTCCTCACTGAGACCCTACGGGATCTAAGCCATCATACAAAAGCTTTTACAAAATGCATACAAAAATGTCTTTCACTGCACAATATTCTGATACAAGTCTGGAAGCCTTACAATGTCTTTCTTCCTCCCTTTTATAGAAGAGGGAGTAGAGAAGTCAATGAAAGAGGTAGGTGAAAACAATTAATCATTACATTAAAACAAAATGGCGGAAACATTTTGTGCCCATACTACTGAATGACTTGATAACATTAACTGTACTTGATAACCTGCTTGCAAAAATAAATGCACTGGGTAGGAGATTTATTTAGGAGCACGGAACGGGGATAAATCTTCATGAACATTTTTCACTTTCCTGAAGAAAACTCGGTTGAAATAAAATCTGTGGGGCCTTGTTTTCTGTACTGGGTGCACTCTGCTTTTTAAATCTCGAATTGGAATTTAAATTCTTCAATGTCGGACACTGCATTCCTTAATTCTTAACTGATATAATTTGCTGTGAAATTAATGCCTTCAGCTACCAGAGTTTGCCTTTTGAATTGCTCTGAGGGGTTTGATAAATTCCAACTCTGCTTCATTAAATAAAAGTCTTATCGACAATTTTCCCTGGATCTTTGCTCCATCATCCTGCACCTGATAGATGGTCCTTTGGAATACTCTCGACCTCTACGATGGAGGCAGTGAATTACAGTAGTTCCTTTTCAATATAAACCTGCAAAAACCCCACAAATACGTTAGAGAAAACAAAACACGGGGATGGTGGACATGGCGGAACGATAAAACCACGTAGGGTGGTGGTGAAAACGCAGTGGGACAGGGGTGGACAAGCCGGGCGGAGATGAGACATATAGTGGAATAACGATAAATGAACGTAGCGGGAGACAAGTGACTTAAACACTGGAACATGACACATAAACAGAGCATATGAATGGTGTAGGAGAATGCAAATTCCACGTGGGTGTACGAAAAGCTAAGCGGAAGGGACAACGTGGAGTCAGACTTAGTCAATCGGGGAATTTCAATACCAAGCGTTCGATTTCAAAGTATGATCTACAGCTACCAATGCATCGAGGGCAATGGAACGGTGGGCCATGGGCGCGATACACTGGGCTTAACTCATGCACAACTTCCGATCACGACGACCGTCGGATGATGCTTTGTAAATTGGACGGCTCATGTAGATTTCGCTGCACGTCCATTGACCGAACAATAACGCGCGAAATGGAAGCGGTTTTGGGACGTACAAAGGGACACTTGTCGCGCAGCATATGGAATCGTTTGCCAAAGGGGGAATACCACCTACCTCGGATGAGCGGTGTGAAATAATCAGCCAGTTTTGAAGGCGCAGGGACCACCAAAGCGAATAGGACTATGGGCCGTCGATTTATGTTTAATCGGACGGCACGGAGCGCGCCCGATGGACATGTACGTTAGGAACCTTTCAGACTTAGCACTCAGTCATAGGCTCAAGTCATGTGGATAGTAAGATACAGGGGGCTGCGGCTAAAGGGGCTAGACCTCTTATGATTTTTGATACGCACCCGTAGTGTTTTCTGATGCGTTTCATGGGGCAAGATAAGCATCAGTCAGCAAAATGAATGTATTAGGCCAAGATAGGGAACTTGTAAGTTAAGGGGGGAGGAATTGAAGATCAAAAATTTAAATGAGGGGCTGTCATAGACAACACACTCAATGAAGCTATCAACTCTGTCAACTTCGGACTGGACATGAGTCGAATCTTCCTCAATAACTACAAATGACATGGCCACATTAATGAGACATAGTGGTTGGAATCCCAACCCCACCTGAAAGGGGTTGTGGCCAGTTGAGATATGGAGAGCTCTGATTTAGTTGTGTCAAAAATAGGGGAGGATTTCATCCCATTTGCATGGATTCATCTAGTTTTACATGCGTATAATGTGTACGATCATCTTGTTGACGACCTCTATTTGGCCATCAGTTTGGGGGTGGAAGTTCATGGACATAGTGAGCTTGGTATCCATCATTGACCAAAGGGTTGACCAAATGTACTTGGGAACCTTCTATCCCGATTTGAGATAATGGACTATGGGATCCAAAAGTGTACACACACTCGTTCAAACACTACTACATTTGGCGGAAATTCCGACACTTGGTTCTGACGATTTTGACCAAATGTCAGAAATTTCCCCAATTTTTTTCCATCCCGCCCGAAACCGTCGCTATACCGATGTTTATAGAAAAGTGTCGCAATACTGACACTTAGAAAAGTGTCGCAGTTGCGACATTTTGAGGAAGACGTCGCAATTGCGACACTATGGCCCAAAGTGTCTCTATTGCGACGACTGCCTCCAAACGTCGCAAGTGCGACACAATGTCTAGGTGTCGCAATTGCGATGTTTGGAGGTACCCGTCACAATAGCGACGCTTTTTCCGCCGTCGGTATAACGACACTTATATGCATGCTACATAAAAATATGAAAATTATATGCGCGCTACATAAAAATTCAAAACTTATATGCGCGCTACATAAAAATGATTTTATTGTTTCGTATCCGTCGCAATAGCTACATTAACGTCTGATATCACGCGCGCATTTGCCCTCCGCTCTTGCAGAATAGCATTCGCCCTCAGCATTCACCCTCAGCTCTTGCAGAACATCATTTTCCCTCAGCATTCACCCTCAGCTCTTGTAGAACAGCATTCGCCCTCAGCTCTTGCAAAATGGTAAGTTCTTACTACAGGCCCTTCCTCCTATAGTAGGGTTGACTCTATTTGGGTTTTTTTGGTCAATTCCATTGGATTGTGTGAGGCTGTATGGTTATCTCTAGATGTCAAGAATCAAGATTCAATACCCTCTATTACCTTCATCACCCAATACAAGATTAAAAATTTTCCCAAAGAAACGCTTATTAATTTGGCAGCCATTATTTCTCCCTGCTTTAAAAACCCTACATTTAAATGAAAACAAGCATTGCATTTCAACTACAAAAATCTATTAGTGTTCAAATGTACATGTGTGCTAAATTAACGTCTGATATCATGCATGCATTCACCCTCCACTCTTGTAGAACAACATTCGCCCTCAGCATTCGCCCTCAGCTCTTGCAGAACAGCATTCACCCTCAGCATTCTCCCTGAGCTCTTGCAGAACAACATTCGCCCTGCATTCACCCTCAGCTCTTGCAGAACAACATTCGCCCTACATTCGCCCTCATCTCTTGCAGAACAACATTTGTCCTCAGCATTTGCCCTCAGCTCTTGCAGAATAGCATTTGCCCTCAGCTCTTGCAAAGTGGTAAGTTCTTACTGCAGGCCCTTCCTCCTATAGTAGGGTTGACTCTACTTGGGTTTTTTTGGTCAATTCCATTAGATTGTGTTAGGATGTAGGGTTCTCTCTAGATGTCAAGAATCAAGATTCAATACCCTCTATTATCGTCATCACCCAATACAAGATTTGAATTTTTACCAAAGAAACGCTTATTAATTTGGCATCCATTATTTCTCCCTGCTTTAAAAACCCTACATTTAAATGAAGACAAGCATTGCATTTCAACTACAAAAATCTATTAGTGTTCAAATGTACATGTGTGCATCACTTTTGTAGGGTATTCCTTTTCCACTTTCACATTATCCAAGAATGTGTGCAGTATAGTTCATATTTTTTGTGATTTAGATTATCTTGAAAAAGGAAAGGTAAATTATTTCCCATAGAAAAAGAAGGTTTTCCCTTTTTATAGGTTGTTTGGACTTACGTGGAAAAATTTATGGTATGCCTTTCATATTATGTAGTTTAAATTTGAATTAATAGATTATTCTACATGAAAATATAATTACCTATGTGATGTCCTTCATCACTAATTAAAATTATAGGGTTTCAATTTCCTAGACTCTAACTCATCTGATGCTAAATTCTAGGTTCTCATTGGTGGATCACTCTTCCATTGATTTCCTTTCCCTTTGGATCTTTTCATACTTTAAAATTCATTAATGATACAAATATTATTTCAAGTATCCCAAAAGGCTTTATAGTAGAACATATTGTGAATTTTTTTTGACACTTGAGGATTCTTTTTAGAACTGCAACGCGGTCTATGCTATCGAGTTATATACCAAGCAACTTGTCCTTAATAACCACACTATGAGGTAGGTTCAACCAATTTGAACTTGTTGGGACATAGCATATGAAGTTGTGTGATGAGTCCATATCACAGGTCTATTATGGTGACAAAAGTGAAGACACGTAATGATAGTTATTATGTTAACATTACTAGAAGCATTTTCGAAACTATCCATGCTATCAAGATGTCAAAATTCAAGGCATTAGGTGTCAATACTCGTAGCTAATAGATAATAATAATATAAAAAAATCACAAATTTATTCTTGAAATATGATTGTTACACATTGGTAACCTAGTTCATGAGTTACTATCACCCAAAGACTGCAAAACAAACTTAAAATATAAATTAAACCAACATGAGAATCCAACTAAGAGTTTCTCGACAAAATCATGCCATAACCTGGCATTTTGAAACCCAAATTTGAATCCATCATAAGTAATACAATGCAAACTCAGATGGATTTTCAATGCATGTTTGCATGCTACACTTATTCTCTGTCTAGATATCATTTTTTAAATGGAACCATTAGTCAAGCCCACAGTCCTTTTTATGTGAAAATTTCAGCTCTATTTGAGCTCTTTTTTGCTCCACCACCTCCATAAACATATGCAAACATATATCATGATCTTGGAATTCCATTACATATGTATGTGACAATGTTCCATAATCATGCCCCATCATCAATTTAAGAAATTTCCATTTAATATCAAATTATGGAGGGGGGGAACTTTTTGCTGCAACATTTGGCTCAAAATCAGGGACCATCTCCGTATGAGGTGAATGAGAACTATAGATATTTGAAGAAGTAGATTAGTGCCTTTTCCTCTGGCCATGGAGTCATATACAGTCATCCATCACAAAAATTTGTCTTTGTTCATTCTCACCTTGAAAGTTGTAAAAATTCATGCCCTAATTGAAACGACACTAAATTTGAAAGATATAATAAAAATGCAAGCTAGAAGTGCCCTATTAATACAAAGGGGAAACCTTCCTACCTACCCTAACTGAGATAAATTTTGATTGAATAGGAAACACGATATTTCCTATGGAGTTGATCCAACAACTTGTTAAATGTATGGGACTAAATCATGCATTTGATTTCCAGGGAAACATGCGCATGAAGAGAAAAAGTGCAGAATTAATGGAAAATCCATACATGACACTTATAAAAACTACACCGAAAGGTCAAAAAATACTTAAGGCCTTAACTTAATTTGAATCCAAAAATGACAAAACAGGATTAGTGAAAACACGAGAGTGGTGTGGGTGAACAACATAAATAAAAAGTGAAGATATCTTTCCCCAAGATGCCTTTGTCACCGTTGTATGAAAACATGTTTTCCTTTCCCTTTATACATGCAAGTGAATGCATTATAGGTATGGTGTTTTCCTAGAATAGGAGAAGCCTACTTAAATATATCATTCGTGGAGTGAATGTTTGGGTGCCTTAATGTGCAATGACATGTTTCCAGGACTGAATTCAATGCAAGGCATATTTGAAACTTTAACTCTGTCTTCCGGTGTCTTATTAGAAATTATTTCAGTTTTCATTTTGTGTTTTCAAGTTAGATATTGTTTTCAAGTTTTTACATTTATAATTTTATTGCAATGTGGCAGACTGATCAGAGCAGTGCAGGAACAACCTCGAGACGGGATGATCGTGGAAAGAGGCCAGCAGAAGAACATGTAAAGTGCCAGCATTGCTCTATCTTCAGGTATTTTAGTTAATTACATAATTGAAATAATATTAATTTTTTTCAAATATGCAGACACCTAGCCATGGTACGCCTGATGATTTCCTCTTTGAGGAAGATCTTTCTTCATCCCTATCTCCAGTGTTCTTGTTGCAAAAAAAGGCACGAGATGCAAGGTCGGAATTTAATATTTTGATAGACGTGCCTCAAACACCTAAAACAGAAGATCAAAAGGATATTTTTTTTGTTCTGCATGAGATGAATTATGATAGTTTGATTTTTAATTTTTACATTGACTAAACTAACAAAAAGTTCTTTTGTATGTAGCGTTTTCTGGCATTTGCTGAACCCGGTGTTGGTGGTAGTGGGACACAAGTGCAAGAGATTGCCCAACAACCCTCTCGTACACCTTCTACTCCTTTAGGTGCTAGCCAAGAAACACACCCTGCCCAAGCTGACACCCAGCCAACTGCTGAACGTGTTGGCAATGATGAGGCTGATATGGCCAGCTACATTATTGCGTTTCATGGAGCTACACGTGTCAGCTCCACAGGGACCATTAATGGCACGTTATTGGTGAACGATGAGGGTGTCCCTATAAAGCATGTACAACTCCCAGGTAAATTTTAATATTTTAACTATTTCATGTACTTTATCTAAAACATATTTATCATGATTTTTATTTTTAAATTAATGATAATATCTTTTTCTTTTTTTGGTTTTATTCTGTGTAGGAAACAATGAGTTCTACAGGATTCTGGAGAGCCATGCATTGGTAATTTTTGGCCCAACCATACGTACAGGGTGGAATTCCCAGAATTCCAACCTGAAAAAAGAACTTCTAAATTATCTAGAAGCCCTTTTTGGGGTCGGCACATTTGACAGAAAAGCGGTGGCTCAGGTAGCCGGCAAATATTTGAAATATACCAGGGACACCTATAGGACGCAATTTCAATTTAACCCTAGATATGAGCATCCTCTCGCAGTTTCAGAGAGTGAGTGGAGAGCACTCATCCATGACGAAAAAGAGAAAAGGGCAAAGAAAGAAGGAAAAATGCCAACTGGACCCGCAAGGTAAATTACAACTTTAATTCAATAGCTTTAATTTTCTCTATGTCTAAAATAAAAGTGTGCTACGTCATATTTGACTTCAATCTTTTGATGCTAGGTTGCCTGACACCTCAAAGGCAACCAAAGCTAGGATTGAAAAAAGGGCCATCACAAGCTAGGCCAGGGCGGCTACTTGAAATTAGCTGCAAGAATTGTAATTAAGTAGCTAAACATCTTATAATTAATTGTATCGCCTTCCAACGTTTTTGTAATCCTATCAAATATGATTAAAATACACAATCATATGTAATGTAGGGTGATGACTTCGGAACAGAAACTACAGAGGAAGATAAAAATATCGCTTTCCATTTCGGCTATCAAGCCGTAGTTGAACGTCGCAGAAGCTTGGGGTAGGTCCCAAGATCTAGAATGCCTGATAAGGTAAAACATTAACCTTTCAATATGTTTGTTTTCGTCCATAAATTTAATGTCTAACAAATTTGTTTAAATCAGGGGAGCAGCACTACCGACGAGGCAAATAACCCAGTTTTAGAGCCAGATGTAGATGATCCTCTCGTGCAACCTGATCATTGTAGTGGGGACCAGGCCGACAATGCTGCTATCAGTGAGGGCCGTGACGGTAATTAATTCCCACTTATAATTTTTTCTAATTATACCTTGATGGTTGTCCTTATAACGTTTTTTGTTTAAATGACAGAGAATGTTTCCCTTGAGGATCTTACCACCAGAGAGGAAGATAGGGCAACAATCCCAACGGCGACAACTGGTGCACCAGGTAAATAATCTCATTGCAATTTTTTTTATTAATATTACCGAACTAGTTCAATGATATTTAAAAAATGACAATTAAAATTTAATATTATCTTTTTTTGTAGGCGATGCCCCGTCACTGGATGAGACCAGACATCGTGACTACGCAACTAGGTCATTGGCGACAACTGGTGCACCAGGTAAATAATCTCATTGCAATTTTTTTTATTAATATTACCGAACTAGTTCAATGATATTTAAAAACTGATAATTAAAATTTAATATTATCTGTTTTTGGAGGCAATGCCCCGTCACTGGATGAGACCAGACATCGTGACAACGCAACTAGGTCAGCGGCGACAACTGGTGCACCAGGTAAATAATCTCATTGCAATTTTTTTTATTAATATTACCGAACTAGTTCAATGATATTTAAAAACTGACAATTAAAATTTAATATTATCTGTTTTTGTAGGCGATGCCCCGTCACTGGATGAGCCCATACATCATGAATACGCAACTAGGTCAGCAGCGCGGGTCGAAAGGCACGAAACAGGAGCAGAGCACGATGATATTGATGATGTAATTAGGAGCTTTAGAAATAGGAAGAAGAAAAAGAAAATTTGATAATGTAAAATATTGTATTATTATAAGACAATCGTTACCATACTTGGAACGTTTTTTGCGTTATATAAAAAACTCATTTATCATACTATTTTTATGTCAAGCATTAATTGCAATGTTTCCTTGCGTACTTTTTGTTGAATTGTTTTTTTATTAGTTATTGAATATTTTTTTTTATGCTCATGAAAGTAAAAATTGAAATATAGATTGGGTATTGGGGAATTGAGAGTGATGTGAGGGGGGGGGAGGGGCCATAAGAGCTTCCACCTTCACGTGGTTGGCCCTGTTTGGTAGAGAATAATTTATTGGAGCGATTTAATCTTGGAGCAAACCTCCCTCGATCCAGCGTGGCAACAAAAAAGTCACTGTTGACTTAGTTGCTACTCTTCCAAATCGTGGGAGGCTTGTTCCAAGTTCATGCGACTCCAATAAATTGTTCTTGAAATGAAGAGGAGCTTATTCAGGTATGTTTTGACATTTTCAACATATGTTCTAACATTATCATAAGAATGCATATTAGAGTAAAAAATACTACATCAATTACTTGTATTTATTGTATAGACACTAGAAAATTTGGCGCAATTTCCGACGGCCAAATCGTCGCTTTTCCGACACACAGTCGTCGCAAGAGCGACAGTTCGAGGCCGAGAAAAACGTGGTTTCTCGTGAGGTCGTAATTCCGACGCCTATAAAAAGTGTCGCACTACCGACACTTCCCGTCGCTTCCAAACACTCGTCGCTCTTCCGACGCCTCCCAGACCGACGTTTGTAAAATGTCGCCATTCCGACGAAATTTGGTCCGACGTTTTTGACGTCGCGCTTCCGACGTTTGTAAAGTCTCGCCATTCCGACGAAATGTCGTCCGACGTTTTGAACGTCACTCTTCCGACGTCTTTATACTGTCACTCTTCCGACGTGTCTAAACTGTCGCATTTTCGACGCCAAACAAAAGTGTCAGAAGACCGACATATTGCAAAAGTGTCACAAGACCGACGCTTTCCAGAAGCGTCACAATATCGACGCCAGGAAAAACTGTCGCAATTCCGACGAAATTTTGGACGTCGCCCTTCCGACTTCTTTTTCTGTCGCTCTTCCGACGTTTCTATAGCTGTTGCAATATCGACGGACGTCACAAGACCGACGAAAATGGAAATCGTTCAAAACGTCAAAAGACCGACGCTTACAAGGCGTCGGTATACCGACGGCGGTTTCAATTTAAAAAATAAAAATAAAAAACTTTAAAACAGGACAGTAAATCTCCAATGTTTGTTATCACAATAAGAAATCAATGATCAGTGATCACGTCAAATTTTCCTCGTAGCGTGACGGGTCTAATAAATTTTATTGTAAAGGTTGCTAGCCAGTGACAACTGGCGCAGCATTGAAGGAAATGCATTAAAGAAAATTAATTAGGCTGCGAACTCCAAGCCAACTGGCAACAACCCTGATAATTTTCCTTACCAACTTCCAAGTTGTGACTCGGGCTTCAGACTCCAAAGCTAAGAATTTTCTTTTCATCGTGTTGGAGAAGAGAACCGCAACCTGCAGCAAAAGAGCAATTCCTCAGTCTCACTGCTCAGGACTCGTAGTCATTCCTTGCTAACACGGTATGTGGAAATTTTGATAAGATAACTTTCTTCACCCTCGTTTTTACTAAATTTATTCTTTTGAAAAGGGCCTGGTTCCATTTCAGAAATTTTCAACTTTCGACTTCTAGAATTTGTACATATGCTTTTTGGACGAGGTTTTGTTATTAATGAGGAGATAGTGTCTTGGTTCTATCTGTATAAAATAATTGCCTCGTTTTTTTCTTCATGTTCAGGGTTTTTGATTTTATCAAAACCTATCTCTCTTTTAAGCATGCCTGCAAATTAATATATTCCAGGAATGTACACAATTCTAGGCTTCATGTACAACGTATTGTATCAACTATATTTTAACAAGTGAGCTGCATGCCCATATAGTGTTACAGATTACAGGGCTTCATTTGGAGAATAAATGATAAGCCCGGCAGCACTAAATCCAAGTAATTCCCCTCATCCCTTAAAAGACACCTCTAACTATAACTAGAAATTTCAAATAGTTAGTAAAGGAAAAGTACAAAGATATAACAGATATGTGTTGAGCCAAAAACCTGTGCATTCACAACAAAACTGGGATGGATAAAACTTAAAAACAATTATGGACTTTGACAAAAAATCGTCTTATGCATACAAAATGAAAGAAACATTGGCATACTACTATGTTTACAAATTTAAGGACAGGCAGAGTGAGTCTCCGAGCAACACAGTCTCATGTGGAGACCCTAGATCCTTGTACCCACAATATCTAGTGACTTAAAAAATGATTGCCAAAACAATGCCTTTGCTATGCATGTAAGAACACCACCTGTATAATGAGGGAGATGTAATATTGTCCAAGAAGCAGATGTATACAGAGTGGTCCAAGATTGTGTATTTATGGAAGATACAACTGATTTTGGCATGAAACATGTATCCAAGATTTTAATGTGGCCTTATTTTAGAGCGCATTGATGATTTACTATGAAACCTAAACTTTCAAAACAAACACATTGAAATCACAGGATCTCCATCACGAATATCATAAATATTAACTGTCTTTTGGGCACTGGCAGTAGATACCATAAGAGGCCCACATGGCCTGTACCACCAATGTTGATTCTCTGGAACAACATTTGCAAAGCCAAAATTTCTCCCCGAGACATCCCTCTCTGCCAAAACTGGAGAGATGGTACTGGACGTTGAAGTGAAGGCCTCTGATTCAGTATGGAATGCCATAATTTCTTTATTATAAAATTCCCATGAACAGAAACCTGAGTCCAATGTACAACCTGCAGATGCTGCCACAACATATTTACCAGAGCAACCATCTGAACCAGCTGCTCTGATCAACTAGCAATCACCCCACATGTTTGGGGTAAGCCCATATGGAGCTTTATATTCAGCCTTCTCCTGGAGATTGGAAAAAAAAAATACTGAGTATTACTCATACATCAACTGCCCTTTATGTTAAGGGAAAATTTAAAGAGTGCATAAATATTCTTGAAATGCCAATCATAGTTTCTAGAAAATTTCAAGAGTCTTTGAAATGAACTACATCCTATTTAAACTACATCAAATATTTAGGCAAATCATTTTTTTAAACAGAAATTGGTGAATTTTATTTCAAATATAGAAATTTAAACCACGAGAATAATCTAACCCCTAGGCTTTTCCCTATTTTTAATAGAAAATCTGAAAATGTATAAATTATAACACCCATAAACCCCAAAATTAAGTACAATAATTAAAACCTCCACACCTCTGAATTTGCTATATCGTGAAAAGAAAAGCATCCATCATCATGGGAAAGCAAAACCGATTCTCCTTCTGATACAAACCAGCCTGCAGTAGATGTCTTATGGCTGAGTTGATTGAATCGATCACAAGAAACCTCTTCAGTTTCTTCAATATTGCCAAAATGCTCTGGCTTGTTTTCCTGATCATCATCAAAGTCCATATTTTCATCACATTGAATTAGTTGGTGTTCATTACGATCAGGTCCAGTGCCTATTGCAGAGCTCCGGACATCCAATCCAATATTGGAACTACCATACCCGTTCCCATTAGAGATTGTAAATCCTGTTTCTGGCTTTAATTCGGTAAGTTCAAGAGCACTAGAACTGGATTCAGTTGATTTAGACTTGGTATAGTTGTCCTCTAATTTGTATTCCGATACAACACTATACTTGTGCTTCAACGCAGACAGAAATTATGCAGCAATGGGATCTTCATCTATGGGGATTATGGATCTGCCCTCAAAAGCATCTCGAATATCTGATTCATTTTCATTCAACTGATCATGCAAATCCACCCTCGTCTTCAGCACAGCAAGCTGAACTAAAGGCCGGTTTTTCAGCAATTTATGGTGGGGGTAAAGCCTGTCTTCCAGATCTTGACTATTTAAGTGTTTAATTGGTTTTTTCAGAGACCTGACCATAGAATCAAATGAATCATGCGAATCCTGCGAAATAATAAACAATAGTAAGGCCATTATTTATTGGTTTGAAATAATAAACAACATGCAACAAACCCGCATAATTAGTAAATTATTTAAAGACAATGTACTTGGCAATATGTTTCCTGTATCCTATTATATGATTGTCCTTGATGGCAAGCTCTGTATTTAATGGAGAATTGATATAAGTAAGGACGAGTTAATTCATGTGTGAACATATGTATGCATCCCGATGAAGGATAATTGACATCCGTAAGAAACCCTGTGCTCTGTATGTTGATCGAGGAACCGATGTTAATACGGTTGACAGTGTATCCAAACTGGTAGACAGTGGAGTTATATATATTTGTTAAATATATGATGGAAGGGTCTACTCTATTAGTAAGGAGCTGACTGGCTTTCATGGAGAAAGGAACGAGGAGCGAGAGCAAACCAGTTATAACGCGAAAGAACTAAAACAAAGTATTTGGCATTGAACTTTCGGTGGAACACGGACTAACCCTTTGGAATCATGAACGGAACCTGGAAGGAAAGAGGTGGAACATAACAAACGGAAGTGCGACGGAACCCTGCATGGAAGAGCGGAACCGTGACCGTGCAATAATCCAAGTAAAGAATTAACAGCATAATAAGATCTCTGGTGAAAAGTTTTCAGTCAGCCCTAAATACTGATTCACCCCCCCTCTCAGTATTTTTCCCAACAAACAATAATTCCTACATATTAAAATATAAAGTTATAACATACCAGCTCATACTCGAACATAACATCTGTATCAATATTCTTCTGTATCTTCTTGATCTTCATCCAACTGATCGACATCTATATCAACATCTGATTCAGAAACGGTGTTGAAATTATCGACCATGTCATCATCATCATCAATTATTTCATTTTCAATAATATCCTCATCGACATCATCATCAATAATTGTTGCCTCATCTCCAGAGCCTGGTTCATCTTCTAAGATATCTTCTTCATCTATCCATGCATCTTCCTGCTCATCTGCCACTGCATCATCTTCTTCTTGATCAATATCATCTTCTTCCTCTACAGTATACTCTACTGGCCTTCCTCTTGGATCATATCTAATAGCAAATGACCATTCCTTCTCACCTGGAACCTCTGAGTAAAAGACTTGTTCGCATTGGCTTGGAAAAACATAGCGATCTTTTCCTGCTTCAAACTACGATGTTTTAACCATTGGAAATCCATTTTCATGTTGAATAACTGTTCTATCATCATCACGTGCATTCATTCGTAGCCTATACCATTTGACGTCGAACAAAACTATTTTGAAGGAATTAAACTCACACTCAACTATATCATCTAAGAACCCATAATATCTATTTTCAGATTCTCGAGGATGTATGTCACTCCTGGAGGAAACATTAGTGACCTGGAATACTGTAGTTATCCCACTATCAGAAGTTTTCCTGTTATCATCCAACTGTTTAACGCGAAATTGACGACCATTGCACCACATAGCCTTGTGGTGTTTCAACTGCAATATGCCAAACATGAAAAAGATGCATTCTCAATTAATAATTAAACATATAATTTACACAACATGAAAATTAACTGAAAAATCAAACTTTTTGTCACATTATAAATATAGTATAAAATAAGTAATGAATAAAATAGGTGAATTAATTTCTTACCTTTCTATCTTTCAAACCATATGCTAAATCGATTTCCCTGTCCGTAACGTTCCCATCTCCACTACGATATGCTTCTCTAATCAATTCAGACAGTAGTTGCCATGATAACCTACCGTCGTTACGTGCTTTACATGTTTCAATCCAATCACTCATCCACTCAAGATTGTTTGCAATGTATAAAAGTAGCGCCTCATAATCTTGAGCACCTGAATAAAAAAACAATAATTCACCAATATTAATGAATATTACTTATAACCATGGTAAATTATATTAATTAATAAACTATGAAAGAATAAAATATGAATGAATATAATGATCATATACATGATGTAAAAAAATGAAACATTATATGTATTATACATAATAAATCTTTTACCTCTCACTTTCTTCATTCTACCTTTTCCCAACAGGTGCTCCTCTTCAAATTTTTTGATGGAGTTCACATCCCAAATGTAATCCACCGCCTTCATGACTGGTGCAGCTAATTTAGGAAGATAATGACTAATATACACCATGGATTGATATACCACATATCCCTCCACCATAGAACCCTCAGGTCGTGCTCTTTGTTTAACCAAAGCCTTCAAGGATTTCAGGTGCCTCTCGACCATCCACATTGACCTTGTGTGTACTGGTCCACACATTTCAATCTCCTCAACCTGGTGTATCAAGTAGTGTTCTTGTGCATTGAAAAATGTTGGAGGTAGATACTTTTGCATTTCACACATTAGACGAGGAATTTCTCTCTTCCAATACTTTATTTCATCTTGATGGATTTCTTTCAATGACAACCATCTGCAAATCATTACGCAAGGTTATTTCAATGAAACATAATATATATTTCATCACAAGTAAATTAATACATCATTTCATCAAGTACAAAAATAAATTGTAGCAATTAGATTTTGCGTATAAATCAAAAATACTTACCTCATGTATTTACTAAGACCATATATAACTTGTTTGACATTGTTGTCGAATTCGTTTGGGAGAGATACAGGTAGAACATACTATAACAATAAAAAATGAATCGTTATTGGTTTCCAAATTAAACAGAAAAAAGGAAAATTTAAAGTAAGTATTCAAGCAATAACAAACAAAAACGTATACCAAAAAAATTACCTTAATAAAGGTATGCCAATCATGTGTTTTCACCCCACTGAAGTCACCTTTCTTCGTTAAGATATTATTTATGTTTGAAGCAAAACCTGTTGGAAATTTAATTCTTCTAACGACATCTTTTACATCATTGCTTTTTTGTTCTGTTAATAACCATGGAATATTATTATAATTTCGACCTCCATTGTTATTTGATCCGTCGATCACACTTTTCATTGCATGATTTGATTTCTCAATGTCAGCACAAATTTTGTCAATTTTATCTCTCTCATGTGCACCATCTATGGTTCTCCATAACATTTCTGTCACATTCTTCCCGACATGCATTGTATCAAACAAATGAGCTATTTTTAGGTCCTCATAGTAGGGCAACCTCGCGAATTGAGAAGGATAAAATTTCATTCCAGGTGGAAGTACAATATTAGTACCTTCACGGCGACGATGACCTTGATATCAAAGAATAAAACAAATCAGAAAAATATTAATTATAAAATACAATAAAATAAATTCATTATTTAAAACAAAAATTCCAAACATTACATGAAAAAATAATATAGATATATATATATATATATATATATATACACACACATTACATACCAGCTGCTCGACGATTATTAATTCTGTTATATTCCAACATCCACAACTGAGGTGTCATTCTTCGTGGTTTTAATCTAGTTTCTTCTTTATCATTGAAAAGATGTTTTTCAGTAGTACGATACTTATGGTTCCTAGGGAGGAAGTGCCTAAACTCATCAAACACCATCTTTTTTAAGTCTGCTGAATGACGATACTTCATCTTAGGGCCACAAACTGGACATGCAAATCTACCCTTTGTTTGAAGACCTACAATAGATGGATCAATAACAATTAATATACTATGAGATCATTTTTAAAACATGCAATATGGTATATCTAATTTAGATAATTATGTATCATATTAAAGTGCAATGAAATATTACATACCACAAACATGTGTTAGTCCTAGAGCATCATGAATTGTCCATACAAGCATTCCACGACATTGAAATCTCTTCTGCTTGATTGGCTTAGTGATGTCATACATAGTGATGCCATGCCATAACTGTATTAGCTCATCGATAAGAGGCTCAATATATACATTAATATCTTTGACCTGGTACTTACCTAATTGTTCAAAATTACGGAACATAATAATTACTCCCATGATATATGTATATATAAGTAAGTACATAAATAAAATATATATTTATTCAAACAACGAGAGAAATGAAAATGTTACATTAAAAGAAATAATGTATCAAATACCTGGAATAATCATAGTCAACATTATGTGCTCCCTCTTTATTGACATCCAAGGAGGAATGTTATTGTTGATAACGAAAATAGGCCACACTGAGTAAGTAGATCTAAGCTCTCCGAATGGATTAACACCATCAGCTGCCAATGAAAGCCTGACATTACGAGGTTCATTTTTAAAATCTACATATTTTTCCTTGATTTCTCTAAATGCAGAACCATCTGCAGGCATTCGAAGAACACCATCTCCACTTCTATTCTTTGCATGGAAATCCATAAACTGTGCTATGCTATTACACCTGATCATTCGCCGCAAACGTGGAATTATGGGAATATGACGAAGAACCTTTTGAGGCACCTTTTTGGTTAGTTGATCTGTTCGATATCTACTGGTACCACATTTCATACATTCTGTTTTCAACGCATGTTCTCCATAATATATAATATGATCTTTAGGACATGCATCTATAGTGTTATATTCCATTCCAAAGTGTTTCATAATAGCACGTAGATCTCAATATGTTCGAGGTAAAGTATTTGGCGATGGTAACAAATATTCACCCAACAATCTACAACAGAAACAAAAAGTAGTGTCTTGTAAAGATTATTAATCATATATATATATATATATATAATAGTTATTAAAACCAGAACCGGTGACCAGATCGGTGGAGCTAATGAACCGGGTTTCGAACCGGAACCGATCTAACCGGTAGCGATCAGATCTCAATGAACCGGTTTTAAAAAAAATACATTAAATAATTATTTTTTAATAAAATGAAAAATGAATTAATAAATAAATACTATTTTTAAGATTTGCAACCATGATTCCAAGCCAATAGAGACAAAATATGAAAATTTTGCTCATTTATATACCATGCAAAGGTGAATATATCAAAATGGCACCAAATGCAATACATATCATTGAAAAATACATAAGCAAACTTGTTGAAGTAATGTATCAGGTTTCTCTTATATTATTCACTGTGTTTTATTGCTGAGTTAATATTATAATATACAATCTGTCCCTGCTCAGATCCGTTGTCAATTCATTGTATCAGCGTTAAAGACAATTCTGGGTTTAGTATATATATATATATATATTAGACCAGCATTTTGAAGATCTTGTATTCTTCATTATCTATGTTTGCTTGGCAATAAATTTCTAGAAAAACATCTACAACACTTAGAGGTATTGAATTGGTTTATGAAACCCACTATTAGTGCTATTTGTAACAAGTTGAGAGAGCATTACAACTTCAGCAGTCTTCTCACAATGTGTTTGACAAAATTTATCACTGAAAAGATTCATTAAAACCCAGAAAACTCAGTGGCCATTTTAGTGCATTTCCAAGCGGGAATTTTCTAGTGGTCAATTTATTATTGCCAATCACATTTTCATTAGGTTGTATGTTGTTGTCCCTTGAGTGGCGTCAGACCATTTGCATCAGTCTTGATGCCATGATCAAATTGCTTGTATGTTGTGTGAAAGGTTTTGTATTTATGCTGCTGCTATGTGTGAGCAGAGAGAGAGGGTCTGACAGTTCCTAGCTGAGTGTGAAATAAGGTTGTTGCTGATTGTTTTTAGAACAGAAATTGTCATCAAGTACACTTGATGAGTTGCATGCTGCCAGGGATTTTATGCTAGCCAACCTTGTATTTATCAGTCATCATGTGTATTGTTGCTACTATAAGGTGTTGAGTATGAGTTATTAGAGAAGTTTGTTGCTAGTATAATAGAGGAATTTGCAGCTCATGGAGTAGACACTGAGGAATTTGCAACTCATGGAGGAGCACCTAACCGGCCGGTTAAGTACGGAACTGACCGGTTTATGCATAAACTGGCCGGTTCCTTACTTAACCGGCCGGTTAGGTCCGGTTAACCGGCCAAAACAGGTGAGAATAGGCTATTGACCGGGTTGCAAGACCGGTTCCAACCGGCAGCTGTCCTGACTGGCCAGTTTTGATAACTATGATATATATATATATATATACCTTATTATTCTACACATTTATTACAATTAAAAAAAAGGGAAAATAATCAACATTTACATATATGTGATCATATATACATATTGCATATCTTAGGAGTTGTGTCATACATCTGTTCGACAAATTATTCATAACCTTTAAGTTCACCAGCAACAATAGCAGAGAGCTGGTGAACTTAAAGGTTATGAATAATTTGTCGAACAGATGTATGACACAACTCCTAGGGTATGCAATATGTATATATGATCACATATATGTAAATGTTGATTATTTTCCCTTTTTTTAGTTGTAATAAATGTGTAAAATAATAACTTATATATAAGTTATTATTTTACACATTTATTTCAACTAAAAAAAGGGAAAATAATCAACATTTACATATATGTGATCATATATACATATTGCATACCTTAGGAGTTGTGTCATACATCTGTTCGAAAAATTATTCATAACCTTTAAGTTCACCAGCAACAATGTAGCAGAGAGAAGAGTTGCATTTGACTGTTCAAAAAGTCGTTCACTTGACCTTTTAATCAGAGGTACATCATAAATACCGTCACTGCTATCTCCACCATCATCATCTGACTCACCATACAAGTCTTGGAGAATTTGATTTGTCCCATCATTAATGTGAACTGTCTCATTACTGTCATCATGATCTACCTCCATGGGATCATTAAAATTACCTTCATCATTCGCTTCATGTTCTTCACCCTGTACAACATCATTTCCAATACTAATATTTGCCGCAATATTCTCTTGTACTGGTGCAACATCATCTAATCTACTACTATTTTGCTGTGGAAGCTGGTTGATCATCTGCAAAAAGTTGGGGGGCAACTGTGCCTTTATGAAAATTACAAACATTAATAATTAAACATTAGTGCACATATAAAAAATATTAAAAATTTAAAATAATATAAAATTTTACGATATAATCAAAATGAAGATAGATAATTAATTACCATGGGACGATAGTCATTCGATCCACCATCAATGTGCCCATATTTTCTACAATGCACTGTTGCTGTTGCTATTAAAACTCTAACATTATTTCTCATACAACATTTTTTACAAGGGCAATAAACTCTGCCATCACCCCTTTCACCCTTTTGAATTTTTTTTCCAGCTCCAATGTATTCTTCCATTGATGCAAATTATCCTATAAAGAAAACAATAAATCTCTCTCAATGGTGTAGAAAACCCAAGACTTGCTGAACTCAATGGGAGCTCAATATATAAGCAAAAAGAAAATAAAAGTGGGCATTTTACAAATTGTGAGCTTTTTACAAAATGTGGGCTTTTTACAAAATTGTGGGCTTTTTACAAATTGTGGGCTTTTTTTATTCTTAATGCATTTTCTGTAGAATACTAAACAGATTTGTCCAAAATTTCAGATGCAAACTGTAGTCTCTACTACGTTTGGAAAATTGGAGGTTTATAAAAGATAAACTGCGAACAAAATTGTACCACTATGATAAGAAGTTGTCAGAAGCATTCCTTCTGCTTCACAAACGTGGAACTACCTTAAGAATGCTTATGGTTGATATAAATATTAGAGCATGGCAGTTAAATGTAGTAGTTATGCTAAAATACTGAATAACAGCTTGAGAGTGCTCTTCAGATACTGTACGAATGCACCAAATTAAGGTTGTACCATTCCTAAAGGTAAATGGCCAAAAATAGTCAATTTTGATATCGTGAAGTTATGTATTTCTTGGTAGCAAACTGGGGATAGGATGGCAAATATGAGAGAACTAAGTTCCAAGGACTAAAAAACCAAGGCCAACATAGTTCTGCCTTGAATCAGAGACAAAACAAAGCTGCCCAAAAAAGTGTTTGAGAGCACCCATTGAAGCTCCTATATATAACAGAGTCAACATTTTCCTATTGAACAAGTTTGTATAGTCAAAGCCACAGCAAGATCAGATAGCCACGATCCTAAATGAGAACCAGAGCCAAAGCTAAGATAGATCCATGTTTAGCAGAACAAGACAGCCATAGCAAAGGATTTGACCACAGAACCAGATCATGAGAGATAGCAAGATTCTTTCTTCCACTGTGGAAATGTAGAAACTGTACAAGGGCTTTGCTTCCAGCAGATTTCATTGTGACAGTAATTGCTATGGTGTTGTAAGTGCTCATTAGTAGAATATTAAAGCCATTCTGGAATTATTTTAACATGTAGAGGGTTTTCTATGGTTATAAATCCTCATGTTCAAATTCCATTGTGGATTGGTTGTGTTTGATATTATTTTTTTACTGTCCGCAGTTGAATTTTCACACAGAAAATTATCAGTCTAAAGCAGAGCAATTTTACGATGTTTCTTTTTCTTCCTATTGCGAAGTATTTTGCTCAGAACTCTACTCGTTGTAACAGAGGTCTTGGGCATAGAACAGGGGACTAGGGTTTTTTGGAATCAAACTTCAGGTTAAGATGCTCATCTGAAGAATGGCATAGTGAGCCTTAGCATGGAGTTGGGAGTACCAATTTGAAGTGCAGGTAGGGCATTGTACAATAGACCAGTTAGATTTCTGGACCCTAATACAAAAGTTTCTTCTTCTTTCAAAACGTGTATCTCTTTTTCTGTAACCAATGTGGGTCCTGTTCTTGTTTCAATTGGGGATGGATGAGCATTTGTTATTGCTCCAGATGATCACACTCTGGGTAGCCTGGAGGCTATTTGGGGGTGATGAGTCCAATAGGTCTCAATGAATTGTTGCCCTCGCTGGGGAATACTATTGCAGTGGAATTTGATACTATTTTGGATGTTGAATTCCACGATCCTAATGGAAACCAGTACCTTCAGCTCCAGTACCTGTTCACAAAAGAGGGTGCCATAGTCATTCATGCGTGCAGAGAGGGTGAATTGCAGGCATTGCAACAAGAGGTGTTGTTGTTGTTGCATTGGCCACTAGATTTTTTGTCTGGTTCTATTACAAGCGCAGAGTATTGAAAAGGACAGACAAATTTAGTTCAGATATTGTGAAATTGCCTCGGAAATTCACCTACAAAGAGCTCAACAATGCTACGAAAGACTTTTTTTGAATGTGATTGATAATCGATAATTGCAAGCAAGGGTAATCCCCTTGTGAAACCCAAATTTCTGAGCATTTTCTAAAACCTGATGACGGAGACATTGTAATGAACAAGCGCTTAGGTCCATATTACGTCCAAATCTACCAAGCACCAAGATCTATAAAAAAAAATCCACAGTATCTGCGAACTAAGAAGAAGAGGCAGAAAATGTGTTCTGCTTACCTGTTCGAATAGTCGTTGGGGTTTACCATGGCAAAAATTTGATAGAGCCCATGTACAATTTCGTATCATTGAAATTCTGGCAGTATCATTCAACTGGGCAAGCACCTGCCTCAGAGCTCCATGACTGAGGGCAAGATCCCTAAGTGATGCAGAGTCTCCAGCAATATTTCCCAAAGCCCAAACAGCCTTACACGAACACCAGTTGAACTCAAAGTTGCCCAAACAGCCTTACACGAACACCAGTTGAACTCAAAGTTGGGTAGTAGTTTTTTAAATCAAATTCCAAAATTACAGACGTATAAAAATAGTTGGGAAGAATAATTTTATGCCTCTAAAATGAACGTGCTACCTTTTCTCGAACATTATCATTCCCAGAGGCAAGAAGTTCCACAAAT
This sequence comes from Pinus albicaulis, assembly GCA_034641835.2. Taxonomy (NCBI): domain Eukaryota; kingdom Viridiplantae; phylum Streptophyta; class Pinopsida; order Pinales; family Pinaceae; genus Pinus; species Pinus albicaulis. Next base: position 275,135,797 of record CM076578.1, on the reverse strand, counting down.
ATAGGCAGTGCCCCGTAATCAATCACAACCTTTGTATTCTCAGAGGCTCCAAAAAAACCCAAATAGGGTCAACCTTACTACAGGAGGAAGGGCCTGCAGTAAGAACTTACCATTTTGCAAGAACTGAGGGCGAATGCTATTCTGCAAGAGCTGAGGGCGAATGCTGAGAGCGAATGCTGTTCTGCAAGAGCTGAGGGCGAATGCGCGCGTGCGAATGCGCGCGTGATATCAGACATTAATGTAGTTTTTTAAAAAATCATTTTTTTGTAGCCCGCATTTGAATTTTCTATTTTCCTTATTTTATTGGGCTGAACTGGATAAAATTGAATATGAATAGTGAGTTAATTGTAAGATCAATGGGCCAAGGCCATACATCAACATTGACCATAGTGGGGAAGTATAAAAGCATGGATATTCATGCAAGTATAGTTATTAATGTAAGATCTAGCATCAACTGAAATTCACGTGAAAAAGTACATGAAAAATGTACAATCATCCATTGGAGAGGTAATCTATAATTATCTAGTAAGACTCTTGGCTATGCCTTGAGACTAAACTAATTCTCAATATTTTTGAATAATCATCCATTGGAATTTAGTAGGAAAACCATAGTAAATCATTGTCCAATGGCCATGCAAAAATATAAAAAAATAATATCAATGGTAACATCAACTTTCATACATGAGAACCCGGATGAGGGTGAAGTTGGTAGTGTTTAACGTGATGGGATGGGGGAGGGGAAGCCACTGGCCCACCCGCAAGAGTGTTGTCATTCAGTTCTTAATGTCGACTGATCGGCGTTTAATGCCATTTACTCGCTCTAATAAACCGTAGTCCCGCTCCTCGATACACATTCGCATGCCGCGACATGACTCAGCCTCCAGTTCATACTTATGGTGGTTTATTGCAGTCGATTTACAGTTGCACTGTAGACTGGGTTGTTATTATGGAACATCCCTCTGGTATGAACAGAATTCCCCCGCCTGTGAATCTGTGGTGCACTCCAGGAGCAGGGCTTTCTAATGTTCGCACTGTAACTGGTAAGAGGAGCTGTCTCAATTGTTGTTTGGATTTTGGAGAAAATCTCCACTTCTGCCACGCTGGTTCCTACAAGCTTGCTTCTATCGCCCTGTTTCCCCTCTCGCCTCAGTCTTCTGTCCATCTTTTGCCTCCCTGCCCTGCTGTCTCGAGTGCGACTATGCCGCGCCTCAGGCATAGAATGCGCTGCCGAAGAGGCTCCACGAGGCGCCAAATTCGACGCTCTCCCTCCACCTCTGGCACCTCCTCTGCGTCTATCTCCCACTCTAACAGTCAACCTAGAGGGCTCCTTCTCCGCTCAGGCCGTCGCCTTGCTTCCCCCACTCCTTCCGCTCCTCCTGCTCAAACCCACACCGCGCATTTTTCCTTTAACAACACTCTCAATCAACCCAGGGTGACTTCCTCAATTACGGTCATCTTTCGTGAAGAGCCTCAGGAAATTGTTCCCAGTTCTCGCCTAGTGGAATGCAGCCTCTTAGCGGCTCAGGATTCAGTGCAGTTTGTTGGGCTGAAGTACCCTGATAATGCGAACGTGCAGGATCAGATGGGCAAGGCCACGCAGGACCTAGTGAACAAGGAAGCGGTGGGTCAACCTACTGAGAGGCAAGACGCAGTGCAAGTGAGTGAGGCACAGATTACTCCTCCTCCTCCCGGGAAGGTGATCCATTCTATTGCTGACGGTGACCTGTATAATGCTGACGGGGAACCAGATGAACTCTGGTGCAGAGTTGTCTACGAACCTCCTGATGAGTAGTTCCTCCTCTTCACTCTGGTTTTTTGCTCTATTTCTACCCATTCTCACGAGCCTGTTCATGTGTTTCCTGCTGTCTCTGAAAATGCATCTATTTTTTTTGCTTCGATATGGTCTCCAGTACTACAATTCTCTGATTCCCCTGCGCGGGATTTTTCAAATGAACTGTTTCAGACTGGTTTCCCTCTTGCAGGGCAGTCTTCAAACTATGGTTTTTTGTTTCAAATGCCACAGCACTCGGCAATGATCAGGCTTCGGGCTGCTGTACTGTACTCCTTTTGTTAATAGAATTACTTTTACTTAGAAAAAAAAAAACTTTCATACATGAGAAAATAGATACTGACAAATGGTACATCATGGCCTGATTAATTTCGCTCAGCAATTTCAAATGGTAT